>ML685919.1:1336167-1392668 GCA_007922175.1 Pelusios castaneus
CACCACATGGGCTGGAGCTCCCCCAGCTTCCAGGGGACAGAGGGGATGTAGAGAGCTGGGCCAGCCCGTGCTCCTGCCCACAACACAGCTGTCTATTGTCCCACCCATCCAAGAGGATAACAGCCTTCTCCTGCCAGCTAGTGTAGTGATAATTGCTGGAAGTAGAGGTATGGTAGCACCCCCTGGCTTGAGATGGTTTCCATTATATACAGGGTTTACAGTTTGGTCCAATGACTCTCAGCACCCCCACTATAAAACTACTCCAGTCCTGTAGAGCAAGTGGGAGCTGTCTTTCCTGCAGTGCTGTAAGTTTTCATGTTCCCCATACAAGCTGGGGTGCTGTTCCTCTACTATCTTATACAAATTCCTAATCTCTTAAAGGGGGGTGGGGGGGATAATTAACATTATTAAGATTGCAAACCAAGCTCTCTAAAATTAGGAAATGCCAGATTGACCATTACTGTATAGCCTTTATTCTACCTCCGTGAGCCTATGCACTGAACTGCTTCATTCAGTGCACATAAGAGAAGCACAAGAGGGTAGAATTGAGATTGTAGGGGTTACTCTGGGGGCTTTTAGCTTTCAGACAATTTACAAATTAAATACCACTCGTAGCATTTTCATCATTGGACTGGTATAGTCATATTACAGATTGTATTAAAAGCATTTTGTAACCTAAATTATATTTTAATATAATTTTTGTATATACACATTTTATTTATGGTTAGTAAGAACATCCAAGTATGTTCATTCGGCATATGTTAATAGGCTGTGCCTTAGACTAACAGGTAAGCCTTGAAACAAGAGCTATGCACAATGCAGTGGAGAGTTGCCAGTACCAACAATGAAGGATAAGATCTATGCATTATTGTACCAACAATGAAGGATAAGATCTATGCATTATTGAGAACAGAGTGAAAACTACAGTTGATCCAACTTCTGGATAAAAAGACTGGCCACACCAGCCAGCGAAAACTCCATCACTAAAATGCTACATTCCAGAAAGACACTAAAGGAAGCAAACTTGCAACAAAGCAATCAAGAGACATTGGCAATTGACAATCCTTCAGAGGAGAAAAGCATTTTAGACTGAATTGCAGAGAGAAAAATATAGTGCAAATGCCTTTGTACACATTGTAAGAGTCTGTCACTTCAAGAGAGGTTTGATGTCAAAGGGACTTTGAGCAGCCAGAAGTGATCTTTTTGTTGGGTCTTTCAAATAAAGGGCAACAGAGAATAGAAGACAGACTTTGATATGCTGTAATAATAATAATGTTTGTAACCTGAAATTCTTACCTTAGCAAGTCAAATTTCAGCATTTTGCCTAGACATAAACTTGTTTATTGTGTTATATAAAGCCTTACGGTAATATGAATTGTATTGATTTATAGGAGTAATGACTGAGCCACCTCCAAGGGAATAAAAACAAACCTCTGACCACAAATGAGAAACTGAGTCAGGGGAGGTGGGAGAAGGCAGGTTGATGGTCAAAGGCAAGGGACAACTGGGTAGAGCTACTATGATGACTGCAATCAAACTGGTTCATAGAAATACTGCAGTAAAGTTTAGGAGACAGTGAGATAACACTTTTTCTAGAAGCGATCTTCCTAAATGTTACTTCATTGGTGTTGTGACAGCAAGGTCCAAATTAAGTCTCCCTAGTCTCAAACTGTCTTTAAACTTAGTCTTTAAAAAGTGCCACAAGACTCCTTGTTTGTTTTGTCAAACTGGTAAATACATCATAGATTAAACCAATCAAGAGTGGCTTGCTTAGAACTACCCTCATTTTTGCCTTTATAATACCAAATTAAGCTAGCTCCACAAAAGACATGTGCCCAGAAACATCTCTACCCATTTAATCTTTTTTAGTATTTAAATTGCTTCCCAACATAGGGTGTAGGAGAAAGTAAAAGGTTAAATTAATAAAGACAAATAGAAATGATCAGGAATGAAGCTTAAGGCCTAGAGAAACAGATCAAAACAGCAGTCTGTGTTTGATAAATGGTCAAGTTGACAGTAGTCTGACATCACAGAAATTGACAAGAAGTCAGGTGCAGCTACATCAAGAGTGGAGAAATACCTGAAAGGTGGGAGGTGTCAGGTCAGCGTAGCGCCAAGGAGATAAAGGTGAGGTTTTGGTCAAACCTGAAGGTGATGTTTTGGCCAAATCTAACCGTGATGTTTTGGTGAAACCTGACACCCTGATGGATGGAAGTGTCCAGTGAGGCATGGATCTATCAAATTTATGGGTGGCATCAGAAAAGGGTGAGTGGACCAATCACGGTAAAGCCATACCTCAAAGGGGGCCGAGTCAATAGGTCCAACATGGTATAAAAACAGAAGCCCGAGAGCCCAGATTTCGTGCAGCCGAGGGAGTGATGGAGAGTCCTACCATCAGTTGAGCTGTTCCACTGCATTGAGAGCATGAATGCTGCCAACAAATCTGTAGAGATAGATTGTTTGCCATTGTGCTATGTTGCAATAAAGCCTAGCCCGACACCTTCATTTCTACTTGGATCCGTGGTTGTGCTGGTTTCTTTGATCATGTGTTGCCTCAATTTACCTCTTGCACACAGGGTATGCCTAGGTTTAAGGTCACTGAGCTAAATGAGTTTTCACTAGAGACCTGAGCTAAGGGTATCCCAAAGTGTTAACCAAAGGAACACCTCAACCTAGGATCACCAGGCTAACTCAGTTCCTGCTTAAGATCCAAGCCAGGCTCTAGATCACTGGCTGCGTGTGTCTCTGTATGCTTGTTCCCTCAGGATTACCCTGGCTCAGAATTTAATTGGCACTCCCTTAGCCCAAACAGACATCTGTGTCAGATGCAAAACCACATTAATAAGAACACCTTCCGTCTGGCACACCACATAGGTAACAGCCAAGTCCGTGACATTATTACAAGGAAACAGATTTTACAATCTTTCCCTAAAGAACAGTAGATGGAAGCTTTGTCTAGAAGAAACTGACCTCAGAGACATGAGGAGGGGAGAAGAGAGAGAATCTGTTGCTGTACCTAAGAAAGGAGGAGTTACTTCTGACAACAGCTTCCCTCCAATCCTCTTGACAAAAAGATATCCAAATACTGCAAGTGAAAATTATTTTTAAGTTATGCCTTGCTGCTTAGGAAATATTTTGGGGATTAATAATAATGTTAATAGAATATTTACAACCTTGGCAATCATAAAATTGATAAATGACATCACTATGAACTTCTTCCCAGTTTGTACATATGGTAGCAGATTTCACCAAAACTCAACAGTAATACATTGCTCCAGCCTCAGATCTTCAGTGGTTTGACTCTTCATTAGAAAGGAGGTTTTACATTCCTTTCAGAGGGCCTACAAACTTACTTCATAACTTCTTTATGGAAAGTAGTCTTATTTCTGCTCCTAAAAACTTCTATTCCCAATATTTTCCTGTCTAGCTCCTAAAGTATCAAAATTCTTTCTTTCCACAAGAAGCCAAAGATCCTTCTAACATGCCACTCTGTTGAGTGATGCTTGTAAATCATTTAGCCCACAGTTCAAACCTTATTTTTTTCATATTCCACCTCTATAGGGGCTATAACAAAATATAAAATTCTATTCCCAATTCTCAATTTCTACATACTCAATAGTTTCTTGGAATTCAGACTATGCAACCCTAACTTATGATGTAAGGATGACACTAACGTTGTCAGTTGTAGTATAATTATTTGCCTATAGAATATGTACTTGTTTGGAGTGCTGTTGTAATTTTGGACAACAGTAGAAAGGAAGAGCCTTTTGTCAAATGCAAATCTGTTCTAGTAAGCAGCGAAGGAAAAAACCTCAAAACTTACCTTCATAATTTTCTTCCAAAACACACTGAACAGGAAGTGAATCTTTTTTGAGGTAATATACAATGGAATTATAGTATATCGAATCAGAAAAATGTTTCCCATGCAAATGTTTCCTATGCACAGCAAATAGAAAAATGGCTATACCAAGAGGAAGAAGGAAGATAAAGGAAACGTAGATTACTAGTCTGTAACTAGAAGTTCAAGATGTGTGGTACCTAATCCATATTTCACTACGCCATCTTGTTTCCCTCTGCTTCAAATCATGACTGGATTCTCAATAAACAAGAGGTTAGAGAAGTGGCTGGTCCACCTCTTTCCTTATCTCCTCTGTGCAGAGCACTAGAGGAAACCAGAGCAGAGACAAAGGGACACTACTTTAAAGATTTTTCTGGTCTCAGGTACATGGTGTGCATGTGTACCCAATGTGTGAACTATATGTGCTATGTATCTTGAAGAACTTCCAAATAAACAAGTTAACTCTATTTCTTCTTCAAGTGCTGGCCCCCCAACCAGGACTGGGAAGCAGTACTTCAAGAGGGTGTGGGGAGTGCAAGGATGTAGGTGGTCTAGATGCTTGTAACACTATAGATTTGAGGCTGCATCATCAGAAGAGGGATAAGCGAAAGCACAATGATGTGCAAAAGCATTAATGGAACTCAAAGTTGCGGTCTTACAAATGTCCAATATAGGTATTTCTACAGAGACGTTACTGAGGCTGCCAGTATACTAATGGAATGGACCCTCATCTCTTCTGGGTATTGCAGATGTGCCACCTGAAAGCAAAGGAGAATACAGACAGAAATCCACTGAATAACTCAGACAACATAGCTTGACATCATGCTTGCTCTGCTATAGCTGCAATAGTCTAGGTAAGTTCCCCCAAATTTTCATTCTTCGCAGATAGAATATTAGCATTCATCTGACATCAAGAGAGTGAAGTCTCTTCTTTTTGCTAGAGGCATGAGGCTTCAAAAAGAATACCCAGTAAGTGAATCAAATGCATGGAATTTGAAGCTACCTTCAGGATGAATTGCAGATGACAGCAAAGGGATACTGTATTTTGAAAAGATAAAGTATGATAGGTCAGCCGTGAAGGTTTCCAAATCACCCACCCTCCTGGCCAACAAAATGGCAACCAGGAAAAAATTCTTCGCTGACAAGTGGAAAACTGAACACGTGGTTGATGTTTCAAAAGGTAGCATAGAAAGCGTTGAAAGTACAGAATTAAAGTCCAACTGCAGTCCTTTTCTACTGGTGGAAAGGTCCTGGTCAAACCATTTAGAAATCTGGTTGATAACAGATGCATAAAAGGTAGAGTAGCCATCAGTTGTAGGATGGTATACTCTGATTGTTATGAGGTAAACCTGCAGTGAGAGAGATCCAACATCTTGAAGATGAGAAAAGAGTCAGCAGGTATTCCCGCTATTTTAGACTTTGATAACAATTGGCTCTATTGTACCCAAGTAAAGAAATGCTTCCATAAGGCTATATAACATTTTCTAATAAAAACCTTTCCTGCTGTTATTAAGAATAGTTTGTATGGTCTCCAAACACAAATGCTCTCGGTTTTACTTCCATGCAAATACCAAGCCATCAGGTGAAGTGAGCCTGAGCTAGTATGGCTGACCCTGAAGCTTTCATGAGTTAGCAGGCACAGGAAGAAATGAATCCTGATGGCTTGACAGAATGGCATTCATAGGAGGTCTGGAAGCCAGAACCGTCTGGGTCACTTGGGTGACGTGAGAATGATTTGCACTTTACCATGATAAGTCTTTCATGGAATCTAGGATAGTACTAGGATGGGAGGAAAGGCGTACCTCATGTGACCTGTCCAGGATAGAAGGAAGGCATCGCCTCTAGAGTCCTGACCTTGTGCTGCTCCGGAACAATATACATTGAACTTTGTGTTCATCTGGTAGGTAAACAGATCCCAGGATGGGACAGAGTATAAATGTTGCTCAGCACTGAAATATGTAATTTCCATTTGTGATCGATGGTGAGGCTGTCCACAAGTGAGTTCTGGACACTTGGAAGGTTTGTCACAGAAATAGTGATGTGGTTATGGATATACCAATTCCATAAGTTGACAGCCTCTATTCACTTTGGAAAGGTCTGACAATCTGTACCTGTATGTTAATTGATCATAATCTTGTAAAATGGTTATGTACAAAATATGCCTTGTGAGGTACAATTTGAAAACTCAATTTACTGATCATTATTGTCCAGGTAAAGTATGGGCACCAACATTATATGTAAAGTTATAAGATTCTATCTATATGAGACATACTCCCAGAAAAGCAGGCACAAAGTGGTTCCTGAGAGGCAAAAGGCTAACTGACACCTCAGACAGGTGTCAAGAAAATCAAATGGATTATGACTTGGTTAAGTGGGCATTCTTTGGCAGGAAGAAGGATGTGAGTGCAAAATTTACATCTTGGCAACAGAACAGCTAGAAATTCTCAAGCAAACAGGCTCTCTATTTCCTGAATCTCAGCTAGAGATGATTTTCAAAGAGGAAAATAACTATAAGGCGTGAGAACAAAGGATACAAATAATCTCTCCCTTCATCTCCACTAATGGCAAAGGAAGCATCAGAGAACTGGGAAGTTATCCTAGCTGAAAGATACAGCCAATAAGACTGCTAGAATCCATGGTGAGGGAGATGCTTTGCTTTGAATTCACTTTACCTTATTAAGGTAGGTATTAGTTTGCATTATATCTTTAATTTCTTTGTAACCAATTCTGACTTGTATGCCTCATCACTTGTAATCAATTAAAATCTTCCCATAGATAAACTTGTTTTATTGTTTTATCTAAGCCCATGTGTTTGGACTGAAGAATTTGGGGAATGCCAATTGTGATAAGGTTCATGCATACTTTCTTTAATAATGAAGTGATGGACTTTATATAACTTGTATTATCCAGAAGGGTATTGGGCAGTATAAGTTTCATATTTTGGGGAGAAAGTCTGGGACTGGGAATTTACTTCTGTCACTCAGCAGTATAATGAAAGGGTGGCAGGCTGACTGATGTACTCTCACAATATAAGCAGGAGCAATTTATGTGCTGACGGCTGGAGGTGAGCAGGCCAGGAGTAGTTGCTCTCACAGCAAAGCAATGTAAAAGGCTGGAGGGGACGCAGCTTTCCAACCATCCAGACTGGATGCTGAGTAATGGCACAAAAGGATTTCACCCATCCCGGTTTTGTTTATACTAAAGACTGTTGCCATGTTGTCTAGCAGAATCCGGACACGTTGAGATCATCTGAATGAAAGTAATGCATAACTGCCTTGCCTTGATTGGCCTCCTCTTTGTATAACAGCCTGCTAGAGCTTCTTGTTTTCAGAGGTGTCCATGTACCTTATTCCAAGTGACCATCTATGTGGGCTCCAGTCAATGAGGAATGCTTTTGTGATTATCATCAGATCGGGTATGGGAGGTGGGAAGGGACTCTGACACATCTGTGCCCAGGTTTGTCCAACACATGAGTGAAGCACTTATAGTGACAATCCCTGTCAATATCAAGTTCATGGTCTGCCTGTCTGGAGCATACACCGATCAGAGTCAGGCTTGTAGACAACAGAGATATAATTTGGAAAACAGTGTTACACTGATGTAGGAGATCATGTGGCCTAACAGGGAAAGATAGATCAAGTCTGTGAAGATCTTGGTTTATTAGACTGCTGCTAACATGTAATCTGTCCACAGGAAAGTAGCCCTTTCTTTGGTTGTGTCCAGGGTCATCCCTATAAAAAGTCTGACTTGCATAAGAAACGGGGTAAACATTTCCATGTTTACACAGATTCCCAAGGATGAGAGAAGGCAAAGTAATGACAAGGTTGTTAACAGAACTTCTAGATGAGATCTGCCTATTAGAAGCTAATTGTTTAAGTACAGGAAGATAGCGTATTCATTGCATCTCATCTGTAGAGCCACCACTGAAAAGATCTTTGTGAAGACCCAGAATACTGCTTCCAAAAACCAAAAAAAAAAAAAGGAATACCCTAAATGGGTAGTGCTCCTGACCTACCAGAATCCTGAGGAACCTTCTGTAGGATGAGTGGGTATACACATGAAAGCAAGCATTTTTCATGTTGAGAGTTGCAAACCATGTGTCTTCTTCCATAGAAAGGAATAATTATTACCAATGTAACTAAACAGAATTTTAATTTTGAATTAAATCTACTTAGCTGATGTATTTTGAGAAAAGGCATCCAGACCTCATTTTACTTAGGGACTATGAAGTAACAGGGCTATCACTATTTTCTTTGATGCTAAAGTGACACTCGCTCAGCGCCATCTCCAGGTGGGTGCCTGCCTCCCAGCCAGTCCTGGAACACAACCAGGACCTTAGCAGCAGCTGCCTGCCTCCCGCCAGGTCTGAGTGCGCAGACAGGAGACAGGCTACAGCTGCCTGCCTCATGGCTGGTCCTCAGTCGCAGCCAGGCTGCATTCACCTGCCTCCCGGCCACTGCCGGTACAAAGCACAGGACACCCCAAAGCACAGGGCCTTGGGCATCACCCCAATTCACTGGACCTTAGGGATATCTCTGCATTGTCTCTATAGTTCCCTCTTTGATGAAAGATTCCAGCTCTCCTCCTGAACTAGTCACTGAATACAGCACTGGAAAGAAACCTAAGAATGGCCATACTGGGACCGTCAAGTGTGACCTTCAGCCAGTGTATGTGGTTGCATTGCTGTCATTTTGGTGGATGATGCTGCATATCTTTTCCTCTGCAACTTTTATTGCTTGTGAGATAGTTCAGAGGATCATTAGTGGCAAAAAGCCTGTGGAAGAGGCCTTGGCTTACATGGTTGTTTGGGGCCAGAATATAAAGTTCATAGGAGCAGAGGGTTGACCTACAGTCTTAACGACAGTAAAGAATTGTCCGTTTTCTCATTGAGGAGATTGATTTAATGAAAGTTCAATTCCTGTATGGTGTACAAAACCTCTCTAAGAAAACTCAAAGGGTGGAGCCACGATTCCTGGCAAGTTACTATTGTAGTCGCCACAGCTCCGGATGCAATATTGGCTGTATCCACTGCAGCTTGCAACAAGGCTTTATTCACAGATCTATCTTTCTGAACAAGGGCTTGAAATTTAAATACAGTCCTACCAGGGAGCTTATCACTGAACTCCAGTAACTTTGAGTCATTCATAAATTTATAGTTCACTGATAGGGTCTGCTAGTTAAAAATTCTGAACTGGATGCTGCTGGATGTAAATATATCTCTCCCCATAAGTCACTCTGTTCAATTCCCTTATCCACAGGGGTAGTCCAATCCTAGGGTGCTGTTACCTGGATCTTTCAATGGCTGCTTGTACTACTATGGACTTAGGGTGCCTTTGCTCCCTCGCCCCCCCCCCCCCCAGCACAAAGTAGTACTTCTCAGCCCTTTTCAGAAGTAGTGGTATACAATGTCAATCTATGCACACTAGCTGCATAATGCCTTATTCAGTGGGAGCACTACTGGATTACGTCCAGTGGCTACAGGATGTCCAAGAGTTTGTGCTACATATCTTGAACTCTACTGGAATTTGAAGTGCTGCTGGCGCATACTGCAATAGTTTTTGATGTTGCCTAAAGTCATTAAGTAGGGACAGTGAAAATAGGACAACTGCCTCATCAGCTGAGGAAGAAGATAAGCCTGTTGGTACAGCCAGTACCAGTGGATCCAGTTAGTTATCCTCCTTTTCCCTGTACTCCTGCTGAGCCAGCAGCTACTGTTTAGAGGACGGATGTTGTGACGCTCTGGTAGAATACACTGACACAGAATGTTGTGTGTAAAGGTTCCATGGACTCCAACAAGGAGAGTATGAAGAGTTAAAAGCTGCTTCAGGTGGACCCTAGAGCACTGAGTACCAATGCTTTCTTGGAATTTTAGCCTGTTAGGGTGGAAGATGGATCCAAGACACTCAAGACCCTGCCTTGCCTGAACTACCCTAGCTGAGGTAACATTTCATTGACTGGATTCAACCACTAAGAAGGCCAGAGCCACCTACCTTGGCAATATCATAGGGAGGAAACGGTAGCTTGTGGACAGAATAGGGAATTGATTCCTTCTTGAGCTGATATCCTCCTCTGGGTCAATGTCACTCTAAAGGACCAGGCCCAAATGTAAAGGAGACTGCAGAGCTCAGTTCATCCCAGAATATGAAGGATCCCAGCTGTCAGTTCCACTGTACCCAGTGCTGCAACAGAAAATGGTTGATGGGTCCTTTTGGGACCAAGTTGGTACCACAGGGGAGAAAGGTTTCCCTTCTAGAGCTTTTCATCAGTACTGTTGATGATCATTCAACTTATTAGAGGTTGTGTTTGGTGCCGGTGTTGGTACTGGTGCTGATACCACAGGACCTTTGCTCTTTCACACTCTCCTGTGATGGGTTGGAAATCAGGCAGACCTAAGTCCTTGGGATCTGCAGGTAAAGACTCACCCAATTTGGAACGAGTTGGAGAGGGATTCCTTCTCCTGGAAGTAGGCTTAGTGGGGGAATCTGTGTTTATGCTTGTGTGAGAACCCCTACTCTCAAGTGAAACCCTAGACCAGTGGTTTTCAAAACCTTTTTTTCTAGGAACCCAGTTGAAAAAAAATCATTTATGCCTGCAACCCAACAATTACATCTCTCAGCAATGTATTCTAATCTTGTGGCAGCTGCAGTAAGGAGCACCACGATCCACTACCTAAGGATCTGCAACCCAGTACTGGGTCCCAACCCATAGTTTGAAAACCACTGCCCTAGACACTGGGTCTATAGGTTTAATTGATCCAGCCTCTACTGCACAGGTACTGCTGCTCAAGATCTCTGGGGAAAGGATAAGGGAATTCCCTGGCCTGTATGTGACGGGGTTTTCAGGCTTCTAAATGAAGTATTTCTTCAGTCGGAACTCTCATCTCTTGCAGGTCAGGGCTAGAAAGGAGCAACAGATGCTGAATTTGGCAGATATTAGCTTCCTTAAGACAGTAAAGTCAGCACTGGTGGCCACTGCTGACCAAAAAGAAAGAAGGATAAAAGTTTCTGAATCCCAGAAATCTGGGCATAGTCCTACGCCCAAAAGGGGAGATGGAAAGAGTCTCTGGAGTGGGGAAACTAAGCTACAGTAACTATACAGTCAACTATAAAGCCACCAAAACTATATACAATTATGTTTACAGAGATGAGGATAAACTCATGTGGTGATAGCTCTGGACACTGGAAGATTTCAACTCAATCCATACAGTAGTAAAAAGGAAATGGAAAAGCAGTCAGTGTTCCCCTTATGGCCTAGGTGCACAGCATGAGTGGAACCAGGCATATGATGTGCATGTGTACCCACACACAACACACAAAGGGACCAGCACTTGAAGATGACAGACACGTTTCTTTTTTTTTTTTTTTTTTTAAGTTTGTTAGGACAAGATAGACTTACATGCTTGAAGCTTGGAAATTAAAAGTGACAGTTTTTTGCTGCCTCAAAATAAGTTAAAAAGTTGAGACACAAAGTAGGCAGGCTCAGCCTTTTGTTTGTCAAGTCAAGAGAAGAGGCAAATCAGACACTCAATCCTGCATTGCACAGATGTCACCCAAACTAGTCTGGACTGAAGGAGAAATTAGGGAACAGAAAGAGTAATATATGTTCAATATAAGATCAACCAAAAACATGTGTATATTAATTTAAGGGTGCTACTCCCTGTATAATTAAAACTATATGGCTCACCTAACAGTGTATAGTTAAATGAAACAGTATACATTTAAATGAAAACATGAAAAACTCATTCATACAGGGTGAGCAGAAACCATGAATGAGAAAGTGACACCAAGTTGCTAACTGGGAAGCAGAACAGTCCTGGAGCTTTTGCTATTTTTACTGAAGAAAAGGAGTGAGGAATGGTATAGGTGGGTAAGATGAAAATTTCAGTCCTCTATTTAAGAGTTTTGTGAAGAAGGCAAGAAATGCTGGAAGGGAGTGTCAAAGAGGAAGTCTAATAATTCATTACAAGAGAAAAGGATGCTGAAAATATTCAAGGGGAAAAACACAATAAGCTATAAGTAGGCGAAAAGAAAAAAAATGAGTAAGACTTCCATTTTAATCCTGTCAACTTTCCATTTAAAACGTTTTTATAGGAATAAAAGACATGAATGCTAGGTTTATAACATGTTTAAGTAGCAGAGCTGGGCAACTATTTTTCAACATCACTAGAAGGTTTATTTTTAGGCTAGCTATTTTGTAATTTTTTTCAAGAATTAAAATTAAAAATAAAACGGTAACTATTCACACTTCATGACCCTTTTGCTCAATATCACAAAAGAGTAGATCCTATCGTTTTTTCCATTATGGTTGATTTACTATCTTGGTAACTGGAATCACAGAACAAATTCACATTTTAAGTGTTTCAATATTCGAGTAAATATTTCTCTACCACTTTGAAGGCCCATGTTTTTATCGCTCTCTCCATCTCCCATCTATAACCTGCCTTTTCTGATGTCCTTGAAAATTCTTTGATAACATCATACCTATCCTTAAAAAAAAAAAAAAAGCTCTTCATTCTTTATCAGCTGTTTTTCATTGCAAAAGGGAGGCACTGGGGACAAAAGAGATACCTAAACATGTACAAAATATATAATAGTCTAGTCAGTAAGTCAGATTCAGATTGTTTGCAGATAAACAAGAATTATTGCTCAAGTTCAAAACTTCACATTTCATATTCATGTATCTGGAAAAAGAAAAAACAAAAAACAAAAACAAATACATCATGTTCAACTTAAGTCTGATATCCTTAAGACAATGAGGCACAATCAATAAGAAAATATTTAACTGGATCCTTTTGATTTACACACATTGTCCCGGACTATCGTGGTAATATTTAAGTCTGACCTTCTTCTCCATCCTTTTTGTCTCAACTTCCCCTCCCACCTTTTAGGTCTCCTTCCTTGATCCTTTTCATTCTATTTCCTTAGCATACATCACTTCCAATTTTTTTTAAAAAATGCTTTATCTGGAATCTCCAATCTGTAGTTTTTGCATATCCTTCTCTGCTTGCCTACACTGCTAAGTTGAACCTGCACCACTATTAAAAAGAGATAGTCACCCTAATGTGGGTAGTTATATTGATATGAAAGGTGCCTTATGCCAGCACAGCTATTTCTATTCAGGAGAGGGAATAACTATACCAATATAAGTCATCTTCATACTGGTGTAAATGCAGCCACGTTAGTGCCTTTAAAGGCATAACTGTTTCAGTAAAATAAACACACTTCTAACATAAAATTATACTGATAAACAGTTTAGGTTAGACCTGTCCCCTTCCCCACCCACCAAAAAACAAAAACAAAACCATGTCATTCACAGCCAAGTCTTTTACTAACCCCAAGAATGGTCAGCTCAGATGCATATTTGGTTTTGCAAGCAGTTTGGGTGAATGGTGCACCAGCAGAAATTATGGATTGGAAAAGGTCCTACAGGATTTAGTGCCTTATTGGATCAGAACCTAGGATATTCCTAGCTCCCAAACCTTTGCTTTAGCTACTATGTTCCTACAACCTGTGCATGCATTCCTAAAATGTATGCATACATCTAAAATGAAGCAACATTTAGTAACGTTGTGAGGAAATTGTTGGAAGACATGCTGGAAGTCTCCAGTCGCCCTTTCTGCACTGGCAGGTATATTCATGACAACATAGCAATAAAGAATTCCAGCATATCTCATTAGATAGTAAGTGAAATCTCAATTCTATCATCCCAAAAGAACATCATGGCACAGCTTACTTGCTTTTTAGATCACAAAACACAGTCTTGGTGCTGGCTAGTTTAGATAGAAATATGGGGGAAGATTTAACTGGTAGGCATGGGCTCATTTTGCACCTACTGCTGGCAATAATTGTGTGTGCTTTTTAATACATGCATATAGCTACCATGAGAGCAATAAATAAAAGGAAGTTTCACTTTCAGATAAAAGCCTAATAAGTAGCTTTGCCATCTGTGTGTCTATACCTGAGTGTCACTGCTAGAAATGCTGCTAGAAATGGCTTTATGGGAGTAGAACACCATGGCACAAGATGTGTAGGACAGATTTCAAAATGCTTGTCTTTATGGTTGGGAATCATTATTCCTGGGGAGTGGTTATAGCCTCTTATGTGTAAGATCTATCTTCATATTTTATAAGTGTGGCCAAATTTCCAATTCCAAATTTCCATCTATATATTCTATTCTCAATAGCAGCTTTTATTTCCTCATTTCACTTTAACAAACAAGTAGTCTTGTAGCACCTTTAAAGACTAAAATTTATTTAGCGTATGAGCTTTCATGGGAGAAAATCCCACTTTGTCAGATGCTTAAAGATGGAGAACTTATAGAATGGGAGGAAAATAAATGCAGGGAAGTGAAAGTCATAGGATCAGGTCAGACTGTTACAGCAAATTAAAGCAGTTGTTTAGATTCAAACAGTGGAGAACAGCATATTAGGGAGGTCAGGTAAAAAGGGATAAATAGGGATTTCAGGTTTTTTTCTTTTTACAACAGGTGATTTTGCCTTCTTTTCACCTCACCTCCCTCTAATATGCTGTTCTCCACTGTTTGAATGTAAACTGCTTTGATTTGTTGTAACAGTCTGACCAGATCCTATGGCTCACATTTCCCTGCATTTATTTTCCTCCCATTCTGTAAGTTCTCCATCTTCAAGTGTTTGATGAAGTGGGATTTTCTCCCACGAAAGCTCATGCAATAAATAAATTTGTTAGTCTTTAAAAGTGCCACTAGACTCCTTGTTTCTTTTGCTGAACTAGACCACCGTGGCTACCCCTTTGGAAATTCTCATTTCACTCTGAATCTCATTTCATGAGCTTTGAATACACAAGGTATCAACTTGCCATAATGGAAAGACATTTACCAACCTCTGTTAGTCTGGCAATACTATTAGGGTATGTGATGAAGGCTAAAAGCGGAAGTTTCAAAGGAGGGTTTAGCGTTTAAAGTGGGCTTCAGCTACTAGCCCACCATTGTCTAATTTGAGTTCTTTGCATGAAGTTTCATGTAAAAGGTTAAACAGGGGATCAAATTTGGTGCCTTTCCATATCACATATTGATCTCATGTAGTAATATATTATTAAGTCAATGCTTTGCATATTCTAAACTGATATTTTCCAAAATCATCCAGTATTTTTAGCTCTTAAAAGTATTTCAAGATAGCATTTGCTGCTACAATGCTTTGATCTTAATGTATACCAAAGGAGTATAATTGCAAACCCCTAAATAAACTACTTACATTTAACTATGTTCTCCCTTTAAAATTTAATCAGGGTAGAACACAAAAGGAACAATGTTTCAGCCCCTGAGGGCCCCAATTCAAGAGAGGAGTATTTGAGAAATATCTTGTGTCTGCTTATCAGTCTTTTACCAGCTACTAAACTCTAAAATGTTACTTTTTACAGTACTTTTATGGTATTTATTTCTGACTTTTGCTATATTTTTGATCAACAGTCTACAGTGATTCCAACAAATAAAGTATATAAGATGCACTAAAGCACATTTTCCATCATTTATAGGTTAGAACCCAAATTCATTTTCAAGACACAATGAATTTGATATTTAATATGCCAGTGAGAAGCAGTTTTTAGCACATGCCCAGTTATCCAGTAAATCTAAATTTGCAAGAACATCCATTATATAGAAGTAAAATAAGACAGGAACAGAATTTAAGGATTCTGCCTCTGGAAGTCATTCCAACCAATACATCCTTAATGTTTTAAAGTACATTTCAGGGCATTTCCATGACTTGTGCTATAAAAGCCATACAAATGCGTTTTAGCTTGCCTAGTACATTTCAGCAAGAAGTGAAAATGTCCTGACAAATTAATTTTTGAGTTAAGACAGCAACAAGACATCTAAGCAACATGAAGATAAATTATTTAAGTAACAACACTGATCTAACAGCATCTGTGTTTATCGGCTCTTTCTATAAGCAACCATGGTTTCTGAATAAATCCCTGAGAGGGAAGGGCAGGAAAATGAGCCCATGCACAAAATGCCAGATTATAGAGTGATCTGCAATCCTTTTAGATTCTTTTGCATACCATTGGAAAAATGTTACTTATATTTTCTGAAATAGGTGTATTTCATTTCCTTTATTTCTGTTAGCCAATCCATACACATTAGCATAGTATTTCTGTAAGTGTTGGGAAGTTAAGCTAACTGAATGTATCCCCACAATTCTGTTCACCCACGCCAAGCATTCCGTAACATCGTGCATTATCAGAAGTAAGCTTTGGCTTAAGCAAATGGGAAAACTGTCAGGATCAGGACACATGGGTGTTTTTCCATAGCAACAGGTAGAAAGTTAGTCTCCCAGGCCAGTGCTGGAATGTCCCAAAGGAAAAAGGACAAGATACATAATTGTTCTACCTGGTACCAAGCTAGGCAGTGTCTCAGAAGAAAGATAAGGGATGCCAGAAAAACACGGTGGAAAACTAATTGGTTAAATCTTAAAGGGGTAGCCGTGTTAGTCTATTGTAGAAAGACAACAGAGTCTTGTGGCACTTTTAAAGACTAAAAAGGAAGATGATGTCTGTCTGGATCTGTGCAAGTTGTTGGATTTCCACTTCAAACGGCTGTATTCAGTGCCCTCCATGTAGTCAAATTCCAAAGGGGTAGCCGTGTTAGTCTATTGTAGAAAGACAACAGAGTCTTGTGGCACTTTTAAAGACTAACCTCAATGACTATCTGATTCATCTCAGATGGGACTTATCTTGTAAACAGGGCTGGCTTAGCACCAAGCTCTCCAGCCCATAGGCAAGACACCCTATTACACAGACATTTGATAATATACAGCCACAACATATATTTTATCTTATAAAAGAGAGAGAAACCCTACTTCTTCTGTGCATAAGCCACCAACTGCAGAAGGATATAAGTAACTTCCTATGGATAGTTTATTTCCCCTGAATGTCTCTGAAGTGGTTTCTTGCTCTTATCTGAAGCAAATGATCTTGACCACTGCTGGACCAGACAATAGGCCAGGTGGACCACTGGTCTGATATAGCAACTTCTATTTTCCAAATATCATCTAGAAACTCAGATCAGTTTTAAGTACCAGAGGCCCACAAAGTATTGTTTCAAAGACCTTGATAAGTCTGACCAGATCCCATGACTTACACTTCCCTGCATTTATTTTGCTCCCATTCTCTAAGTTCCCCATCTTCAAGTGTCTGACAAAGTTGGATTTCTCCCACAAAAGCTCATGCAATAAATAAATGTGTTAGTCTTTAAATGTGCCACAGGCCTCCTTGTTTGTTTTGATAAGTGTGTGTATATGAATATAACTGACAGTTTGGAGAATGCTTGTGTCAAACCAGGAATTCCATTTTGTGACTGCCATTTTGTACTGCTACTGCCAGTGTAAATTACAGCATCTTTTCTGTAGCGGAGACTTGGCAATTAAAACACAAACTGCATCCCTACAAGAACATGGAGTTTTCTACCAGTAGGGTCATTGACTTTGAGAAAGAAAAGTGGGGAAGGGTTGGATTCAGACCTTTCCCTATTTTGCAGCGCACAGAGAAATAGAGGACAGAGGCAGCTTTTAAAATGTGATACTTCTCTAAGCAAGGGAGGCTATTTCACCATCAGAAATTAGAAAGTCAACTTGAATAGGCTGGAAGGGCTGTCTGGCCTAAAGACATGGGTGAAACCCAAGACTCCCAGGGAAGTGAGGTCTGACCGAGGGGAGTCAAGTTCAGGGGCTGGTTTACCAAATATCTGTATCTCTATTAAACTTGAGGACTAAAGAGTTTGTGGACAAGAAACTCCTTTGCTAAACCTGTTTCCTTGTTTTACAGCCGCTTTATCCCTGAATGATATAACTAGGAAATGAGAGCTCCCACAGCTAGATGAGCCCCAGAGGTGAAGAGGTGGTGGCTATACCACTGCGGGACTTAGAAAAGGACATGTTGCGATAATTGGGATGATAAGTTTACCCTAGTTGTCAGCTCAACTGTTAAAAGTATGTGAAAGCTCGTAAGATGTCACAATTGCCTGTAACAACAAATGTTGATGGGGAAGAGTACAAAAAGGAGACATTCAGTTTGTCTAAACAAAAATGCTTATTGATATAACTCAACGACTGTGTTAAGATCATGCCTAGTAAACAAGAAAATATGGGTCTGGAGATCAGTGACCCAAAATTGGTGTGTTGCAGAAAAAGGGTTTATTGGTAAACAAAATGAGGAGAGGACAGGTTATTCTACCAACCATTCCCTTTGTGTATCCTTAAAGAAAGACTTCGAGGGCATGGGAGAAGAGAGGAGATGGACAAACAGAGGCTATTAGGGTGAACTTCACCATCACGGCTGCCATATCCACCCTATCCTGAGAGATGTTCTGACCAGACCAAGCGAAAGAGAAAGGGACTCATAACATTGCCATCCCTATCAGCCACAGCTGAATCTCAGCCACCACCTGGGGTGAAATGTGATCGGACTTTAACAGCAGCTACAGCAACAGCTCCAGTTCACTTCAGCCAGCTTCTCTTTTTCCCAGACAACCAGTTATTGCCATCTTTGATCCCCCCCCCTTCTAAAACTTTTTCCCCTTCTAAAACTCTCTCCAGGGAAATGGAATAAGAAATGTTATTAAAATGAAAGACTCACTTAATACTTTACATTTTGAGTACTTCCATTGGTTTTCCTTTTCTTTATCTTCAATAAAGATTTAAAGATTTTTAGTGATATGGTCGCCCTGGTACTAAGCAGGCTGAAGTCTGTATGCCAAACCCAAAACCTGTTTAACGCTATTTAACGTTGGACAGTGATTGGGTTTATGCTAACATTTTTGGCCCATAGAATCCACCTAAATTAATACAACAGACCATAATATTGATTCTGAGATCTAGGCACCTGGACTTTCCAAGAAGGATGTCAGACACAAGATCTGCAGTGGGAGTGTGCTGCAGAAAGACCCAGAGCAAGGAACCATGTTCAGTCACTACCTATACACGGGGGCTTAAAAAAACCATGGGATTCAGTGGTTGGCACCAATCATAGCACACTGGTATATCCATCCACAGAGTGGGATTGGACCCCATTCAGGTAACTACTAAAAAGAACAGGAGTCTTATTGCTGTAATAATGATTCTCTACCCTCTATTTACTAAACCATAGTTGGCAGCAATTACTTAAGATCTTCAAAAGCATGCATTAGCTTAATGAAAAACAGATTTGTAGCGAAATGATGGACAATCCATTGCAGAAAAACGTTATAAAAATGTAAGAGCAAACATGAATGCTTAATCTGTAACAAACTATAATTAGCATTCGGAGAAAAAACTTCTTTTAAAAATCAGCTACCTAATGGATGAAATTCAGATCACAAGACCAGCAGCTAACTACTTCTCTCTACGAAAGAACAGAAAGAAGCTGCAGACAAAAGTGCAGAGCTAGTTTTCTGTTGTTGCTCTTCATTTAACTAGAACTGCTGGAGCTCAAAACATTTTTAACATTGTGTTTCAACACCTCTCTGAACCTACTGTTCTCATTTTACAGGTGCAAATGTGCAGTGACTTGCCTAATGTAGTCAAATTCCAAAGGGGTAGCCGTGTTAGTCTATTGTAGAAAGACAACAGAGTCTTGTGGCACTTTTAAAGACTAACAGATTTATTAATCGCATGAGCTTTCGTGGGAGAAAATCCCACTTCGTCAGACGCTAATAAAGTATAGGGCAGAATCGAAAATAGATTTGTCAGGACCTGTCTTCTAAGTATCTGTTCTTGAAGAGATTTCATATTTACTGTGGTGTAATTTGACAAATTAGCACTAACAGCTATCCAAAGCAGGCACACCATGTATGCTTTTTATAAGTGTAAATTTGTCTCACTAGAAATTACGTTAAAACCACTTCATCTCTTGTAGCCACTGCCAGAAGTGATGTTCAGTTACTGGGGGCTGATCTGCACTAGGAAGTTTTACCAGAAACATCTTTCTCCAGTCGGCACTGCCTTGTATGCTTCATTATTCAAATCTGAGCCCTGCCAAAAAAAAAAAAAAAAAACCTCAAACACTTCTGACACCCGAAGTTAAACCAGCTTCACGAGTAACAAACCCTCTCTCAGTATAGTTCTACAGGCACAATGTCTACACAAAGGCAGAAGTATCTGTGCTGATGTATGCAGTTCTCTTGCAACAAACAATGACTGCTTTGGTTGGATTTTTAACTATGCCTTCCTCCCATTTAAAATCCCCAACACTGGAAATGCCTTTTTTCTGCCACTTCTATAAACCTGACTCCAGCTGCTGCATGGCCCAAGAATGAGGTCCATATTTCCTCGAGTTGTAAGGAGAGGAAGGTGTGTAGCAACAGCTGCAGAATTTCCACAAGAATAAAGATGGATACACTGACACTGTAAAATCCATGGAGATCACAGAATACAGCAGGGATGAGGGCCAGTTCTAGGAAAAAGGGAGAGAGCTGTAGCAGGCATACCCATATTCAAAGGAGCACAGCCTCAAATTCAGTTGGCCCCAAGACCTGCCCCTATTATGATGCCATACTGAACTGGGATCTCTCTACCACCCTAATTAAAGACCTTGGAGATCTCAACCACTCCAGAGGAAGACCCGCTGGAACTGGCAACCCAGGCACTGAGAACGGGGACACACATGGTCCTGAGCTAACCAAAGCAAAGAGCTCTTCAAACACTGTCAGACCCATAGAACCAAATCAGTGAGGAACAGGATTCTGGTAGGTGAAATTTACTAGGACTCCCTATTACTGCATGCTATTTTGTTTATCTTTTCTAGAGCTCTCGAAACATTTTGTCACACCTCTCCATCAAATGGGTGATCAATTGTAGATGGGGCCAAATGAATTCTATCTTGAACTAGATGCCTTATTTTAAAAGCATACGATGACTGTACTATGTAATAGACAAAAAAGATTGAAAACCAGCCAAAAAGCATTCCCAAATACATACCTTGACAGAAAATGTTTCCTTGCAACCTACAGAAAGCCACATTTAATGGAAACAGAAACAGAGCACTCTCACTGATTTCAAGGTGAAAGCATACAAACAAAATGTAAAAAACTGTCAGTGAAAGCAGTTATTAAGCGCTCCTAAATATGTGCAGTTACAGATCATGCATTGTAAACAGATTTCACGCAGCTATTCAAGTCCCACATTCCATAATGGGATTTTTTTTTTTTTAAAAGGGAGGGGCGCGGGGCAAAAATTTGTGATCCACTCAGGTTTCGGCATGGACAAGCTAACATCATTAACCAGCAGACATAGGGGACTTGTGCTGCTGGTGGAGAAGCCAGTTTATCTTCCCATATGCAACTTTTCAGTCTGCTGGTATATCACTAAATTTTTCCAGCAAGTGGCATTTAACTTTTGCCAGGACATTTTTAACCAAAGCTGCCTTTGTTTCTCCTACCACAGTAGGACAGCTCCCCACACCACTGTGTAAGGACATCATCAGGGATCATTGCTGAGAAGAGCCCAGCAAAATATGATCCCTGGAGACAACCAGCACTCTAAAACAGTTCCATTCTCTGCCCCTTTGACATCCTCACGATTTATACATTCTTATAGATCATGACTGCTATAGTAAGTTTAGTAGTCTTTACTACACCTGGAAGCGTACTGTTAAAAATTAAAACAGGAGTAGAGGTTGTGAATGTGTTTATTCTTTTAAAAAGTCCAAGGGAAGAAAAAGCTTTAGTACTTATCTTCTCTCCCACCTCCACACCCCACACTTGACAATGGCTCTGTTTATCAGTGACCTCAGCTGAGGTATCCCTAAATTATGTCTCTTTTACACCAGCTGATTGCCTCAGCATAAGAAGGAAAAGGAAACTGACAGAGGAGACATGTCAGAGTTGGTGCAAGGTGCAAAGTCTGAAGCAAGTGCAACTGGTGACTGGAAGGAGCATATGCTGGAGGAGATAGAGAAAGACCGACAGGTGCACCAAGACACATTGCAACTGATTGGGTGCTTTAATCAATAATGCACTCTAAGAGCCACAGCAGCTACTACACAACAAGGCAAACCATTCCTCCTAGCTAAGTCCACGTATCATTTCCCTCAAGACACCAGTCCTCCCAGCAGCATCATTCCTTTCACTCAGCCCCAGTGGACTATAACAAGAACTGCGTATGCTATACCAACTGCAACTTGAAGGGTATTGTCCACACTCAACTACATTACATTTACTTTATTGTAAGTGGTACTTGATAAAGTTCTATTTTGTGAAAACTCAGATTTATTTTCTTTGTCTTACAATATGGAAATATGGATCCCTCAAGAGCAATAGCCTCCCTTCCCCCCGCCCCACCAAAAAAAAAATCATTTGATTAACTAGCTATAATAATTACTTTCTTAAAGCTTCCCTTACCAGCACAGAACTTGCAGTGGCTCTAGTAATTAGCCTTGTCTCAGGCTACTCAAAAGTAGCAGACAGCCTGTCCACCTCACCTTTCCGTTCCATCACCCCACCACAAGGTATTATGTAATTCACAACAGACAGCAACGGGAATATTTTCCTTGCCTAGATTTAGCCTGGTCATGAGACAGCTCCACTTTCCCTTCAGTATTCCAAAGGCACACTCGACAGCCAGCCTAGACCTGCTCAGAGTGGGGTTATCATCCCATCTACTGCCATACCACAGTTAGGATTTCATTAACTCCATCTACTATTTTCGCAGATTGACCCGAGTGGCAATCCTTGCTTAATTGCCTTGCACACCTGGATGACGACTGCCTTTGATAATAAACTGACTGACCACAGATTGATAGCAATCCAGGTTTACAAGCTTCCAAAAAACACTAGCCAGTGCTCATCCCCCATTTCTTCACTGTCAGAGCAAATCTTACCCTGGCGCTGCTGACCATGTTACACAACTCCAGCTTATGTGGTCTTGCTCATCTGAAAACCCTGGAGTTGCTGCTGATTCACCTACTCAATCTGCTCCCACCATTCATTGCTACTTTTACGGGCCTCAAATTGCTGCTTTTCTATCCACAGCTGATAAGAACACCTGCGGCCGCTAGTCAGCTTCTCCAACGATTTGTGAGGCATCCATGTTTCTGGTAGTAAAATGGACACATTGCACCAGCAAAAGCAATCAACAGTGAATGCAAGCTGCCAAAATAGTTATGTTGGTAGTAGTGTGCCAATGGAATTTGAATGTATAGAAGGGATCAGGTCTCAATTTGAACTGGTGACCTGTGGTATAAAGGCTTGATCTCATTACCAATGCCAAAAACCAACTCGTGCCCAAATTTCATCCGTTTTCAGCATTCGCACTCAGATAAATTAGTGATTAAGTATATCAAACTAAAAATGCCTAACAATCAAAATTAAGTATATGAAATTCATAAATATTGCTGTTATAATAGATGCCCATAGGTATAGGAAAAAATCAGTATAAGCTGACTTGGAGCAGCTTGGAATTTCACATGCGCTGTCGACGCCAAATCCTGAGCATAAGGTGGTTTGACTTTGTGCAAATTGCCAGTCTCACAGAGATCTGACCTTCCTCCAGTCATTCGTTATAGTTAAAAGTGGAATTGCAAGCTTTTGAGCCAAGTCACCAGATGGACGAAAACACCTCAGCACACCAGGCTCTCCAACTCTTCATTGCCATGCAAAGGGAGGCAGACCCTGACCCTAACTAACGCTGCCCTAGAGATTCAGGAACCACAAGGAGTCAGACAGATCTGAGAACTTCACTACACAATGCCTGGTGCAAAGCTATCAACTGTGTCACTCTGGCTGGCATACTGGTCCCCAGGAGACTGTGTATGTGTGATAAGGATGTACTTGGAGGTTATAGCTTTTGTGGACAGTAGTTTAAGAGAGTATGAGGTTCATTTTCTAGTGATATGAAAATAAAAAGGGAATAAAAGGAGGGCCAATATCCTTCTAAATATGTTAAAATTTACATTCTGGTTTACCACAGTGGCTTCTACTTTTGAATGAGTAACGCTCAAGGAAGTAAAGAACTTCCCTATAATATTTATTAAGAAACAGAAACAGACAATTTTTTTTTTTTTTACTACAGCTGAGCCAGAAATTCCTATAAAACTGATGAACTTGTATTGTGTGTTCTTTTAAAGTCAAATGTTCTGTCTCACAGCTATTAGTGACACTAAGTTCCAAAGGGATACAGCCAGCTCCTTACTTTGCCTGAGTCTATAGCAAGACCATGCTGTGTCTGTTGCTAGGTACGAAATGCATTCCACATGCATGTGAAATACTACATGAAACCAAAATCAAGTTCAGTTACCACAGGTTTCACACCTAACATCTAGCCCCATCCCTTAGACACCATTTACTGCATTCTGAAAATGTGCCCGGAGCCTTTGAAGATTCTCATGCAGTATTCAACTGTTGGTGATGAGACACAATGTTTCACAAATGTATCTGTTTTGTTTTTCCAGGAAAAACTGACCCAATAATTTTGAACAGACACAGAATGAGGCTTTAATCCAACCTATTTTGAAAAAACTATATGGATGAGGTTAGTGGCTAGGAACATACAGGGGGTGATGTGCAAAATCATGTGATCACAGGCATTATATACTAAAGAGAGTTCCTACTCCTGCAAGCTTCACTTAGTTTTGAGCAAACTGTTTAATTTATTGTTGCTGAAAGAATAGAGTTTCTCATCTGGAATCTCCTCTAGCAATGCAGTACTCACCCTGGTGTCACTGCAGGAGGGATGACCAATATTAGCTTAAGCCGTGCTTCATGGAGAGCTTCAGAGAGGTGAGTGAGCAAATGAATCAGCTCCCTGTAATAGAAACACATTGTTAGGCCTACAGGCACCAGACATGATGTGATATTCACATGAATAATTTAAAAAGTTAAACTAGAGGTAAAGACATGTAACGGGCAACACACCCATCTGAAAGTTATTGTAGCAGGTGAAACCATCAAGGCAAATTTGTCAATGTATGTCCTCTTCTAGCATCACTAATATACCACACTGCTAGAGGTACTTGTATAATGATAATCAGTTATGTTGGAGTTAAGGTTTTACCATTTTTAATTTTAATTTTGCCATTTTAGCATGTAAATTATCTCAGCCAAAGTGTACAGTTTGGAATTTCCTCAGGGACACCTCCTGATATATAAAGACATTAGTATGTTTAGGTGTATCAACTATATTCTCCTCAGAAGGGATTATTCCTTAAATTCATGTTAAGAGAGAGTGGTAAACCAAGCAATAGAACTGAATGCTACTCTGAAACCGACATCTGATGAACATATTCAGATTGTCACTGTACTGGTGAATTAAGATTGTGGGAATGTGTGAAGATGCTTTCAGCAAGCCATGCAATCCTCAAAGGGTATTCTGAAGCCTCAAGAAAACTTGGGTGTGTTTACAAATTCTTCTACCTTTATAGCTTCTGTACTTTAAAAAAAAAAAAACAAAACACTTATTACTGGATATGCACAAAGGGCAGATTTTTGTTTTGAAAGAGTTCACCTGACTCTGCCCTATCTGGAATTATCATTCTTTATTTGTGGTACAAAGATTTTCACAACAGCCAATTCTCAAATGGATCATTAGAACGTCAGGTGAAAAATAAAGTCCAAGAAGCAGGCAAACTCTTAAAGATCCTCTTTTTGAAAGCTGCCATCAGTAATAAAGAAAATAGAAATCAAGTTCAGAAGCAGAACTGCTTTGCAGAAACATTTATTTTCTTCCTAAATTTGCCCATGAAACACTGGATCTTTCAAGGATCACCTGTGTCTACAGGCAGAGTCATAGAATCTTCAAAATATTTAAGTTCTGTTGTAATTTTCTCACTATTAGGTAAAGTTAATAGTTTACCATTAACCTATATAGAGATAAACTGGAGAAATTAAGTGTAATGACTTTTAGCAGCTCAAGGGGAATCCTTTGTTACTTTCACTTCACAAATTAGATACCACACCTCTGTATGCGTTCCTTAAGTTACCTGATTCATCAGAATAAAGTCAACTTCCCTATATAGCCACAGGCAAGGTGGATCCACAAAAGGAAGCAGACAGATTAGTCGAATAGGGAATTTAAAGTCTCTGTGGTTACACTGCAAGCTTAAATTGAACAAGTCAGAGCAAAAAGCAAATTCCCAACCTAATAACTATCTGAGTACATAGAGTCCTATAATTGTGGTGCAGATTTTAGTTTAAGAGCAAAATGGTTATAGCAAAAATCAAACCAAAATTGCACTGATGGTGCACATTTATTGTTCTGCTTACACTGAACAAAAAGAGATTCCTACAATTTGAAGGTATCAGAATAGGAGGCAGGTCATTTAGCAATGGCCATTCTATACTATTAATTCTACTTATTAGGTTATATTAGAACTGAAGGCCCAGAAACAGACTAATTTTGCATACTGTTACCCCCCTCAGCTGAGTGATGGGAGAGAAGGAGGAGGAGGAGGAGTCCCCTGTAACTGGTTATTCACCCAGAGGTTTTCTTTTAAGGCAGTTATCCTTCCAACAATTAATATTTTCACTTAGGGGTGGAACAGCTGCTGTTGCAGAGTTATATACAGGATGAAAAACTCCTCTTGAGTTTAACCATACTGAGATTGCCGAGTTATTGGTAAAGTGCAAAGAGGAAATTCCTACTTCAGTCCCCAGAATATAACATCTTGCTTCTGCAGCACTCCTACCCCTCTTGAATTTACTTGAGGCCTGGTTGCCGCTGGGTAGAGCCTTGCACTGAAATACCATTGAGCCATTCTACTGCTCTCAGTCTTATATATACTCCCTTTCTCATCCAAAGCAAAACGCTAGATTGCAAGTAATCATGAGGGCCAGTTTTCTTCATTTGCCCTATTTACAGTCTCCATTCTAATTCAGAAGAGTAAGAACTGCCTTTTCCATCCCTCAGTGTATGTATTCCACATTTAGAGCGCTGTTATCTGGTCAAATAATTCATTGATTTTAGCACAGCATAAAATAAATCCGTACCAAAAGATGTATGCACCCTTTCCATGAAAAAAAGAATACAAGAGTGACAGTACCAAAACTGATTTTATTTCTTTACCTCTACCACGTTTCACCACACATCAGAAGCTCCTGACATTTATATTCCTACCAACCAAAATATCTTAATTCTCCATATCTGCTTCATCTCCCGCACATGCCTGTTAAGGTTTGCAATGCATCAGGGAGGGTAGATCTGACCTGTTTTGAAGCCAATAAACTGGTAGGGTGGGGAACATGGAGGGTGATGCAAGTGAACACAAAAGCCAAGGGACTCCCCTGTAAGACACCTTGCTGGCAGTTCTCAGAGGAGATGCAACTGAAGAGCAACTAACAGGTGTAGTATGATATGAGGAAGAGCTGTTCCATCAGTTAAGGAAGTCCGGAGCCCTTTACTGGGAAAAATCAGCACCTTGGCCACCACCTAAATCCTTGAGCTCTCTGCTGCTAATTTCCACTTCCAAATGGATGTGGAAGTGTAACCCCTGCAGAGTGCCTTACCGTATCTTCAAACAGGAAAGGCATGAAGCACAGTGCTTCAGTTTGGACCTGAGAGAGAAGATTACAGCATCCTGCCCAATATATGGTTGTGGGGGAAGGGAAGGGAAGGGTTCTGAATCGCCACTGCTATTTGGTACTCAGCACCTGGGACACTGACCAGAACTTTATCAATTTAGGTTACAAATACTGGCAAAAAAAAAAAAAAAAACGCTCCATCAAGGTCCCTCCCCCCAATCCTCAACAAAAATGACATTATGAAATCACAGTTGACAGTCTGTAGTAGTAATTTAAGAGCAAACATTTCAGAGATGTTGTAATGCTTTATTTAGGAAGAATTACAAACTCAAGAAGTTTAGAATTAAGATTACACTTAAAACAAATCCAAATAAAATAAGCTAAGAATGGCAGTTAAGACACCCAATTAATTTTAACTTTGCCCTGTTGTGACAGTTTGCAGTAACCAGGTGATTATTATTAAGGCATTTTTATTTACCATTGCAGATTAAAAGAAACTGATTTTTAAAGTCATAAATTTTTCACAGAGTCATGGATTCTAAGGCCAGAAGGAATCATTGTGATCATCTAGTCTGACCTTCTGTATAACACAAAAACTTCTCCAAAAATAATTTCCAGAGCAGTGGTTCCCACCAGCCTTCTGGCCGCAAGGGCCACAAATATAATTTTTACAGCCTTGAAGGGCCACAGGTCTATTTAATTAAAATTAAATGAAAATTTAAGTAATTAAATTTCTATTAATTGTCAATTAAAATTAAGTAATTAATTTAAATCAATTAAATTTAAATTTCTAATTAAAACATTTAAAATTTCAAAATTTTTAGTGAAAAGTTTTCCTTCATGATCACATTCTAGCTCTCTGACCCATCTGCTCAGAAGCCAAACAACCAACCAACCCTGCCAACTCAACCTCCACCCCACAAAGGTTTAAAAATAAAAAATCAAGGATAGTTCCACTTCAGAAAAGAAGGATGTGAAATTGAGTATCTGAAAAGAAGTGAAAATGTGTAAAAAAAAATATTCTGTACAAGATGAAGTATTGAAAGCACAATGTCAAATGTTTTCAATAGTTACTGAGATGCTGATTGCTGAACATCAGATCACAGGGTGAGGCGTAACTCTGCAGGATGCTAGACCCATTAACTACAATGGGTTAATGGGGTTACTCACAGTGTGTAAAATTAAGCAATTAAGCAGGACCAGGCAGTAAGCGGTGGCTGCAGCTGACTCCCGGCTGCATGTGAGCTCCCAGGTTACAGCCACAGCCTGACTCATGGCTGCACGCTGGCTGGGAATGAGCAGTGGGTGGGTGGCTGCAGGGCTCCCAGACACTGGCAGGGGAGTGCGGGCCACTTGAAAAAGCCCTGTAGGCCACTTTTGGCCCGCAGGTCAGGGGTGGAGAACCCCGGTTCTAGAGCCGCTCTTTTAGAAAAATCTTGAGGAACTAACAGCAAAAGAGCTCCAGTTTCACATGCAAAAACCAGGATTTACAAACTGTCCCACTAACCTGTTATGCCATTTCTCCAGTGATCTAGCATGAGAGCTTTGTGCTGAATCAGGCAGGATTAATGGTTAACGCTTAAAGACTTCATTAAGGCACACTCCCATTTGTCAACCAAGATAGATGCTTTAAACCAAGTATGCACTTTCCCATCTTCCCCAAACAGCAATAGCTGAATGTCCATTTACAGTATACTATAAATTAAAACTTTACTGTGTCCCAGTAGTGCTCTTTAGTGTTTTAAAGACAATATTTTTCCATATTACCACTGATGATTTTGAAGGAAAAACTACTGTCTCACATTTTAAAAGTTATAATGAGGTATGGTAAGGTGGAAGCAGAGTCAATCTTTATGCAAAGCCTTCATTAAATATTTATGACATTTCACCATTGTCAAATTTAACTTCAGAGATGCTCTAAAGCATTGTCGGTTTTAAGAATCTATCTTGAACCAATTAAGATCTACCATTTTTCTACTCTTCTAGGGCTCTCATTATACCTGGCATAATGAAGGTCAATTTTCTAAACACCCACAGTTTCAAATTCTCCATTTGCCCCATAAAAAATTTAAGTATCTGTCCACACACTTTGGCATCTGAAGATTTGTCTTTATTACTTCAGCTTAAAATGATACTGACCTTAGAATATAGTTGGTTTTAATGAACAGTATTTTCACTTCAGCATATTTGAAGTCTGCAGTTGGGCATGTTATCAGAAGCCCATTCCATCCTCTAAACTTACGTCACCCTCTTAAACTCAGCAAGTTTCTAACTTTAGCCTTTCCATAAGGTTGGCAGTCAGTGCTCCCTGAAATTAATAACCTATCAGGGAAATGGGACAGAATAAAGCTGTCTATTTAAGTAAGAAATTGTCCTTTTAGGTCACTTCATTCTCTAGTTAAAATTAGGAAACAGGAGTGAATTACAGCAAATCTTTGATTAGTAATTATTCTTCCAAGGAGCAACCGGAAGGATGGAACTGCCAGCAGAGGTTTTTGTTCCTTTATTCCTACCAACAATTAATAAGATACCTGAAGGTCATCTTCTGTAGGATGCCAAGCTCCTTCACCACTTTGTGAGAAAGGTATCTTTTCCAGGCAACATCTGTGTCATGGTGGTGCCACTTACCAGCACATGACAGCCTGAATGAGAAGAATAAACTAAATGTGTTGAATCTCCAAGCCTAGTATGACACTAAGTGGTATAGTCATGCCTGTACAAGAAACTGATTCAAGACATTTGGGGGAACTACAGAATAAAAGTGTAGTGGATTTTTAGAGGTTAGATTAGTGAAAGATGTTCAGTCCACTGATTTTTGCATGCAACTGAATGCCTGAGGGGAGAGAGGGGGAAAAGCGTCACCCAGCCCTCTTAAATGCTACAGGATGAGAAGCTTGCAATACGTTATTCTTCAAGCCTGCCAAGGGACTTTTGCTATTGTTGAGTGATGTAAAGAAAGATTGTAATTAGGAGTCAAGCCCGTGCCCTGAGTTCCGAGCCATCAATGCAGTGCAAAGATGCGCCAGCTCTTTTAAGTTTCCTGCTGTGCACCATATAGGCACGTGGTGCAGAGCAGGAAAAGAGATGGGAAAGTTATATCCCTCTTCTCAGGTAGGCAGCTGGGGGCAGCAGCTGGCCCAGTTCAGGGCCTGCAGTGCCTGGCCCCAATCTGAGTGGGCGGGGGGTGGGGAGGGCTAGAAAGCTAGTCACCACATCTGGCCCCAGCCAGGGACCAGTGGGGCCAAAGGCAGGAGCTGGTTCAGGACCTGGGACCATCAGGACCAAAGGCAGCAGCCAGCCCAGGACCACCACGTGGCGACGGCAGCAGAGGCCAGGGTCCAGATCCAGCCTGGGAGTCGGGACCAGCTGTGGAAGCTGGATTCAGCCCAGGGCCAGAGGCAGCAGGGGACAGTGGCCGGATCCAGGCCACTGGCAGCAGGGGCTGGGAGTGCGACCCTGGGGCTGTGTAGGATATGCTGGGATGCATGTGAGCCTTTAGGAGATGTTTTCAGTACACTTTTTGAAAGGTTAGGTGCTCATGAGTACCTGAGGACCCCTTATGTTAATCCCTGGATATTACCATCAGACCCATTACCAATGGGTCTGAAGGTAAAACTTGTTGTGCTACCCTTTAATTATGACAATGTTCACAGTGTACAGACAAATGCAGACCTGTACAATATTTACCACACACTTTTTAGTCTAATTTTATTTAACTTAACTGCTTCAGTTAGAACAAAGCTTCTTTCTCCAGGAAAAAAGGGGCCTCTTTAAAGGCAGCGAATATGAATTTTTTTGGATGAAATAAGGTTCAAAGAATACTAAAAACCAATATAGTCTTGGGATGTGCAGGTAAAGTGTAAAAGCCACTGAAAGATGAAGGAAATGATTTAAGATTTTAATAGGCTAAAGAGGCAGGATCTCTGAGCAAACAGCTGCAGCTCCACTCAACATTGGAATGGTAACAATATGAACTTTTTGCTCTTTAAAATGAATTAAAGATGACCATGTTTGGTCCACTTTATAAGCAGCAAACAGAAAACACAATTTAAGAGGAACTTGAGCAGTGTTGGTGTGGCCAGCAATCTAGTGCACCAGCAGCCTACTTACTCTTCTGAAAAGCTAGTTGAAGAGAAAGGGACTCAAAGCTTTTTATAAATAGCTATTTGAGACCTGCATGTGGAGATGAATTCATCAGACCACCACACTGCTTGTTCTTTTACTGAGGAGGTGGTGGTGGTTGGTTTAGTTTAAAGTGACCTCCCTAGATTCAAGATTTCCAGAAATGAGTAAAAAGTGACAAACTGGGAAATATTGTTTTTTAATTAGTATGATGAATGAATGGTGTTTATGATGACTTATTTGCTATGAAGTTAAAGTAAAAGGGGCTGTTAGGGGAACCAAGGAAAGGCAATATAATGCCCAGCTAAGGCACATCCCAACACATAGTCATGAAAACAGTCATGAAAAGGCAACTCTTCAGTTTCAACCCTGATGGCACAGCTCGTTTAAAGCAGAGAAAAGAGGGATCAAAGGGAACACTAAGCCAGTGTTCCCCACCCAGTATGGGCCTGAGCAGTTGTGAAAAACTATTCAGAGTTCTGGATTGGCTCATGAATATTTATGAGTTCATTTGGAAACGATATGGTGGTGTGCCTCAAAATAGTTAAAGGTATCAAGGTGTGCCACAGCAGAGAAAAGGTGGGGAACCACTGCACTAAGCCATTACAGGATCTCAGGTCTAGAAAAGGAAAGGGGTTCAGATGAGCTGAGGACGGCTGCTCGGGGACCATCAACAAGATCTGACAGCTGGGCAAGGACAGAGACAGACACAATGCTATAAGGAGGACAGCTTGATTCTCCCAGCCAGAGATGGGGCTCAGCTGGACTGCTAAGAACTCACAAATACTTATAAGGACAGATTACGGTATAGGTAAGGGGAAATATGCATTTAGAGATCTTTATCATTTTTATTCATAGAATCATAGGTTTGGAAAGGACCTCATGAGGTCATCTAGTCCAACCCCCTGCTAAAAGCAGGACCACTCCCACTAAATCATCCCAGCCAGGGTTTTGTCTAACTGGGCCTTAAATGTTTCCAAACATGGAGATTCCACCACCTCCCTAGGTAACCCATTCCAATGCTTCACCACCCTACTAGTGAGAAAGATTTTCCTAATTCTTTTTCCTATTCTTTTTCTTCATGCTTTTTACCTTTGGGTCAATGAACAAACATACAATGTTTGTTTTGTTTTTTGAAGATGGTTTTGAGTAACTTTTACCACTATCAATCAGAGGTTCCTGGAGCAACAGGATTCACAAGGAACAAAAGCAGTTGGGCCCCATCACATTAACACAACCAGAAAAAGGGAGTAGTGACTTGCCACCTACAGACCTAGTTCAAAAGTGGTTGGACCACAGATTGTCACTTAAGGGATGCACTTGAGAGGACCCAAACTCAGTTCACCCTATAACCATGACAATAAGCCATGCAGATTTTGTTTCTAATCAAAGGAAATGTCAAGTGTTTCAGCTGGCAAAATTATTTTAGTATGGGAGTTCTGAGAAGCCTCGTTGTTTTAGGCATATGAATATACACAATGTAAGCTCTTCAGACAGGAACTGTCTTACTATCTATACTGATATTACCAAAGGGAAAACAGACACAGAGATGAAAGAACTTGCCAGTGGTCACAAGATCAGTGACTGAGCTGACAAGGTTTCAGATGCTTAATACAGAGCTCTATCTACAGGACCATGCTGCTTTTCTAGATAGCAATTATTCTCTGTAGAGAAAACTCAATAACTTGAACCAACTCAGTTGTCATATATCCTTATCCTTGAATTCTAGCTGCAGATTTAAAACTATAGGGAAACGTATCCCTAAATTCCTGGAACTGGACACTCCATGTACACAGGATCACTTAAGAGTTCTAAAATTCTTACACAGAAAAACAAGAAAGGTAGCTGTTTTTACTCTCCTCTCTGATATGCACTGTTAGTGGCAAATCCTGAGAGTGGTTATGGCCATACTCAAGGCTATTACACAGTTTATCCTTAGAGTGCCATCCGGAAGACAAATAAAAATTTTGTGTCTTCTGAACAAGACCAGTTGTGCTAGCTTGAGCAAAATTCAGGATTATCTATCAAGAAAGTGTCTCTCTGGGACATTTGCTGAACTTGAATCTTATTGGAAGACGTTGTCAGCACCAGCTAATCCAGCTTCCTTGAGATGTGGGTTAATTTTGTGTTTAAATCATTGTCCTATTTATGAATAGTTTGAATGCTAAATCTTTTGCTTGCCAGGTTCCTGAGCACCATGAACTATAGGAGGATTTACTGTTTATCTTGCACTGGAGGGTCTAATGTAGCAAGGCAACTTTCCGTCTCCCCACACTTAGCACTTCCCCCTCTAACAGTGGTAAGGTCTTGGGGTAAAGCAGCCCCACTCTGGAGAGAGCTGGTCTTCCTCCTCTGTGTTTACTTATCAGCGTTTTAAAGCTGGGCTACGGGGCAGGCTTAAAGAATACTCCTGTCCCTCCAATATACAAAAAGAAACACATTTACAAACACAAAACAAAGGATACCTTTCTGTGCCCCCTTGCTGGGGAGGTGGTGTTGGCTCAGGGGTGTCAGTTCTTCCCCAGAACAGGCACTCTGTTTTGGTTGTTTCACCCTAAAGAAGCTTATCTACCTGCTGCCACTAGCCTTGGTCTCAGTTGTCTCTAATTGACCTGAGGTAAGCCCTTCTCAGCTTGTAGAAAAAAGCACCTTTATCATTCTAGATAGAACTGACAGACCTGTCTTATATCATCCAGGCCATGGCACAGGGGTTAGGGCAGTGGGGTGGCCAAGGGGTGCCAGTTCAAACACTGTTGGGTTGGGGCTCCTGGAATTGTCTCTGCCTCAGTTCTCCAAGATCAGTGATACAGCACAGGCCTTCCAGCACAGAGCTCTCTGGGGGGGGGAGTACAGCCCCGGTGCCACTCTCTTGCAGCTGTCCACCCTGGCTTTGTCACACTAAGAACAAGTTTTAGCAAGTTACTAATATACACAGTCATGAGAGCTATTTCAACTCTTATGAGCCTTAAAATTGGAATTAAAATTAATATTGCAAATAGCTCCCTTCGGGGACAAAAACCTTGCTAAATTGGGTAACTAGTTATGTATGCAAACCTCAGTGATTGTATTTCCCACCCTATCTTTTATGATCTATTCTCTCTGAGAGGAGTATTAAGATGTTCAATGAGTACTAAGTGGTTAAATAGGAGAGCTGGTAAGTCTACAAATATTGGAATGGTAGAAGCAGAAGAAAGTTTGATATGCTATGGGGCTATAACTAGGAATAAAGAGATGGAAGGACAGAATTGAAAATAAAATTTCTTGTCAGTAAACTATCAGGCTATAGAATAGCATCCTAAGGAAACCAACAAGCCAGATCACCTTGTGGATTTTAATTTTGAAAGGACCAAAATACTAGAAATACTGCATGGAATAATCCTGCATTACCTGAGAGCTGTACTGGATGGTCTATTAGCTTTTTTCCCCATAATACTATATTAGAAAATTTAAGACAGTTCCATAGCCAATCAACTTCTTCCCTACTGCTGCCATACTACAAGTTCACTAGAAGGATCAAGTGGAAGAGCCAATTTTGTTATTTATCACATTAACATTCAAGTATTCATTTACTTGGGTTTAAAACTGTTGTATTCCAAGTTATAGCTTTGCAACCCAGATCTCAGCAGGTCCTACTGTCAGGTAACTGATATGACGACATCTGTTATGCATTTCTGCATTTGTTTTGGCACACCTACACAATTCCTGTAGGTCAGCTGTTGGCTGCTATAGCCAACAGGAAATCGTGCTTAAAGTCAGCAGGCTAATATACTTCTACAACACAAGGAGGTACACACGAGAGCAGAGGATCTCAAACTGTGGTCCACGGATCACCAGTGGTCCACAAGCTCCATTCAGGTGGTCCACAGAAAAGTTGTGGAACAAGCTGTGCAGTGCCCTGGCAGCTGATCTCCCATCCCAGCCCTATCCCTTTGCACCAAATGGACCAAGCAGCACCCTGGCCAGAGCACTACAGCCTCTACCCCTTCCCACCATTACCCCTTCCCCGACATTCCTCCTCTCACCATGTAGGCCCAGCAGCACCCTGACTGAAACTGCTCTCATCCCAAGCAGCAGCTGCTCCCCTCACACAGCCCCACCCCTCTCCCACCACTTGGGCCTAGAGGTGTCCTGATTGGACCTACTCCTGGTCCCAAGCAGTGCCATGCACTGGCCGCTCCCTCTCCTGGTCCTGTCCTTTCTTCCCATCCCTCTCCCACATGATGTGGGCCCATTTGGAAGGATCATTAAGTGGTCCACTGAGACGCTCAGCAATTTTCAATTGGTTCGCAAGAGAAAAAAAATGCGAGAACCACCACACTAGAGAGTAAAAGTATGAATCCCATAAGGAAGCCAGATGTTTTACCATTTGATGGCAGAAGGTCAGATTCCTAAAGCAGCCTAACATATCCTCAGCAAAAGTGATGAATCACTGGAAAAATCTATATTAAATACTTAGAATTAATCGAGATCCTTTATATAAAAGCATATATAACTATTGTTCTGTCAAGGATCTACACCTCTACGGGACAGTTTTTCATTCTTGTGCCAATATCTAACTTCAGCTCCTTCTACTTTCTGATGTTCTTTCACTTCTGAGGTTTGTCACATTTGAAATACAACCCCCTAAAGTCAGTTGGTGTGCATTAGGAATTATGTTACAACACTGCCACATTGTGGACTAACCAAGAAAGACGTGGGCAGCCCTAACCCTGTACTTTTCTGGTAAGCAGCAGTTCATGCATCCTCATGACAAAGGTATATAATTTTACCCTATTGCTTGAGGTAGAATTAACAGACACTAAAGCAAGATATTATGAACAGAACTTGATCCAAGAGCAGGCATGCCCGATAGCTTAATTCTGCAAGCTGGGAAATTAGGGGCAAAACCATTTATAGGATTGCAAAAACTATTGAAAGTCTGCCAGCACAAAGAAAGATGGTAGGAATGGTTATACATGATACCTGGACAGAGTGACCTTAGATCCATCATTCCTGATTAATGGTGGTATTAAGCACTGTGGTTTTAGTTTCAGGGTAAAATGAAGATATTGGTCCCACAACAGTACCTTCTCAACTGTGCCTGTGATCTTAAGGAGAAGAAGGGGTGCCATCCCCTGGCCGGACGTAACAGATAAATTATTCTGGCTACCGTACACAGGCAAGCTTAATGAAAAAAATCTTAATTAAGTGGTCCCAGCAAAATGCAGTGGGGAAATACATAAGAAAGGCTACAAGCAGGATTTTTGAGTGAAAGTCTGACAGACGGGAGCCAAGGGGGAAACTCCAAAGCCAGAATTGTAAAACACAAACCCACTAATTTGTGTACAAACAGAAACTTATCTGATCTGTATTTTGGACCATTTCCACAGAGAAGGAGAACTGCAATCCATTAGCTCTGTTCTCATTAAGAGCTCTATTTTAAGCCTCTTGACCAACACAGCTAGCAAAAATGGTTAGGCGTTATGGATATGTAAAGGTGAATTAACAGTCAACTTTATGAAAGACCTCATACCAAGGCAAACAATAATTTCTGTTTCTACTGTGATGAGCTTCCACTGCTCTTGAAGTAACAGAATAATATGTATTGTTTCAGTGTGGAGAAACCTGATGCGGGAGTACACTGGAGACAAATTACACTTATTCTAAGAATTAAACTCTGTAAGTCACCCAAAAATTTTACAAAAGTGTGAAGAAATTAGGCCTCATTTTGAAAGCATACCAAATAAAGTACACTCTCCTCCTGTAGTTTAGCAAGCAACATCCCCTGTTATGTTTAATCATGTGATCTTGGCAATTTAGCCCTGTGAGTTCATGTTAACAAAAGTGGTCTGCAGTTGAAATTAAAGCTATTCAGTGAAATAATATAAAGTTAGTCTTCCTGATTACACAACCACAAGAAATTAACTGATGGGCAAAATACCATCTGTCCTGTTATCAGTGTAAAAAAAAAACCAAGGAGTCTGGTGGCACTTTTAAAGACTAACAAATTTATTTATCGCATGAGCTTTCATGGAAGAAAATCCCATTTCATTAGACACTTTTAGATGGGGAACTCAGTGTAGACTCACTCATTCGATCCCAGAAGCATTCTCAAGTCGACGCAGTAAGTCCACCCCTCCAAGTGGAGTAACGCTGCGTTGACGGGAGAGCACTGCCAGTCAACACAGAGGAGCGAAAACAGTGCGGTAAGTGACAGTAACTAAGGCGACGGGCGATACACATTGTATGGCACGCAGATTGCGCATCTCCCATCGATTTAGCCTCACAGTGTAGACTAGGCCTAAAACTCCTATTTCAGTGAAGTCAGTCTCCAAATTACACACAAAAAAACTTGGAGGGAGAATTGAGTTTAAGAAATTTTATTAGAAAATTATGTAATTTTGCACAAGAATCTTTTAGAAGTGCTTTTTGAAATCTTTGCCCATCTCCCCACCTCAGATTTTGGGGGGGGAGGGGAGCTCTTCATACAAATGTTCCAAAATTCCAAGTTTCACTCATTAACTTAGACCTGTTGATAGGTTAGATAATAAAACATGGACACATTGAAATTAATATTGTACGGTGCAGTGTTTATCCATTTTTTGTGCACTGGGGATTTACTATTCAACTGAACTAGAGTTTGAAAGGTTACTGGTATGGCATGAAAGAATTTCCTAACAATGGTTTAGGGCCTGAAGAATAGCAGTGTTGGATGCAATTGATTTAACTTGCAATTTATTTACTTTTCAGTGTTTTCATTCTGAGGGAACAACTGAGCAATTTTAACTGAGTTCATAAAAGACTAGATACACCCTCATTACAATGAATAGGAGTCATCAGCACACTGGGTCCAAATACAAGCAGCTAACCCATGCTGCAGCCTGTGCCACTACAGCTATAGTGTTATTTTTAGCAAGTTAGCTTACAGCTAGCTCAAGCATGTCTACACATGCAGCAATCACACCTCAGAATTCTGCATAGACACTCCTTCCAGGTAGAAATTATACAGCAAAAATGATCCTTAAAAGGTAACTGGCATTAAGATAGGAGAGCAAAAAGTTGGTCAGGACTTGTGTACAAACAAAATATAACACCAATAGTGCAGATACAAAATTTGAATCAATAGGGGTTAACTATAACAGCTTTTTTACTTCTTTAAAAAAGATAAGTTTGTTTTATGCAGAAGACACATTTTCACTCACTGCATCATACTTACGTTTGCTTTTGATTTCCCAACTGACTCCACACTTCAACTACATATCCATCAAAGTTTTCTTCCTAAAATGAATTGGGAACAATTAAATGCAAGTTAGAAAGCTTCTGCTGTCACTGTTATATTAGTACCATACAGATTAACATGTTAACTGGCAATCTGTCTGTTAACATGTATTATGTTCCCCTCTCCCCATCTCCAATTATATTCTTTGCATCATAGTATACATAGAGCAAAGAATATGTTCATACACAGCATGTAAGATATGCTGTGTGGAAATGAAACTGGTTATTAATGAAGCAGAAATTAGTTTAGAAACACAAAGGTGAAGCAATTCTCCTAAACTGTTGTATGGAAACCTCATTCAGTTAACAAGTACATCAGTATCAATTCACTAGTTTAAGTCTCAACATCACACTCCGCTAGCTTCTGTAAATTTAGTGTCAAGAAAGTGTCAAACCACACACACACACACACACACACACACACACTACTGCCAGCAGAGGTGCGCATTCCAAACTTGCTCTTGATCCACCTTACATTGCCAAAGATAGCAATGATTTCAAATATACAGAAACTGATTATTCATATTGGTAATCTCCTCCACTTTTTTAGTCAGAGTCAGACTGACTTATAGAATCCATTCTTCCTCAAGCACAGAACTGTTCCCTATTGCATATCTGTTACATTTTCTAGCCTGTTCTATCAGTAGACACTGAAGACAACCAGAGTTTAATTCTTTTTTTTTTAGTGTTAGACTGTTCATTTTTAGTTTTCTATTAGAGCTTGTTTGTTTCTAGGGTTGCTCACCATAAGACCTCTTACAGCCTTCTACTTCAGAGAATGCATTTAACATATTAAGTTTTAGCCAATAGCCTGACCAGAAAGGTCCTACTATTTAAGGGAGAACAGCTGTGCATCTTTATTCAATGTTCTAGAAATTAACATACTGTTACTTTAAATGTTTTGTCTAACTGAGTTTTAAGTAGCCTGATCAACATCTCTACCACTTTCCAAGAGAGACTCTTCTACATCCTATGGCTTTGTCTGTATGTAACTACTAAAATCTGAAAGATGGTTTAGATTCAGCTGAGCTACTGCTGACAGTATTAGGAATGTTGGGAAGCCTCCCTACTTCCTATCAACAGCTGATGCCATTCAGAATGTCAGTTTAGTCTCACTGGCTATGTCTACACTTACCAAAGTTAGTTTGACTTAGTTAATTCGAACTAACTAATTCTAACTAATTTTAGTTAGTTCAAATTAACTTAATTCAAACTAGCAAATTTTAGTTCAAACTAAGCAAGTGCCATGCATTAGTCAATTGCATTGAGCTCAATGCGACGGTTTGTTCGAACTAAGCGCTTAGTTTGAACTAACATGGCCACATTGGGTTAATTCGAACTAACTAGTTCAAATTAACCCTTACTTCGAAAAGTATAAGCAAATGTATTAGTTCGAATTAAGGAAGCCCTTAATTCAAGCTAATGAAAGCCTAGTGTAGCCAAGGCTTAAGTTAGTTCAAATTAAGTTTCCTTAATTCAAACTAACTTGCCAGTGTAGATATAGCCACTATGTGGTTGCTTTATTTGCTAAATTCTAAAAAGAAAATTGGGCAAGATCTATTCAACCCCATATTGGTAAATGATCATGGCCCATTACCTTCAGGGAAGTTGAGTATTTTTTTTTTTCCTTCCTAATGAGAGCTATGGTACTATCTAAAGAAAATTCTGACAGTTGCAATACTCATTTTTATGCTATCCATCTGGTTAATCATGTGACTTTAAAAGTGAATGTCAATGGTGGACCAGCTACACCACATAGTTAAGCAGCTTAAGAGAAACAATTTCAGGACAGATTTAGTCCTAAACTAGGGCTCACATTTTCAAAAGTGTCTAATGATTCTAAGTGCCTTAATTTTGGGCCACTTAAACTGACATTGTAAAGGAGCCTAATTTTCAGAAGGCAATTTTAAAGCACTGTCTGAAGAAGCAGCTCTGCTCAATGTCCTAAATTGATTGCCCTAAAATTAAGGCATCTGAAAATCATTAGTCATTTTAAAATTCAATCTGCCCCCCCCCCCCCCACCACCCCACCCCTGCCATTAATGAAGATTTAGAAACTAGGTAATTGCAGGAATTGATTAAAGAATGCTCTGTGATCAATTTTTCTCCCCATTTTGGTGTTTCAACTACAGTCAAGTCACGTCTCAATCTGTTTTTGATTAAACTAAAGAGAAAGATCTATTTAGGCCTCATTGCAAGGTAGGTCTTCCAGACCTCAATTAATTTTTATAGCTCTCTTCTGGGCCCTTTCCCATTTTTTTGTGTATATGTGTCTATTTGTTTTGTTTTAAGATTTTTTTTTTTTTAATTTTTAAAGAATTGACATCAAAACCTAACATAGCATTCAATGAAGCATCACTAATGGCGCATACATGTAATATCTCCCTATTTCCACATGATACTCCCCTACTTATACATCAAAGATTGCATTTGTTCTTCACCACCATAGATATTAGCATCCCATTTTTCAGCTGGCAATCTACCATGATCACCAAGTTCCTTTGAGTGACTGCTTTTCAAGATATAGTACCCCATTCCTTCAAATGTGACTTACATTCTTTGTTCACACAAATATAACTTTCAACAGTATGCTCTGAAATACAGCTGTAAGTTACCCATCTTCAAAGTGTCTGACGAAGTGGGATTTTCTCCCAAAAAAAGCTCATGCAATAAATACATTTGTTAGTCTTTAAAAAGGTCCCATGGGACTCCTTGTTTGTTTTGCTGAACTAGACTAACTCCACTACCCCTTTGGAGCTGAATTCAAGTGAACCCAGTGATTCAGATCACTCTGTAGAACTGACCATTTACTGCTCCACCAATGTAGGTCATTGGCAGACTTTACTAGCAGTGATTTTCTACTTTCTTCTACATCATTGTTGAAGATATTTAATAGAATTCGGTCAATGTGGGACCATACTAAGAACTAATTAGATGAGGATTCCCCATTTACAATTAGTGTGAAATCAGCTGGCTAATTTATAAGCCATTTACTATTTGCTATGTTGATTTCTAGGGCTAGTTTTCAACAGGATGTTGTACAGTACTAAATCAAACACCTACAGAAGTAACTGGTGTAACAGACCTTTGTGAACATTCTTTAATCTCAACACCTGTCAGACAAATATGACATGATTAATTTTCCACTAATGCCAGTACATTTTTTTTTATTCTACCTTCTTTAATTCTTTAAAGATTGTATTCTTTACCTGTTAACCCATGATTTTGCCTAGGACTGATATAGGCTAGTTATCTTAATAACTGAGTCATCACACATTAGCTTTTTTGCTGGTTCTCTAGAACTGCTGTAGCATTCCAAGAGAGTCACCAGAGAGCTCTTCAGCTCTTTTAGAACTCTTGAGTGCAAGTTGTCCAGTCCCACAGATTTGAAGATATTTAACTTCATCAATTACTGTTGAACAGCCTACCCAATTACTGTTTGAATAGACATTTCATCATCACTATACGGTGCAAAGGTATCATCCAGCTCCTTTCTCCTGCTGCTTTACATATGAAGAATCAATGATAGGTCTCTCCTGGTTCACTCATTTGTATTAGAAATGTTTTTACCTTGGCTATTTGCACTATCAGCTTGGAAAGCTCTTCTATCTCATCCTCACTGCCAAAAACACTTTCAAAATCTTGGTAAGTCCAGCCATCAAACAAAATCCGAGGCACTGAGATGAAAGAAACAAGTCTAACAAGTAATTATGAAAACTACAATTGCTCATATTACACTGATATACTCCTGAAGAAAGGAAGCTGGAAAAAAATAACTAATTTAACTGCCCATTAAATGTATATATAAACAAGCACAACATTCACAGAAAAATCTCCCATATCTAAAGGTTTTTCTTCTCTACTTTCTGAATCCATTTAATATAGATAGGCAAACTGATCATGCATTATTGTCCATGCTTGCAAAAGTGGATTACTGAAGAGTGTTGACTCAAGGTAGAGACAGTACTTCAAATGAAGAACTGAGTTATTCATACGAGCTATAACATCAATAGCCAGGATATATTGTAAAAGTTACTTCATTGGAAAAAAAAGTCATATTTATAAAGATCAGGTTAAGTGTCCTTTCAATTTTGATCAATTTCATCCTTCTACAATCTACTCTTTGCATGATGATGACTCCATAAAGCAAGCCTGCCAAACACTGGCAGAGAAAATACTATACAATAATGGAGTAGGCAAGGTAAGCAGTTTAGCAGATGTGTCTATATCAATATTTTCTAATTTTTCTGAAATGTGACACTGACAGACATTGAGGTTAAATGAAAAATGCAGCAGTCTTCTGCACCATCATGTTAGATACTTTAGCTGGATCGTCAGTTTGATTCTCTATACAGAGCTTAAGAGTGCTGTGGACTCAAGTAAATGATAATTAGCTCTGAAGGAATTCTCTTCCCAAAGAAAGATGGCAGGAAGAAAGACCCAAAATCTGAACCAAGAAAAAAAAAATGGAGGAAAAAAAAAATCTTGAGAAAATCCTCAGGGCACTAACAGATATTATAACTCAGTCACTGAGCTACCAATAATTAATTGACCCAAATAATGCTAGATGCCAGTTCTTTTAAATTTCTTCTTTCAATCCTTTGGAAACTGTGCAGGAGCATTGTTTTGCTCAACTAACACCCCCGTCCACATACTACTGGAAATAAAGCTTCAGTGCTTAATTAAAAGCAATTTCAGTCCTTCAGTGCTTAATCCAAAAGGCTAGGGTTAGCCAGATGCACAGAAGTCAGCACCTCAGGGCTTGCTGCATCAGTTATGAATATAAAAAATTGCTTGAGCATCACCTCTTTCATTATAAATAAGCACTGAAAAGCTTCCTTCCATCTGTCAATAATCATAGGTAGAAAACTATATAAAAAAAAAAAAAAAAAAAAAAAAACTTAAAATGCAGCCTCACCTATTTTGATGTTTTTAGAGTTTTTCTTGACATCTTTCATCCAACCTGTGAAACAGTGAAACAACTGTTAAAATATGAAGATAGACATGGTTATCTACATTGAATCTTTCAAAAGATGTCTTCAAGTAAATATGTAGTTTTATAGAAACTCTCTTCCTCCCATGCTAGCTCACAGGTCATTCTATTGTGAGTACAGCCTTACTAACATCTAGAGAATAAACCTAGTTGCCCCATTCCATAGTTCAACATTTTAACCTTCCCAAAGTTTCCTCTGCCTTTCACATGTAATGCAACAGCATTTGTACTGGCTCATTTGTCACACCAACCAGATTGCAGCATATTGAGGCTTTGACCTTTTTGGAGGCTTCAATCATCCTTTGGGATGAATGATTTAAAATAAGAAGGTATTTTAGGGGCCTGTCCCATTTTCATAAGGATCATTGTATTGATTTATTATTTGGTGTGAACATGACCAGAATTAAAGCTTGTTCAGAGGTGGTCTCTAGAGATGGTGTTTCAATTGAGATAACTTCACATTTGCTGACACCCAAGCCATTATCAAACTGAAATATTAATAGCATATAGCCTAAAATGTGATCTGAATGCAGAGTCATGTTTCACACAAACTATACCAAAACACATTACAAAGTTAAATGAAGTCAGTACAGAACCACTAAAAATGTTTATATACACAGATACCTCTGCCTGTTCTTGGTGATGGGCCAGGTGAAATGAGCCATTGAAATCTTCATTCTTCCACCACTCTTTGGGGGAGAAATGGGGTGTTTTTCCTTTTTTTAAAAATATATAGACTTATAACAAAGAGTACAGGGACAAAGTGGAATCCCATGCTCAGAAAGGCCAAAGACAAATCCATGTTGGTATACTGGAAAGACTGGTACTTAGTGTCTTTCTGGTAATTAGTGTCTTTCATTCAGTTTATGGCAATATTAGCCATACATTTCATATATTCACCCAAACACCACATAAAAGAAAAATAAAAAACCTTGGTCAGCATCATGTAGCCCTGTGACCTGGAATCTCTCCTTTCCCTTTCTTTTCACCTGTAGCCAGACTGGGGAGATCAACGTAAATTTGTTTCCAAATATTTTAGCAATGTCATAGCCATGACTGTTCCACTGGCAAAAAAAAAAAAAAAAAAAAAAAAAGAGAAAAGTATTACAACAGGATATATGGCAACCTCTACTACTTGTCAGATGACAATTTTTCTGTATATTGCAAATAAAAGTAATGGAAGGATCTCTACAGGTCAGTTTGTGGGATTCTGAGGAAGTCTTTCAGCATGTTTGTAGAGCTTTATTACTTAGTATTAACTATGGAATGCACAGTACAAATTTCCTGCTAGCTGCATGAGTGGAAGCACGTCAGCAGAGGTGAACATGCAAGCCCATTTTAGCTACAGATTTTACTTAAATTAAGAAAGACTCTAGTAGAGAACAGTGTTAATACGTTATGCATTCCATTTATTCATGTTCAAAATTCTAACACCTTTTTCTCCTGTAAAGGATGGAAGAGCAGTCACAGAATACCCAAGCTAGAAGGCCTAGCTTTCCCATCATTATACTTTCATTCACTCCTCGACAAATGATAACCCTTACAACAGTGTGCTACAAGTGTTGCCAGTATCTGCTGAATTTTGCCGTATTCTAAAAAGTTTCTAGGAAAGTTGCTTGAAGACCTGTAATATTTTGTTTTTAAACAAAACAGCTTACTCAAGATGCATGAAACTGTTAAAAATGAAAATTCAGGAAGATCAGTATGAATGTGAATATTTAAAATTCCTTTTTCTTAGAGACCAAGATTTAATTAAAAGAAATTAATTATCCCTCAGTCCCGCCAACATCTTCTCTTTCCCTCTAGCCAATTCTTATATTAAGGGCCAAACAACATGCTGCTAGTTCATCAATTTTTGCTTTAAAACTTATATCCTTACTCCTACGTGTGATTTTTAAAAAACTGACAACTGTCCTTAATGTGGCACATTTCCCTGAAATTTCTACTGAAGTGATCAATAACGTAATAGCTGACAACCTTTTAGTCATCGTGTGGCTTTGCAGCTGAAAGATGGAAATAAGCAGGCCAGTTTACAACCTTCAAGCCATCATTCCAATCTTAGAGAACAGCATTGCTTCATGTTCAAAATATTTTTAAAATCCAAAAGGCCAGGAACTTCCAGGGATAGTTTTATGCAAAGGATCTGTGGAAGATCATTTTCATAGCATATATTTCCAGTAAACTCTCCCACCCATAGGTATATGCGTCTTAGTGGACATTAGCCAAAAAGTATTATTCTGTCCAGTTGCCAAAGAGACTCTCAGGCTGCAGCTAGGAAGATTTCCTGCCATTAAAAGCAAAATTGGTTTCTGAATCTAAGTAACTCTTTCCTTGAAAGTATCAAGCTTAACTGGCAAATAGACTAAACAGCCGAACCAAATACCTGTCAAGAGACTCCTATCCTTCAAAGGGAGGCAAATAAGTCCAGTTATAGGTTTGTACTGAGTCAAAGGGGTAATATTTCCTCATGGTCCTTCAAATCCTTCCTTCAAACCTCTATATAGTCATGTCTACGAAAAACGGCAACAGGTAGGCAACTGATGAGCTGAAATAGGAAGTGTTGGTATCCTAACCCATTTATATTTTCAACTGGTTAAACTATTTTCTTATTTGTTTACATTCCTTTACTGTTATCTAAAACAAGTTATTACTTCTTTATCCCCTACAGTGAAGAGACAATTTGGTAGTAATTATGTCAAAAAAGGACTCGCCCCAACATGATCAACTTCAAAACATATACTCATTATTTTAAAAGTTTCCCAACAAGAAACTGCAGAACTGGAACTCATATGCAAACTTGACACTATGGCTTTGTCTACACTTACTAAAGTTAGCTCGAATTAGTTAATTCAAACTAATTTTAGTTAGTTCAAATTAACTTAATTCGAACTAGAAAAATGTAGTTTGAACTAAGCAAGTGCCATTCATGGTTCGAATAGTTCGAATTAGCAAATTGCATTGAGTTCAATGGCCGGTTAGTTAGATCTAAGCAATTAGTTTGAACTAACATGGCCTCATTGTTTAATTTGAATTAACTAGTTCAAAATAACCCTTAGTTCGAACAGTATATTCAAATTTATTAGTTTGAATTAAGGAAGCCCTTAATTCAAACTAATTAAAGCCTAGTGTAGCCATGGCTTTAGTTAGTTCAAATTAAGCTTCCTTAATTCGAACTAACTTGCCAGTGTAGACATAGCCTATCAGACTAGTGCTGAATAAAGACTGGGAAGGCTAACTCACTGCAAAAAGTAATGTTCCCTCTTGGCTATTCATTCCTCCTCCTCAACTATTTTGAATAGGCCTCTTCCACCCTGATTGAATTGACCTCATTAGCACTTGCCCGTCTCATAAATTGTAGCTCATCCCTAAATGTGTATATATACCTAACAAACTGAAGTTTCCACTTTATGCATCTGACAAACTGGGTTCCAGCCTATGACAGCTTATGCCCAAAAACATTTTTTGTTCATCTCTCAGGTGCCACAGGACTCATCAATTACTTTTAAAGGAATTTATGGAGAGGTCTTGAATACTAGCGAGCTTGGAAATAAGGGTTAGTTTGATGGCAGCAGAAAGCAAGCTTTACTCTGTACTGAAGTGATTCAAGTTGCATTGTGCTGCTATCTGTAACAGATATACAGCCCCTAATTAGTATGTGGGTGTATCACTATCTCTCAATACCCCTGTGAGGTAGGGAAGTACCATTATCTGCCTGGGAAACTGGACACAAAGAGCCTATATCATTTGGGTGAAAGTTGTACAAAAACCTATAGCTGAACAGGGAAATTAATGTGGGTTCCAAATCCAGGCTAGTACCCAACTAGTGACCCATCCTTCTTCTCTCTGGTGATTCACACTCTTTGACCAAGCATCAGAAGTAGCCACAGTACTACAAGGATACTGAAGGGATAGGTAAAGTATTGTATCTGGTGCTAGGCTGAATTTCTTTATTGAGGTTGCAAGAACGTAGAAACCTGGCATTCTATTAGTCTGCTCAGTATTATGCAGAGCCTCTGATTTTATTTTACTACTTACCGGTGTGATATATCCCAGAACATCTCCCAAGAAGTGTCTCTCCTTCATTTTCTTGGCACAGTAGCTTTTGTGTTCAAAGGCAATATCTTTTGCCTTTGGGTCAGTCACTACCAGACCCCGGTCTTGTACAGTTTTGTCTGAATACTGTGTCTATGGAGAAAAACAATTTTTAGAATTACTTTCATTAACAGCTTTTGTCCACATTAACTCAAACTAGTTAATTATACTTTAATCACATGATTAAACTTTTAGTGCTCCCTATAAATGATGCAAAATAGCATAGTTAAAAGGAAAAGGCTAGCGCTCAGAAATGCTGTCAGCATTAGCAATATTTAAACTCTTACTTTACACACTCGTCTCTTGAAAACAGAGAAAAGGAGACAGCCAATTTACTATAGGAATAATAAAGTATGCCAGCCATCACACATAACCAATGTAATAATCACTCAGGGTGCATCTACACTTAGAAATTAAATCGATTTAAGGAGGCTTAAGTCGATTTAATTTACTCTGTGTCTACACTGGGCTTTCCTTAATTTGACTTAAGCTGCTCCTTAAGTCAAATTAAGGAAAAGTTAGTTCAAATTAATAACACCTTGTTTTAATTTGAATTAGCGCTTAAGTCGACTTTATTAAGTCAACTTAAGCCAGTGGAGATGGGGAGTAGTGCCTAGTTGGAGCTTTTTAAGTCAACTTAAAATGTTAAGTCGACTTAATAAGGCCAAAAAGAGGCCACGTCTACATTTGAAAAGTTAAGTCGACTTAATAAGGTCCACTTTAAGTCGACCTTATTAAGTCAACTTCATAAAGTCAACCTAACTTTTCAAGTGTAGACATGCCTCAGTTCTTAAAAGATAATTTTGCAGTAAGTTCATACTGTGCTCTAACATGTTTTGATTTTTGGAATAAGATCCTGAGACACTTAACTCTTGGCAGTTATAGTCAGACACATCTAGGACACTATTAGCAATGTTTAGGTGCTGGTTTAGTCAGAAATGACTAACATGGTATTGTGGCATTCAGTTTTGTTTCCTATGATTCCCATGCACAACAGCTTACAAGGTATTTTTCCAGCTGACTGTTTTGCCAAACCAGCTTGGACTCTAAGAGTCAAGCTAGAGTTTCCTCACACCAGGATATTCGACAGGGCAAATAAGACCCAGTTCTATGAGTACAATTTCACTAACTGGAAATATACTAATTTCCACTAGATCATTTACCTGTGGTAAGTTTTGAGTTTTGTAGTGTTCATAGGAATGAAAGATAAGATTACAGATACATCTCTTTATTCAGCTAATCTTCTGTGTATGGACTCTTTTCAGAGTATAGGGAATTTATAATATCTGGGTAGCTGGCCACTGGAGGTATTAATCAAATCTCCACTGGAGTTATTAGAAATCAAGCCTGTTTTCTGCAAACTGAGACACATTATGTAAACCAACAGCTTTGGCTGGAAAGCACCAACATACAGCTAACAAAAGGAAAGTTGAATGGAAACCATTCAGTTAAGTACAAAGTCCTGTGGCACTTTTGAAACCTAACAGATTTATTTATCACATGAGCTTCCGTGGGAGAAAATCCCACTTCATCAGATGCTTTGAAGCTTTCTCCCATGAAAGCTCATGTGATAAATAAATCTGTTAGTCTTTAAAAGTGCCACAGGACTCTGTTTTTCTGCAATAGACTGACACGGCTACCCCTTTGGAACTCCATTCAGTTAAGTGGTAACCATCTACTGTGATGGCAGTACTAGAAAGTCATTAACTTTACTGTGGTAAACAAGTGATATAAGCAAGGTACCAGAGAGGGCAAGAAAGCCTGAAACATTTCATTGGTCAAGAACTGTATTTGGTAGCCAAATGACTCAAACAAAAAACAGGCAGGCTGATTATATACTGTATATTAAGTATAATCTAATTATGTAACCTGCATATTAAGTATAGTGAAACCATGTAGCGATTTAGGCATGATGTAACCTGTTGTATTATGCGTGCACTTGTTGCATTATATATTGTATTTAGCATATTAGAAAGTATACACATCTTGTGAATCCTGTGTTCTGGGCTTACTTGCACAGATCCAGGGGCAGGTCGTGGCTACTTCCCACTGGGTTGGATGTCTAAGGGGAACAAGCAATTGTGATTCAAGGCACCATTTACCTTTCCTGCTCCCGAATGGACCTAATCCTTCCTTTCCTTATAACACAGAGACTAATTGTACTCATCAAAATATCATCGCAACAAAAGAATGAAGGTTCCCAGTCTGGTGCGTTGGCTAACGACTTCAAGGAATCGGTTACATTTAAGATACTTCTGATTGAATTTTCAGTGTGACTTGGTTATTGAAGGTAGATATACCTCGTACAGTTTTTAGAGTTAGCAAAGTGTCCTCAGCTATGAACGTACCAAAGACAAGAATGAGACCCAGTCAGAGTTCTAGTAACCAAAAGCAGAGCACTGAGGCCTGGCAAGAGGCACACTTAATGGACATATGTCAGCATTTATTGGTTGATGTTATTGACTGGAAAGAAGTCAAATCAACATTTACTCTTTTTAGTCCTATTTAATTGTGTACAGACATCTACCAAGAGTGGCTAGTTTCGTACGGTAGTATATGTTCACGTTTCCAGTTTGCTTTGAGGACAGAATAGATTTGGGAGTCAGGGATAGTCATTTCTGAGCAGTACCTAACATATTTTGAACATTAGTGTACCACAAACTACAGGTTTATTTTCTAAAGCTTGCTTTTAATTTTGGACACATCGTTTTCAGCATCACCCATCAGGCCCCTCTATCATACCTTATCACTCAGTTTTTCCCTGGCTTCCATACAGTATTGATGACTTCAGTCTGCTATCAGCCCTTTTCTTTCTTGCACTGATATGGGTTGTTGATCCTTTCCACGCTTCACTACTCTCCACCTTTGACTCTTTTGAGCCTCTCTTCTATTACAAGTTCCACCCTACCAAACCACCAAGACCTGGTTCACCCCCCAAAATCATTTCCTTCACTTCTGCTCTCACGTAGCAAGTATCTTTAGTAGAAATCCAGGGACAACTACACTACAAATTTGTTCTCTCCTCTTTCACTTCACCCATCTTCCTAGCTAAACTATTCTATTTAACCAACTTAATTGAGTTCTAAACCTTAAACCCCAGCCACCTTTGACTCACTCTTTCAACATTTCCCCTCCTCCTGCCTCCACCTCTCCCCCAGCTGAGGATCTTGAAATTTCTTTCAAGTGGAAAAAATACAATGCAACCTTTCCCCTCCCTTCACTTTACCTTTGCCTCTCCTACAACTCTTGCCTTCTTTTCCTGTCACAGACACAGACTTTACTGCTGTCTTCTTCTAGCCCCTCGATTTGACATTGTGAACTCATCCCATCCCATGATCTCCCTTGTGTCCCCTCTTCTTCCCTCCCATACTCTTTTCCTTAAACTCTCACTGTACTCTGTTTTTTCCCTTCATAAAACAAGAATGTTTTAATCTCTCCAATCTTAAAAAAAATCCTTGACCACTGACTTTCCAGCTACCATCTCCCATATGTCTCAAAGTTCATTGAACACATATGCAGTGCATCTTCTCTAATTCTACCTTATACCCTCTCCAATGCAGCTTCTTCCCCTTGATTTCCACTTAAACCACTCTCAAACTCTCAGATGACCTCTTTCTAACCAAAGCTCAGAACAAACATTCCATCTCAACCTCCTTGTCCTTTCAGACACCTTTCGACATCATCATTACCCTTCCTTAGCTTCTGTGACTCTTTCCTTTCCTGGCTCTTTTTCTTGCCAATAGCTCTTTTGCTGCTTCCTTTGGAGAATACCCTTCACCCCCACCTTCAACCTTCTATGGGAATTCCAGAAAGCTCTGTCATTGATCCTTCTGTTCTCCCTCTACACCTGATCTCCAAGTAATTTGTATTTCATTCAATGTGCAAACCCTTTCCTAGATTCTTCATGGGAATGTTCACTAGTAGCAGAAAAGCTAAAAGTGAAGAGGCAGAAAGCAAGAGCATGCACAAGGAGTTAGGGTAGGACTGAGGATGTCTAGTTCTATTGCTCTTAAAATCTGACCAAAGCACTCTTTTCAACATTAAAGGAAGCTTGTACGGCTAGAAGCTGAGGATATTAAAGGTGAAAGCTGAAAGTTCAGCTAGAGCATTTCAAAATTTTAAGTAATGTTCCTTTAAGGAAGACATTTACACCTTTCCTGTTTTGCCACCTAGTGAAATTTAACACTATGCATGTAGTTATTCAGCATGAGCAAAACAGTTCAGCATCAGCAAAACAGCTTGTCTTCTCTGGTAATACTCATGGAACTGTGGCTTTTTAATTACAAAACAATGGTCCAGCTGTAGTTCAGGCTGTTCAGTGTCAGTATGCTTTAGTTATCTTATTGGTTTCCTACTAAACCATTAAAATTTAATGCAAGTAAGAAAGCTCTTCAACATCTGTCAATGCTCCTCATTAACTCTTTTTGAGTAGAAGTTGTCATGAGCAGCTAGTCCTCATACCTTTTCCTCCAGTGTTTTTGAAGCCATTTTCTTTGCATCTGTCTTTGACAACGTAGCATCGACCAGCTGGCAAATCAAAGCCAAAGAAAGTGCCGCAAAGAAACTTTTCATGGTAATTTCCACTATGCCAATCAGTTCTACTTAAAAGGAGACTAGTTGTGTCTCGATTCTCTCTTCTGTGAATACAAGCATACAACAGTTTAAGAGGAATTATTTAACACTTTGCAAGACAAACAGTTAAATTTACTTAGTAAATCATTCTCTCCCACTAGACTGCCACCTTGTCTAATTAGGACAGATATGAAATAGTAGCACTTTTTTTTTTTTCTCATAGTCAAGCAAATGGACAGCCCATTTATGCCCTGGTCAGCTCCACCAGGATTACTGTAACCACCAATGTCACAAATCATTTTAGTGTTCCCAAGATACCCAATTTTAAAAGCCTTCTCTTCCCAATCTAATCACATCTCACCCACCCCTAGCTATGCCTGTGTCCCCATCCCCATCCACTGCATTAAAATTTGCATCCTAACTTTAGAACCCACACACCTACTTTCAATCTACAAGTCTGAAATTGTTTTGGATTGCAGATCTCTATCATCCTTTTATATTTCTAGTACAGTCAGGCTTGAAAGCCTTCATTTACCCACTCTAGTCATTCCACATTCTTCCATGCTGTTCCCAGGCACTGAATACTCTCTAAACCAAGTCCACAAGGAGCCCCTTCTTTTTGTCATTTAAAACCCTTCTTAAAACCCAGATCAATGCTGAAATACAAAGCCTTTAAATTTTTATTTTTTATTTTTATTTTTTTTAAAGAGATCACCCTCCTTCTGGTCAATCTTTACATTTACACTCTCCAGGGAAGGAACTGTATTTTCTGGATCATATACATCACTGACTGCTTGGTCAGCTCTTAGCCATTGCACAAAGAAAATAAGCAGCGAGGTCATATGAATTCAAGCAACAGAAATCCTGTCTTCAGCATTAAAGAGGAAGGGAAGTAATATCAATGTGAGGACATGGATAATTACATTAAATAAGGACATTTTAGAGTTTCTCATGTTCTAAAATTCTTTGCTGCTCTGTGAAGTTTAACCCATCATGTTCCTCCCATAAGATATGCTTTTATTAAAGACTATATTAAGGTTCTATTTATAGCAAGGTCAAGTAGATGGTCTTTATAAAAAAGAGAAAAAGTATTTATTAAACCAAGAAATCAATAGGTTGTTTATAAGCATAGTTCATCTTTGTATACCATTTTCTAGAGATGTGCTTATAACCATCTAATTCATGCTACTCATGTCTGTAATGTCCTTATAACTCCCACTATTTTTAATTCCTTACAATCATTTATAAATTGAACTTTAATAGTAAGTGTGACCCCTTTGATATGACTATTTGAGACAGTTCTACACTTGTTAGCTTGCTCTATTCACCCACTCACATTCATACTTGGCTTTGTCACACGAGTCAATACTTTTGAGCCAGTGTTTTCGAAAATGGTTAGTACTTCTAAGAGTCAATTACTGTGTGTCTAACTTGAGATCTATTAAAGGAGGCCTATTTAGAAAATGTTGATCACCCACTCTCTGAAAATCAGGCCCCAGTACAGTCTCAAGCTTGGCATGCAATTAGGGGTCGTTTGGGTTTTTTAAAGTCCACACCTATATCTTTCCTTAAATCCTAAAAGCAACTATAAACTAATTCTCCATCACCCAGCCATCCTGTATTAAAGGAAACACTTTAGTTGCTCAGTATGCTTTGATTATTAAAAATAAATAAAATTTTAAATACATCTGTTTTAATCACTTTCACAACTACATATTAATAGGTCTTTTAGAAGCAAACAACAATGTAACCAGCCAAACAAATACAGTTATTTGCCTTTCACAAGTGGTACTCTCCAAAAGTGTTGACAGCCATCCAGTGACACGATATCATTTAATTCCAAGAATAAACTAGAATCCCAATACCAGTTCTTTCCATGATTATATAAAAGGCAGTTTAGGGACTACACTATTTCTATTTTGAAAGCTACAAGCAACAAATTTATAAGAAAAAAACTAGAATAATTAAACACTAAGAGAAGCGTTTACACAAATTTTCATAAAATGGTTAAAAGGAAATTTTAACTAGAGGAAATGGGAGAAAACCCAAAGAAGCTAATTGTTTCTTGGCAGAGAGTGTTGGATTTTAAAAGTCAAAACAGCATCTAACTTTTGTTTTGCATAAATCAATCACTATTGTCAATTTAGTCTTTTAATCATGCTACAAATAGTTACACAAGAGTGCTTTTGACTAGGGAAGCACTTTACCTTCAAAAGGGTTGAGAAAAAAAATAACCCTCTGCTACGTTCACATAGAGTTTTTATTTTGTCATGTTTCTAAAACAAAGCACGTTCACAAACATGTCTATGGCCTAGCCTGAGGGCCAAATGCTGCCACCGGAACCTTACAACGGAATCACCATCCCACGCTCCTTGAAGCAATAGAATATAAAAAATATATAGCCAAATTTAGATTTTCATTCCCGGTGAACTTAATACGCAAGTTTCAAGTCAACCAAGATCTAGGTTTAACAAACAAATATTATAACTGTGTGCATTCATTCTTAATATCTAAATTGTCACCTTCAAGCTTCTTACAAGTTAATGCTACACCACAGTATGGGCATCTGTGGTTTAAAAATATAACTAGGAGTCTTTTCCAAGCGCCAGATGGATTAATTGAAACAGGACAGAACAGAACTGTCCTACCCACAGATCACATAATATTAAGTGTTAAGTTATGCTTTACACCTGTAATCAAAAAAAGGTTGGAGGCAAAAATTTTCTTTTACACAAGTTGGCTTGGTTTTCCCCAGTGCAGCCACTTGAGAGAATTACTAAGAAAAACAAAGCTGTCAAGGGATGAAGAGAAATATTCACATTAACCTAATAGAAACTGGTTAAGGGATGGAAGAATAAATGACAGTTTTCAAGAAACAAGAGGCCAATAGCAAGATACCACAGGGATTCATGTTGAATTAGTGTTTAATTATGGAGCAGCAGTAGCTATTCTATAGTCAACTTGAACAAGCTTTCATAAATTAGATCCCACAAAAAAAAATTTTAAATAATTCTGAAAATGGTCAGATTTTAATCACAAGGTAGATTTTGAACAGACTTGAAAAGTGTTTTAAAATGGCATTTACAAATTTCTACCATTTACTTTGAAGACTTATTGACTCAGCTCCAAGACTGCCATGCTTACAAACTTCAAGTTTGTTTTGTTGAGAAATGTGTTTTAGTATTTCAGGATTAGAAGCAAACTCCACACCAAAGCTAGGCAAGGACATTGTTAAGAAGCCCTACTCAATGAGTAATGTACAGGGCAAAAATGTCCCCTACTCTGGGAGGAAAACAGCGTCAAGAAACTATCTATCTTGTTTAAAAAGAGAACTATTACAGTAACATGTAAGTCAGGGGTCCTCAAACTTTTTAAATAGGGGGCCAGTTCACGGTCCCTCAGACTGTTGGGGGGCCGTATTATAATTAGAAAAAAACGTGAATGCGTAGCTATCACGTCTGCTGCTGGCCTGTGTTTCTGGGTACTGGGTGGCAGGCAGTAATGCATCCACACACTTTTTGTTGGTGCTGTGGGCTCCGGCCAGGCCCAGAGTGTGGGACTGACCGATGTTAGCCTGCTGGCCTGCTGTTGTGTACGCAACTAGTAGCCAATGTTCCCTCTAGGTTTGGTGGCTTGTGTGCAAAATTTTCAAGCCGTGTGAAAAACTTTTTCAGAATAAATTTTTGGGGAAAACTCACAAGACAGAAATTATAGGCATTAATTGAAGATAAAGTGATTGTAAATAGAATTAATTAATTAATTGTGTTTAATTAATTTAATTGGAATGAATTTGGAATTGAAATCTAATTTTAAGAAAGGTTTTTATTTAAAATTAATTTTTAAAAAGTTTTAAAAAAGAAGGGAGAGAAAGAAAAGAGAAGGAAGGAGGAGAAAAAGAAAAAAGAAAGAAAGGAAGGAAGCAAAGACAGAAAGAGCAGGAAGGAAGGAAGACAAAGAAGAGAAAAAGAAAAAAGGAAAGGAAGGAAAGGAAGAAAGAAGAGAAAGGAAGGCAGGGAAGAGAAAGGAAGGCAGGGAAGAGAAAGGAAAAAGAGAAAGGAAGGCAGGGAAGAGAAAGGAAGGCAGGGAAGAGGAAGACAAGAGAAAAAGGAAAAAGGAAAGGAAGAAAGAAGAGAAAGGAAGGCAGGGAAGAGGAAGAGAAAGGAAGGCAGG
>ML685919.1:1403737-1436122 GCA_007922175.1 Pelusios castaneus
GCACAATGCGCTCCAGCTGGCGGGAAGACCCCAGAGGCTTCCCAGGAGCTGGACAGCTGGCAATTGCTGGGACAGTGGCGCTCCAGCTCCCAGGAAGCCTCTGGGGGCTTACCAGCAGCTGTAGTGCAGTTCCAGCCAGAAGGGAGCCGCAGGGCTCTGTTCTGGCTGGGACCTCCGGGGTCCCAGCAGAGAGGAGCCCACGCTCCCTTCTAGTCGTACTCACGCAGGTCCCAGCAAGAAGGAAGCGGTGGCTCCCTCTTTGCCGGGACCTGCGGCAGTCCTGGAGAGAAGGGAGGCAGTGGCTCCCTTTTTGCCGGGACCTGCGGGGGTCCTGGAGAGAAGGAACCCCCACGGTCCCTTCTTGCCCGGACCACTCAGTCCCATCTAAGTGGGAGCGCGGGGCTCCCTTCAGCCAGGACTGCTCGGGTCCCAGCTAGGAGGGAGCAGGGGCTCCCTTGCCCTAAGTCGACTAAGTCCATTTAGAGCGTCTACACTGCTTAAGTCGACTTAAGAAGTTGACTTAAGCATTAAAGTCGACTTTATAGTAGGTATTATAAAGTCGACTTTAAATTTCCTTAAGTCGACTTAAGCAGCAGATTAACTCGATTTAAGGAAACGCCATTGTGGACGCAGAGTAAATTAAGTCGACTTAAGCCTGCTTAAATTGACTTAATTTAGTAGTGTAGACACACCATAAGAGATATATCAAGAAGATGGGGAATATAAGAATGGTTCACCAATTCCTAATACTTGCCTATTCTCATTGCCCACCAGAGCCCCACATCTGCACTGGCAATTGCACAATGCTATGCACTCTGACCTCTGTACTATACTATCATCCCAGGGAACTGTAGTAGTCTGATGCCACACATCACAGTGCACCACATAATTCAGTCCTAGCTAACCAAACGTGGTTTTTTTAAGGATTCGTTATGGGTCAGGAATGAATAAATGTAAACATCTGGCAACTCTTTAGTGGCTTGTGTGGAGCAGACAAAGTGATTGATCATTGGTCATCCCTAAATAACTCACATTTACTAAGGCTAACCTAAATGTGAGCTTTATCCATGCCAAGACAGAGCCTCAGAGTTTCCACCACATTAATCTTGTGCATTTTTACACTGTCCTTCAAGGCCCTGGTCCATAAAATATCTCCTAACTTCCAATGAAATTAATGGAAATTAGAAACCTAAATGCCTTTGTGAATCTGGGCCCAGATGCTCAGGAAGGGTACAGTCTTATGATCTCACAGACTTGTTGGGGCACTGCTCTATGGGGGCAGCATTAAGGTTTTGTGGCAGGAAACTCCTCATGGTCCAGAACTCTGCACTGTATCTCCTTAGCAGCATTGACTACTGCAAGCATATCAAACCTGCCCTCCTGTTCGCTACGTTGGCTTCCCATGGAATTTTGAATCAAGTTCAAAATATTCATCCTTATCTTCAAGGCACACCATGGCATAGATTCAGGGTATCTTAAAGATTGTCTAAAAGCTCCAGGGTGAAGACTGTGATTGATAACTCCAGTTCTGTAGCACAATGGAACTCTCTACAGGGTAAAGGTAATCTATGCATGAGGAAGAACTGTCTTGGGAGCTGGTGCAAGACTGTGGAATGAACTCCCCCAGGAATTAAGGATCAACACAAACCTCACCATCTTCCACTGTAAGTGCAAGGTGTAGTTCTTTGATCTGCCTTCTCTAACATAAATGCAGAGCAGCAGGTGTACTTATGAAAAACAAAACACAAAGAACCAAACCCAACACAGCAACAAAAACCAAAGCCCCTTACCAAAACAAGACATTCCACTTCCACCGCACACACTTCTCCTGTGAGGAGGATGAGAGAACAAACAACTTATGACAGATGTTTGTCATGTTGCTTAATGCACTACTAGAAGGCTCCCGCCCAGATACTACAGTGATGATCGCAATACAAGAACCCGTATAGAATAGAATAGTATGACGTGTGCATTACTGCAACTCTGTTTCCTGATTTTCAAACATTTGATTATATGAGTGCATTTGATGTTCTGGAAGGCAACGAGGCACTGTCAGTCAATCCAAAGTCTATCTTAACAAAGTTTTGGGGCAGTGAATTTCCCTTGTTTTCAGGAAGGGGTGGTAGTGAGGGGGATGACTGAAGGGCACGTCAGGAGGAGAATAAAGGGAATTCTTTCTCGAAAGAACTTACTTCCTTACCTCCTCCTGGCTCCTTCATGCCGCCAATAGGGCTGGTGGGTCCTGGGGAGAAGGAAGGGTGGAGCTGCAGGGCTGTTAGCTAGCAAGGGTAAGGGGATTTTCAGACTCCTACTCCACTTCACAGGGTAGTGTAGGAGGAAGGGACTCTATACAATCTTCTGCAGCACAGGAAAATCAGATGCGAATTGTCTTATTCTCATTTCAGTGGCATGTTCTCAGAAGGCAGAGAGGAAGCTCAGAATTGCTGAGCTGTGAACCACATCATTCATTTCAATGTGTTCTCAAACCCTGCCTCTTACACGGCTCTCAGCACTATATGCTAGTGCCATACACTGAGCATGCCATTTTTCTACTCTCCGCCTGTCTGAGTGTTTTGTGACTGAAGGATACACCTAGCGTGCCTGTTCCCATTGCCCAGAATAGATCCTGTCTGCCATCTCTAGTGCTGCTTGGCAGGAATTCAGCAAGCATCTCTCAACAGAGAACCAATTCATCCTGACTGGGTCTCGTTCACCAGTCCAACTCTTCACCACCAAACCAGTCTTCATATTCCACCCTCAATGCTGCCCAACAAACTGCCCCGGGGTGGAACTTAGGGAGGCAGGTAGATGGCATAAAGGGTACATTTGTGAGATGCTTTGAACCACCTCAAAGGACACAGACCACTATAACCTAAAGGAGACCATTTTGGCCCGAAGGAAAAGGCAGTCTGACTGCAGCACTCTGCTTTCCCAAGGAAAAGGTTGTATCTATGATATCTGGGATCACGGAGCTGTGCTTCTTGTTCAGCTAAGTCACCATACAAGCACATAGCTCCATGTAGAAGAAGCAAAAGAGCTCCTGAGGAATCTATAACTCTCATATATACAAGCAGTCTGTAGGCCAATACTAAAGCTTTTGTGATGCAAGAAGTTTAGAAATATTTCTAAACCGGTTCATTGTTCAGTGGCAGTCTAGTGATTATTTTTTTGAGATTCACTGCCTTATTTTCCCTGCTTCTTTACCAAAAGTGTCATAAGAAACTGAAAATGACAATACCAGATATTTTTTATGGACTAGATTTTGGGAAATCCTTGACATACATCCTTAAATTTGTACCACAAATTCTGCTTCTCTCCTGGCATAGCATGGCAATGTCCATGACCATCTCCGTTTGTGTGTGGATTTTAGAGAAATTTGAAGTATTTTAAAGAAAAACTCTGCTCTTGTGATGAAATTTCCAAAAGAAGCCCCTAACACAAAGCAGAATGCAGGCAGGGATAAATAAAATGCACAGCAGACTCTCAGCAATTTACCAGATGGAGTATTTAAATACTGCTCAGGTTCAATGACTAGAGCACATTACCCTGAGCTATGCAGTGATTTCAGCACAAAGTGTTCCTATGCATTCATCCTCTCCAGAACAGCAGTCCTGCAGTGCCTTCATGTACAAATCACCATAGCATGTCATCCAAGCTCAACTCAGTTTATAGAGCTAACTTTAATTCCTAATAACTTTTTCAATGCTGTTTTCATGAAGTTGCAGTGGGTACCAGACCCAGCAGAGATCAAAATTTATCAGATGATATCGGTTGGGGTGTTTCAATGCAATAACTCAAATCCCTGGTGTGCCAAAAAGTGTAATAAGAACCAGAAAATACTGTCCTATTTTTAGAGGTTCCATACCTTGTGTACCCATTGTTCAAGTGACCAGTAACAGCACCACAATGTGGCACAGCAGTTTTAAAAAGAATCTGAGTCTGTATGGGGATTTTAGAGCATTTAGAAAAAATCATCTCTTAAATAGGTTCATTTCAACTTAACTATAGAGGAGCTACTACTGCAATGCAAAAGGTTACCATTTTGATTTGGTTGTGTTTTATGTATATTGTGCAAGGTGAAAGTGACAATGCAAGCTGCAGGACAAATAAGGATCTGGTGCATTCAGTTATGCGTTGAAGTAAAGAAGTGAGGAATAAAAAGAGAATAAAGGTTATATGGTTCTTCAGGTTTGTTGTCTTCATGACTTCATGATAATCTATGTAAGCTTCATTATGATTTTCCTTTTCTCCTCATTGATCTTTATTGTGAGCCTCATGAAAACTGTAAGTAGGATGAACAAAGAAGACTTGTTTGTCTGGAGGTGGGAGTATGTTTCATGGAAAGGGGCTGCATGGAAAATATAGGAGTGGCAAAAGGACATCAATGGGGTATGTTAAGTAATTGTAATCTAAAAGGTACTTGACCCCATTGTATCCCTATTTTGTTGTTTTGACTTTCTTTGTTTCTATTTGTAGAGATTTTTGATCACACTGACCATTGGACTCACTGCAGTCTCTGAAGTATCCTTCCCTCTCCTAGGTTCTCCTCTCAGCCGCATGTTCATGTTTTATATTTGTTTTATTTGGGCATTCTTACAAATCATTGAAGCCCAAAAAAACCAAGAGATGCTAATTACCAAAACTATACTATTCTTATTCATTTATTCATGGGATAACTCTACAACTTCCGAATCAGCATTTCATATGAAGGCAATTCAACAGTGTTAAACTAGCAGAGAGACTCACTGGTATGCTCGGAGCCAATTCAATCCTGTTACATGCTTGCCTCCCACTGAAGTTTGCATGCATCCTATATTTGGAACAGAGAAGTAGTCTTGTCAGCAAAATCAGAGGGACAGACTCTTGGTACTACAAGCCCCATTGTGGTCCCTCCACCGGTACAAGTTCTCATCTACATACACACCAGTAAGTTTATGAACACTGTTCTCTTCCCAAATATTCTCTCTCTCAATCCAAATTTCCCGTCAGTGTTACCCACACCCATTCAGCGTGATGCCCTGTTCCCCTTTAGTGGTGTCTGGGTTAAAGAGAGCTTGATGAGTCTGGTACAGCCTTTGCTAGCAAAGCTGGGTCTTTAGAAGTTTAGGCTCATGTTTTTAGAACCAAGGTCCCAGGTTAACTGCCTGCTGACAACAATCCACCCAGGGACAGCATGCTACATCTCCTCCATCCGCACAAAGACACCCTCATATCCAGTATATGATCTTATTCGCTGACTTCCCCTCCCCAGAGTCCCAAGATTATGCCCTTCCTTGAACCTGTGCTTCCATCAGGGGTAGAGGGGAAGAGAAATAGCTGGAGTTGGACAGAGGGCCTATGGGTCAATTTCCTTTCTGCAATAGAGTCCTGTGGCACTTTTAAAGACTAACAGATTTATTTATCGCATGAGCTTTCGTGGGAGAAAATCCCACTTCGTCAGACGCTTTGAAGATGGGAAAGTTACAGAATGGGAGGAAATTAAATGCAGGGGAGTGTATGACATAGGATCAGGTCAGGCTGAACACTCCCCTGCATTTAATTTCCTCCCATTCTGTAACTTTACCATCTTCAAAGCATCTGACGAAGTGGGATTTTCTTCCACGAAAGCTCATGCACTAAACAAATCTGTTAGTCTTTAAAAGTGCCACAGGACTCTGTTGTCTTTCTACAATAGACTAACACGGCTACCCCTTTGGAATCTTTCTGCAATAGTGCACCCCCATCTCTGCCGGGTTCGGCTCTCCACATTCTGAACTCAGAGCTGAGCCAGCACCAGAATGGGTGGGGGCAGCTCCCACTATCAGGGGGCTGCAGCTAATTTGGCACCTGGAGGGTCAGCTCAGCTGATCAGCAAGCCTCTGAGTTTTGCTGTTGTAAGTTTCAGGGTTGTTCTAGCTTTCTCCTGGCTGATTATGGTTCTAAAGGACCTTTTCAGCATTCAGGGATCTCTGGGATGTGATGACTCCAGCCTCATCCCCATGACTGGCCTGAGAGAAAACGGCACCCTGTGTGAATTTGTATTTTGGTGCCCCTAACCCCCATGGCCTCCGTAGGCTCCTCACTTCTTTCCCATCACCCCTTCTGCATCCCCTTCATAGTAGTACAGCAAGATACAGTGGCTGATTTTCCATAGTCTTGCACTTTGTGTAGTCAATTAGACCTGTGCAAAGTGAGCACAATTCTGTTTTGGCAGCATTTTACACCTACTTTGCACTAGTCCTAATGGTTCAAGAAACTGTAAGGTCATGCTTTTTGTTTCACTACCCCCAATTAATTGCTCCTTTCCTTGTTCTGATTTTTTACATTGGGTTATAACATGCAAGTGTCTAATTCAACCTGCAAACACAGATTTAGAACTTCTGTTGACTCAAATTGTACTTGTGTAAGAGATAAGAAATTCATCCTAAAGAAGAAGATGAAAATGCCATTTTAGATGAGACAGATAGAAGGCCTAATCCCAGAAACACTGCACGTCTGAACTCCCATGGATAATAATTCAGTATTTCTTGGCTGGATAGAGGGTATCAGTTTATCTTTTTATAGATTGTATCCTATGTAGTATTACATTTGTCTGGGGGAAAAAAAGTCTTCATATAATGAATCAAAGTTAATGCAATTCCAGCGAAGACAAAAATTCCAACTCGTTACTTGTAAGTGCCAACAAACTCAGACCAGCCTCAGTATAGATGGCCTATAAATCTGCTCATAGTACTGAATACTAAGAGGAGGAGGGGAACATGTCTAAGTGAAACCAGGGTTTATATTAAAAACACGTATGGTGGTACCAAATTATTTTCTGAGGCTATGTCTACACTTACAAAGTTAAGTCGACTTTGTTAAGTTGACTCGACAAGGTCAACTTTAAGTCGACTTAACAAATTGGCTATACTTAAAGTTGATTGTTAAGTCGACTTAACAACAGAGATAGCCATTATATTGGCTTTAAGTCGACTTAATAAAGTCAACTTAGCGTTAATCCCCATCTACACTGGCCTTAAGTCAACCTTAAAGGAGGTGTTATTAAGTCGACTTAAGCTTTCCTTAAATTAACTTAAGGAAATGCTTAAGTCGACTTAATAAAAGCCCACTGTGGATGCGGCTTTGTTTAGGTCAACTTGTTTAGGTCCTTAAGTCGACCTCACTTGCCACTGTAGATGCACCCTGAAGGTATTTTGACCCAAAAGCAGTACAGGAATATAATATTAATAAATCAGACGCTTAGGGATGGTGCATTTGGCCACCAGATGACACTGTTTTCTTATGAGTGGAAAGTAAATGAATTCAAATTGGAACAGGGGCAGAGAAGGCCTACAAGGATGGTCTGTGGAGTGGAAAACGTGCCTTATGAGAGGAGACTCAAGAAGCTTGGCTTGTTTAGCCTAACCAAAAGAAGGTTGAGGTGGGATATGATTGCTCTCTATAAATGCATCAGAGGGATTAATATCAGGAAGGGAGAGGAATTATTTGAATACAGCACCAATGTGGACACCAGAACAAATGGTTATAAACTATCCATCAAGAAATTTAGGCTTGAAATTAGATGCAAGTTTCTACCCATTAGAGGACCAAAGTTCTGGAATAGCCTTCCAAGTGGAGTTGTGGGGGCAAAAACCATAACTGCTTTCAAAACTGAGTTTGATAAATTTATGGAGGAGATGGTATGATCAGATAGCCTATTTTGGAAATTGACTGTTCTTTGGCTACAGGTGGTGGATATACAAGTGGCCTCTGAAGGGAGGGTACATGGGGTGGGTTCTGAGTTATTACAGAGAATTGTTTCTTGGATAACTGGCTGTTGAGACTTGCCCATGTGCTCAGAGTTTAACTGATCACCATATTTGGGGTTGGGAAGGAATTTTCCCCCAAGGCTGATTGGCCTGGGCTCTGGGGGTTTTTCGCCTTCCTCTGTAGCACAGGGCATGGCTCACCTATCGGTGAATTCTCTGTATCTTAAAGTCCTTAAATCATGATTTAAGGAGGTAAATAATGCAGACATAGATTGGTGGCCTGTTGCTGAAGTGGGTGGGTGAGGTTTTGAGGCCTGCATTTTGCAGGAGGTCAGACTAGATGATCGTACTGGTCCCTTCTGACCTTAAAGTCTATGAGTCTAGATGAAGACATCATTTTGGCCAACCTGCTTAAAATATTATGAAGTTTATTTTTGTGTAACTTGAAGTTAGGTAGCTTAGTCATAAGCTTGACACTTCAAAGGGAATTAGACCTCTTGTTGATGTAAGGATGTAAGCAAGGTTAAGAATCTGAGAGCCTCTCTTGCTTAGCAGCTAAGCAGGGAGGGGGCAAGTGATTTAGCTGGGATTTGTATTTGCATGACACTCAGCATAATTTCACCCAGAGGCTGGGCATGATGGGAGATGGTATGTGTGACTGGTTCAAATTCGCTGTATCTGGTGTCTTTAGCAGAAGGGGGGAAGAAAATATTGTTCTTTCATGATATGCTACCTTTTGATTGTATATCTGTTACTAAATGAGGCTATGTCTACACGATAATACTTGTCCCGCAATAAGTTATTGCAGGACAAGTAAAGCACTATAAGTATAGCGCTTTCTTGTGTACACACGTGCACTTTCTTTCGCAAAGGATCATTCACCCTGTGAATGCTCCTTTGCGAAAGAAGAGCAGTGCATTGTGGGCACCTGTCCCACCATGCACTGCCCACAGCCAGCCCCCTAGCCCAGCTGCAGGGCTTCCGGTGGCAGGGGGGGCTGCGTTGCCAGCCCCCGCTGTCATCCGAACCCCTGGACTGTGCTGGAGGCCGGCTCGAATCTGAGCTGGCCCCCCAGCACAGTCCAGGCGTTGGGGTGGCGGCAGACGCTCCGCCGGAGCTTCTCCCACCACCTGATCCCCCAGCTGGTTGGCTGTCAGCAGGAGCTGGGGCACTTAAGCACCGCGTCTCCTGCTGACAACCAGAGCCCGGGAGCTGAGCTGGGGGGGCTGGCTCGAACCAGCATGGGCAGCTGGTTCGGCCCAGCCCCCTAGTTCAGTTCAGGGGAGCTGCCAAACCGGACAGCTCCCCAAAATACTCAATTTCACTGCTCTGCTAGAGCAGTGAAATTGACATATTTGACAGCTCCGATGTCCCAGAGTGGCCTGGATTGGCACTCTGGGACATTTCCGGAGGCCAATCATTGCGCGGTAAGCGTACACACGAGCGCAAATGCGCAACAGATGATCCGCAACAGCTGTTACCACTCTCGTCGGAGTGGTTGTTGGATTGCGCTACAACAAGGCGCTTGACGTGCAACATCACCATTGCACGTATGTACACCATGCTTGTTATCGCGCGGTAATGATTTTTAACGCGCAATACAGTGATCCTGTAGACAATGCCTGAGAAGCTGATGGAAAGTCACCATCAGCAACAGAGAACTTGGAAAAGTGAGCAACCCTGGTTTTCAGCGTTGCAATAGAGGTGGGGAGGGGTGTGAGCACTAGCTCTGCTAGAACTGTGCTTTAAGCCAATGCCTATTTCCCTGCCCATTGTTAAAGAATAGATCCAAAGATTCCTTGTGGAGGCTCTTTTGTTATTTTGATTGAGCTGAAATCACCAGGGAAGCAAAAAACTTCCCAGTGAACTGAAATCACTGATGAGGAGCTGAAATCACCAGGGAAGCAGAAACTTTGCAAAGAGCTGAAATCACTAAGAGCTGACTGAAGTTAAGCAGAAGATTGGTACCAGCAGGTGGCAGGTGTGATGAGTGGGTGGTGTGGCGGAGCCAGCGGATGGAGCCCAGCAGATGGCAGGTGTGACCAGCAGGTGGTGTGGTGGAGCCAGCAGACAGCAGGCGGAGCCAGGGAATAGCAGGTGTGACCAGCGGCCAGTGGGTATGCGGTGGAGCCAGTGGACCGCAGGTGTGACCAGCGGACGGTGTGGCGGAGCCAGTGGACAGCAGGCATGGCCAGCAGCCAGTGGGTGGTGCCAGCAGACAGCAGGTGTGACCAGCAGACAGTGAGCAGTGCGGCGGAGCCAGCGGACAGCAGGTGTGACAGAAGCCAGCGGTAGTGTGGCAGAGCCAGCGGACCGCAGACAAGAGCCTACGGACAGCGGGTGTGAGTGGCCAGTGGGTGTAAGCAGACCTTGAGGTGGCAGAGGACAATTGGAGGGGAGGACTGAGGGCTGATCCCCCCCTCCTCCCCTTAGTGGTTCTATTGGGTTTTGTGGGAATCTTTGCACTGTATCCCAATCAGTGCTGCATTTTGATGTTGTCTTTATTTAGCCTTTATTAAAAGTCTTGTATGCTACACTCAGACTCGTGCTTGCGAGAGGGGAAGTATTGCCCTTCTAGGGCATCCAGGGAGTGGTGTGTAATTTCCCAGGAGACTGGGTGGGGGCTCGAACCAATTGGTTGTGTAACATTACTTGGGAACCCATAGAAATAGAACCCGGTCCTTTGCTGCCGCCATCACAGCCTGGCAAAGGGGTTACATCAACATCTGATTTTAAAATAAAATTCTCTTTGATCTACAGAAAAGGACAGTTTCTTCCCTCTACTTAAGTTTGCAGGTAAAGAGAAACCCAGTAGACTAGGGAACTGTCTGAATGTGATAAATCCAGGATATAAAATGCAACCCATTGAAGTAGATTATGTTGTTTAGCATTTCAGAGGGTCTCAGAAGAGGAAGCTCTGGAAAGCCCATACTTCAAGTGGTTAGCTAAGAAACATAAGAGATAACTTCCACACTAGACTCATCTTCTATAATTTAATTCAGCTCTTGAATCAAGGAGGATTAAAGACACAAGAAAGAGAAGTAGAAAGTCTTAACAAACTTGATGAAATTAATATTACCTGGAAACAACTTTGAGACTGCAAGAAAGATTTAGTGAACCAGGGAAGCACTACAGAAAAGTTTTAAATTTCTCGGAGAGCTGGGTTAGGTATATTCTGCCTTTTACTTATCCTGTGAGACCAGGAAGGCCATTGACCAAATAAACTATGGACAAGATCTTGAAAAGTCTTACAAGAAAGCACAGGACTGGAGCATAAATTCAGCCTCAGCACTTACTATGCTAGGGTTGCTTCTCCATGCATCCCTTGGGCAACCCATCTCCCTAAAAGAAGAGATATGACCAGGAATCCTTACCTTGCACCACCCTCTGGAACAGGGCTGGTGCATTGCAGAATGTTCTGCAATCTCATAGGCTATGTCTACACTTGGCCAAATCAGTCAACTTTAAGTCGACTTTGTTAAGTCGACTTAGCATGTCTACACTCAAAAATTAAGTTGACTTAAAGGGCACCCTGCCAAATCAACTTAGAGCGTCCATGCCGGATGCCTAAGTTGACTTCTAGAGGCTAGGTGGACATGTGACTGGTCCACAGTGGCAGGGAAGGCACCCTTTGCCAAGTGCCAGGGGGCTCAGCATTTGCCTCATTGTACCTGGGTACACTGGTGGCTCAGCAGGACAGGGACACTGGCAGGGCATAGGAGCAGGGTGGGCAGGGCTCTGTTCTGCCCTGTGGGGGGGGGCATGCCAGGCTCTGCCTGTGCCAGCCACCCTGGCAGGGAGGGCAGTGGGGGAGCCCTGAAGCCCTTTATGTTGATTTAAAGTCGATTTAGGGCTAATCTGCGTAAGTGTAAGTGTAGATGCACCCATAAGGAGGTGTTTCTATGGACATTCCAGTTTATGCTTTCCCTATGACTCTCTGGAAATTATACAGGTCTGCACTAACTCCAGTTGTAGTTCTGGATTTAATAAACCCATTGCAGTTCAGTGTGACTGTTCAATTTACTATCATTATAAATAATGAAACATTTTGCTAGTTCTACTAGTTTAGTGGACTACGTATAGCATGATTGTAGTTGCAGTCTGGGCAGATGCGGAGATGACTGTAAAATCATTATAATGGGCATTGTCAGCTTTGTCTGTAGTCTCAGCGGAGAAATTAAGGAGTGAAGCAGTTGGCGAGACTTTAATTATTTTTTAACTACTACCAGTGGTCTGTCCACTCACTTCAAGGTTGACTTGATGAGATTATGTAGAAGAGTCTTGCTCTTCTGCCTGTGCTACGTCTTCATGGAGGCCTTCAATTTGCAGGGTAGTCACATCGGCAGCAAACAGATAGTTAACATAAAAATGTTTATCTGTTTTCTTTAGGGTTAGTCAGGAAATATAGGTTATTATTTCCTTCACCTTCGGCTATGTCTACACTTTTTAAGTAAAGTCGACTCTGTTAAGTCGATTTAACAGGATTGACTTTAAGTTGCCTTAAAGTCAACATTATTAAGTCGACTTAATGGAGCGTCTATACTTACAGTTGACTTAAGTCGACCTTGTTAAGTTGACTTAACAGAGCCTGTACTGTCGACATACCCGTCAACACTGGCTTTAAATTGATTTAAGTCGACTTAATAAGGTCAACTTAAGTCAACTTAATAAGGTCGACTTAAGCCTTAGGCCGACCTTACGAGGTAGTGTTATTAAGTTGACTTAAGGAAGCTCTTAACCTGCATATAGGATGAGCCAAGCCAGAGGAAGCCTCTAGCACTCAAAATGAAGGAATTGTAGATAGTTTGGATTGTTTTCATTTCCTGTTTGAATTTGACATGTGTTAAGAGCCAATTTAAAGAGTATCTCAAAGGAAGTCATTTCCAGTGCACAACAGTGAGTTTTGTACTGGGCATACAAATCCCAAGAAGTCGGACACTTTAGTCATTTTGTTTATATCTATCCCTCCATGCATACTTGAAGTTTTGTCTTTTCATCTTTAAGAGCTGACACTGGGAGGCTTTGACGTCCTCAAATTTTTTACTTCAATGGGACTGAGTCTGTGTATTTTGTAGGATTTATGGAATCTTTTAGAAAGTTTAAGATAATTCCTGTAAGGAGTGGTGAAGTTTCAAGGTAAATATAGCAAGTCCTCATCGTTCATAGAAGGGGATGAAAATGCAGACTCTCCTTCTGCACTGCCTTCTCCACCCACTCCTGAATATCTCTGTAGAAAAGCCAAACAACTGTGGCCCTTTTCCAGGAAAAGGGGTTATCTGTTTTCCTGCCAGCCCAGGGATGAAGTCAGTACGTTCAGTCACAAAGCAAAAAATGACTTTTTAATTATAACTACAGCAAATAGCTGTAATTGAATTAGACTAGCAATAGTAGCAACAATAAGAAAACAAAATTTGAACAGAAATTAACCAGGCTAGCACCATGAGTGGGTCCTTATTTAGAAGCTACATCCAGCCCACTTCAGTCTTAACTTCAGTTTCCAATTTTAATCCCAGCTACAAATGCATTCAGCAATTTCAGCTCAGTCTTTTGGGATGAAATACTGCAACATGCTGTGTATGACAGAGGGATTCTGGGGCTCAGGGGTTCATCTGCATACAGCAAATTATAGGATCATGTGTTTGGACTCTGCCGGGAACTTAAATTGTCACATGCAATCACCACAGTTCTTAAAGCTCCATATATCACATTATAGTTTGTCTCCAGGAGAAATGTCTCCACTGTGATTTTTACAGTGGTTAACTACCATGTGTTAGTTAGCTCACTGGAAGAAAAACACCTTTTTATCAGTGCAGACAAGGTCTTGGGCTCTCCCTGATTTTATGTGAAGTCCTCAGACACCTCAGGAATGAAAGACAATGTATTTGTCAAACTATAGGGCAGCAACACACCAATGTTATAGTTAGAATATGTTCTCTACGATGGCATCCTGAAAACTCCTTAATTCTATGTGGTCATAGAGAAAGATAGGCGCAACTGGGTTATTCTTCAGATGAGAAAAGGGGAACGTTCTGACCTCTGTCATGAGGAGGTAAAGGATGGGCCAGGACAGAGCATAATAATTATTATTCCTCCTAATAGTCTTACAGCTAGGCCAAAGATCAGGTCTAGACATGTTAGTTCAGATCAGTGGGTAGGCAATAAGATTCCCAGGAAAATCTCATGATTATCATGCTAGATATGAGATCCTGCAAAGGCATTTCAGTGGGGTTAATAGCCTGGATATTGCAATGTCTCATGATGGTGGTTTATACGACTATAAGGTATAATGCTTGATGATTTGGCTTTCTGACTCCTTTGTATATTATGGAATCTTAGGCTATGTCTACACTTGCTAAAATTAGTTCGAATTAGTTAGTTCGAACTAACTAATTTGAACTAATTATAGTTAGTTTGAATTAGCTTAATTTGAACTCGAAAAAGTTAGTGGCACTTGCTTAGTTCGAATTAGCGATCCCCATTCATTTCAATGGCCGATTAGTTCAAACTAAGAAAGTAGTTCGAATTAACATGGCCACATTGGCTAATTCGAACTAGTTAGTTCGAATTAACCCTTTAGTTCGAATACCCTATTCAAACTTAGTTTGAATTAAGGAAGCCCTTAATTCGAACTAACTAAAGCCTAGTGTAGCCATGGCTTTAGTTAGTTCGAATTAAGCCTCCTTAATTCAAACTAATTTGCCAGTGTAGACATAGTCTTAGATGGTAAAACGGTGGGGAGGGGAAAGGGAGTAATCTAATTCAGATGTTCTCCAACTGGGATCTGTTGTCACCCCCCCCCCCACCTCTGTGACCTGTACATATTTTCTATGGAATTCACAAAATGTATTGATTTTCTTTCAACTGTCATCAAAACAGATGAATATTTTCGATAATTAACAAAATAGCAAATGTATTTGATGAGAGGTGTAGTTGTTACAATGTTTTTCAAAATGCAGAAAATAATTTTCAGGTTCAAAAGGTTTAAGGATTCCTGATTTTGTTAAAACCTCAGAGAGAGTCACTCATCCTAATCCCTTTTAATTGCATACAGACTGTATTGTATGTGTTTATTTGGAAGTATGATTAGTGGGTTGACAGGAATGAACTCTTTTAGGTTCAGTTTGGTGACATTAAAATAAATAATTGTCTGCTTTCACAACTTAATAATGCTATTATGCTTGCCCCACATTCAGGTGCAGGAGCTGACAGAGCATACAGTCTTTTAAACAAAATGAAAACCAATTATATGGAGGAAGCATGGTGTTAGGATTAAGATGCTGAATTGAGACTAGGAGATTTCAGTTTAATTCTAAATTTTGTTAAAAATTTCCTTAGGGACTTTGGACAAATCATTTAATCCTTCTGTGCCTCAGTTCCCCATCTGAGAAATGGAGGTAATTCTTCCATCTGCTTTTCTTACATCTTTTTCCTAGCTTGTCTATTTAGATTATAAAGTCTTTGGGGCAGGAACTATTCTTGCTATGTGTGTGTACAGCACCTAGAACAGTGCGACCCCACACAACACTGGTGGGGGACTCTAGTTGCTGCTATATTACAAAATAATTAATAATAATAAGCTAGTAATGGTTGTACAGCAAACGTGGAGCAAAAAACATTGTCCAGCTGATGGCTTGTAACATGAATTGGGGTCCTGGAAACAGAAAGTGATTCACATCTACCACTGTTAGTGAAAGAGAGAAACCATAGAGCCATACACAGCTCTCCTTTAAGGCTGGGTACCGCGCTCAGGTAGGAGTGTTGTTATTTTCTGATGCCCTGCAGCTGGCCCCACCTCGGGGTTGGCAATGTGAGAACCATAGCCAGTTTCCCTCCCTGACGCGCCTTCCCCCACTCCACGCAGCAGGGGGCGCTGCAGGCCCCTTTCTCGCAACTCCCCCCTCCCCCGCCTTGTTTGCTGGTTGCCGGGCTAGTGGGTGGGTCCCGCGCCTGCGCAGAGAGGCGGAGATTGAAGAGCCCGGGTGCGGGGGTGTCGGTGGCGGTTGTAACGGATCGGTTTTGTTGACGGCCGCGGGCTCGGCTGCTGGGCCAAGATGCCGGCTGTGTCGAAGGGCGACGGGATGCGGGGCCTGGCGGTCTTCATCTCCGACATCAGGAACTGTGAGTGCGGGCGGGGGCCGGGCTTGGGGGACGGAGGGGAACTACCGGGTCCCGGGCCGGGCCGACGTGGGGAGGCAGGTTGCCGGGGCTTGGTTTGTCTGGGGCGGGCGGCTGGGCGCCTGTGGGAGCCGGTACAGCCGGGATAAACAAGCCGGTGGGGCAGGGCTTGGAGGGTTTGTGTTGTGGGGATGGCTCTGTTTAAAGGGGTGTCTGACTTGTCCCCCCCGCCCCCCGTTGTGATTCCCCCACTGGGTCCTGGGGGGCATGTGGTGGCCAGGAGCTAGTACTAGGGTGTGTGGGTAAAGGGTGTGTGTCTGGGGGGGGGAGGGGAGATTATTTCCAATCTTTTGTTGTCCTTAAGGAGTGTGCCCTGTGTTGAGGAGAGAGAATGTGGCCTTGTTGGGGATCAAAGGTTGTGGCAGTGAGACTGAAATCTGTTTTTTAATTTGGTTGAACCATGTACAGCACCCCTCCACCATCCTCTGTAGACAGCTGTGTCAGAAAACACATAATGAATCTCTTCATCACTATTCACCTTGAACAAACTTACATGCGTCTTTATAATCAAAATTAAATAAAAAATTTGTTAAACTAAAATTAGATCTCATGCAACAAATAAATTTGCTAATCTTTAAAAGTGCCACAGGGCTCCTTGTTTGTTTTTCTGAAATTGACTAACATGGCAAGGCCTCTGAAATGTAAGTCAGTTTCACTGTAGGGTTATGTCAGTTTAGCTTCATTCAGGATATTACTGAATTAAGCTGAATCAATGTCAGTTGTCAGCCAGTTTGGTTGCCCACACAGGGTGAGTGTCAGTCTAACTTGATTTTTTTTTTTTTTTAATAAAACATCTATTTTAGTTCAAAAGTGTAATATGCAGGCAGCTGTTTTGTCTGTGATCTTTGAGGAGACTGAGGGTCAGGTAAAAAGAAAACTATGCCTAAGGGTGATGACAAGGGAGCAATGTGTGTATCAGAGAGAGAGGTGAACACACATACTCTGCTGTGTCTGATAAAGGGAAAAGGTTGGGGGAGGGAGCATGTGTTAGAGAAAATTGTGAATTCTTGAAGGTCTTCGTGTGACCTTGGGAACTGGATTAATATTAAGCACAAACGTAATTCTTTTTAAAATATTTGCAACCACATACTGCAAGTTCCTGAGAACTTCTGAGCACAAAATTAGTCCTTGTTAGTCAAATGTCATTTAAGTATTCAGTATGTTAAGATATCGATAGCTTAGGTAAATCTCTCCTTTATAAGAAATTATCTGTCACTTTAATATTCCTTTAGGGTACTGATGAACTAAATGGGATTGTTAAAGCAATTTGTCATAATATTTTAGTACATCTAATTTCCTTGGATATAGAAACAAGAAGGGGCTATGGCTGGTGCTACCATGTGCACAGACTAAATGAAGGACACTGACTGTGAAATTAGAACTGCCCCAAACCAAAATTCCCTAGCCTGAAAAAATTAAACTTAGCCTGTGGTTAGTGAAGATGAATAGAACTCTAGGGATCTATGATAACTAAAAAGGTGGTGCTCATTTCTCCAGTTGTAATGGTTGTCTTAGTGCTTCATATTGATATGGTGACTAAAATACCAGCCGGCATTGTGTAGTTTTCCTGCCTGAATACAGCATACCAGAAAAATCCATAAACTTACAGCATGGAGACAAAATGCAAGCACTGGCAATGGATGCCTGGGATAAGGGGTGGAAGAAATAACTCAGTTGGAGTGCAGGTAAGAGTGATAATGGGGGCAGCATGGTTTTCAAATAATCATGGCTGTAGCTATCATATAAGCCAGGTAACAAAGAACCTGTTGTATTGTGGTGATGGTTAAGTCTCAAGGCTAAAAGTGGAAAAGAAAGTTGGTCCAATGGATAGGGTGATGCTAAACCTGGGATTTGGGTGATCCAGGGTCAATTGCTCTGTCTGCTTTAGACTTTCCTGCCTGACATGGGGCAGATCATATAATATCTCTGCCTCTTGTTTCCCATCTGTAAAATAGGAGAATCTGTAATGACCATAATGCATTCAGCTACTGAGGCAAATAGGAGAGAAATGTCTAAGATGAGCTATGAGCAGATTTTTCTTATTTTTTTTTATTTGCTGAGCCCAGCTGTATAGAAAATATTTCCTGGCGAAATTCAAAGTCTTATGTAAATTCCGGGAATTCTGTGACATTTAACACTAAATGCAACTCCTGTTATTTTTAATATTGCAGTCACTGCCACCAGGTAGTTGCTGCTAATCTGTTCTCCATAAAGACTTGTTATGATATTTTGCACTCTGAGAACATGTAGCATGCTCCTTTTATCTTGCCTTTTAATGTACCAGAAGCAAAACCGGATTGGTGATGATGGAACCCAGAAAATATGAAAAAATACAAGAGAAAATTAATGGTCTCATTAACTTTCCATGTAAGCTAATTTAATCCTGTTAGCTGTGCACAAAAAGTTGAGTTTGGAGGATATATCACATAAAACGTACAAGTGTTTTGTAAAATTGTGCATCAAATCGAGGCTCTGTCCACTAAGGCAATGCAACCAGTGGTAGTATGTGAATAGGCAGATGTCCTCAATGTCATCAACCTTAGCAGGACCCAGCTGTATGAATTAGTTTGGAATAATGTAATTTTGTAGTAAAATCAATAAAAAAATAACTAATTCTTCAGACAAATTTGCACTTATTGTATGCATGCTTGCTATATGAAAATAGCTGAACTTACTTTTTATACTTAAATTCCAAAGGGGTAGCTGTGTTAGTCTATTGTAGAAAGACAACAGAGTCCTGTGGCACTTTTAAAGACCAACAGATTTATTTATTGCATGAGCATTCTTGGGAGAAAATCCCACTTCGTCAGACGCTTTCAAAGCGTCTGACGAAGTGGGATTTTCTCCCATGAAAGCTCATGCGATAAATAAATCTGTTAGTCTTTAAAAGTGCCACAGGACTCTGTTGTCTTTTATACTTAAGTCACAGTAGCAACACTGATCCTGTATGAAGGATCTAGTGACTTTCTTCGACAATTTTCTCCAGTATATCCACTGTCTGCTTCTTATAGACATGGTTTTCCCCAGTTCTACTGATAAGCTGTAGTATAGAATTAAATGTATAATTCAAATGGAGAATGCCTTGACATCTAAAGCAACAATGATCACCTTAAGTATTTCTAAGATATCACTTCTCATTGTCCAGTAAAATAGAAGTTGATCCTATAAAAGATTTTTAATTCACTGGTCTGTTATTTATTGCTGTCAGTTTTAGTAATGTTTACATGGAGTTGTCTCTGGTGGATTTTGTTCTTCATCTCCCTGAGTTTTTCCAGTTTTGCATACTTTTTATTTTCTTGTAATCCACATCTTTGTGGTTATGACTGAAAAAAGTGGTCTTGTAGAATGCTCTGAAAACAGCAAAATTCAGGTTCAGCCTTGTCTTCAGGGAAGCTAGTTTGCAGAAATGGAGAGGCAAATTTGACCGAGTGCTTTTTTCTGAATATCATAATCTTCAATTTGAGCAATGTTTTCATTGCTCCATAGAAGTGCAGCTGTCTGATAGTTGTGGATGAAACCATGGTTGTGAATTAAACTCTGTAGTTAGGTGCTATGTGTGGAAGGCCTTAAAGATAAAAATTGTGGCTTTGAATTCCTGCGGGAAGTAAAATGGGGATGTGTGCTGGGGGCACAACACTGTTGTGATATTTTTTATGGGCCTTTCTTATTAAAGACGCTACTAAGGTCTGTGCAAGATTAATTTTACATTGCCTACGGCCTTGACCAAGCAGTGAATTTTAATAATCCAATCCAGAGGTGATTAGCGCAAATCAGTATGGTCAGAATTTCATTCTAGAAGAAAGGACATCATTTCATAGGAACTGGTGAGAGACGGCTCACCACTCTTCCTGCCTGTATACTCATAATTGTGATGAGTCCACTAGGATCTTCGGGATTTCTTCTGTCTTAACAAATAGAGATCAGCTACTGTTGCGGAGGTAGCATTGTCTTGTATTGTTTTCAGCATGCATTTTCCCTTACCAAGGCTGCTAGTTCTGTCTTGCTTACATTCTTTTTGAGTCTGCTCTTTTTCATTCAGGTCCTGATTTCTCCTAAGCATCACTGTGTCTTGAAGCGCAGTGGTTTCTTCTGCTAAGGAGTTGAGATAAAGCTAATGTCTTGAGATTATTGGCCAATGGAGCTTGTGCCATCCTATAAACTCTGCTAATAGCCAGAGTATGCTAAACTGTCGCGTCATAAATTGAAGCCCGATTGAAGGGTATAGGATGTCAGTGACTATTAATGTTGTTGGAGTTTGGATGGGTACCCTTGTGATGTTTGGGAAGGAGAAGGTTGGAAATGAGGTGGTTGCTGAAGAGACTGTCTTACAATGTGCTTAGTTTTTTGGTGTAAACCTCCTACAGGTATTTTAACCTCTGTTTAGAGACTATGGTAAATGTCTGTGGCTGGTCTTTATTTGCACTATTACCAGTGGAGAGGCAAATAGAGGATTCTCTAAAATCTTCGTAGATTCAGTCTTACTGAAACAGTATCTAGTTAGGTACTTGTGTGCCCCATGACACTATAGAATCCAAAAATTTGACAAGTTAATTAAACCCTCATAAAACCTCTGTGAAACAGGCAAGAATCTCTATTTTACACTTTGTAAACCGTAACTTAGCTTAATGTCAAAGGTTATAATCTGTGGCATAGCTATGAATTGTACTTGTCTTCTGAGTCCCATTTTGGTGCTTTGACCACAAGAGTCTCTTGCCACAATTAGTTTATATTTCTTTCTTATCATTTTCAACTTAGCTGCTGTAATATGGAGTCATTCAGTTATTCTTGGATAATGTGAAACCTTCTCTGTGAACTTGTTCTGTATCTTACTCTTCAGAGAGGACTCTGACTCTCTTGTTGCCCTAGTAACAGATTTGAGGCTAACATGGCTATTCAAAGATCACAGTTGTCACCGAGGAAACCAATGAATGTGGAATATGAAAAATAGTCTTTCTACACAAATGACTTCCAGATGACCCATTTTCAGCATGATTGTACACTGTCAGTGTACAAATGTAGTTTTGCAAGAGAAGTCATTAAACTATAAAATGTCTCTCTACAGTTGTGGAGAAGATCCTAGTACACAATTATTTTAATTTTAATTGAGTGATGATGATCCTTTACAAGAATCTAACATAATGTACTGGATGTCTCTGATTTTTTTTTTTTTCTTTCTTCCTGATATTCATCGGAGTAAGAGCTGAGTCTGACCTGAACGTGGGACTTTCATAGGATAGTAAACATATGATTGCCAAAGCTGCTTATAGTGGAGTTCTCAATAATGGATGCAAGAAATACATTTTTTACTGGTTAAATGTATTGAGTTCTATGCAGTAAAAAGATGATTTCTAAATTGGAATGAAAGATCTAAGCATTATAAATGCAACCATGTCTTAAGGATTACGGAATTGATTTACAAGTGACAGTTTCAGAAATAGTTGAATCTCATGATTGTCATCTGTTGCCTGAGTTTTGGAGTGGTAAGATGAGCTTTGTCTCAATACTAAACTAATCCAGTGTCCTTAAAACTAAGACAGCTCTCGTTTAGAGCATGGCATAATGGAATTAAGCAGTATATGAGCATTTTCTGGTATAATCTTGACATATAGCGTGGCTAACTCCTCTCTTGATTTGGTCAATTAGTTTAGCTTTAAACTGGAAGTAAAATGAACCTATCAGATGTGCTTAAGTTGTGACCTGAACCAGATTCAGACTTTGGACTTCCAGTGGTGGAAGTCAGTGAATCAAACAAGAAGTTACAACACACGAAAGGAAAAAAAAGAGTAAATATGTTCCTCCGTTTTTCTTAACAAAATGGTAAAGCTGGAAGCTCAAGTTATGCAAGGCACATTATATACACACAGTCACTTTTGGTCTTTGTCCTCTGCAGATATGTTTAACAGTGCAATTTTAAAAGTTGTCTTTTGCTTAAATTTTAGTGGCACTGTTCTGGTGAAAACTTGAAGAAAACAGAAATAATTTGCTTGATATACTGACAAATGGAAGGGCTGCTTCTTCCACAACTACAGAAGTTAAATATAAGAATGATTTTGTACTATGTTATAAAGCAAGGGGAGATTTCTTAGGAGGGTATATGTCCCTATTTATCTGATTGCACCCTTGATTCTTGACCCCTCTTGGACTGCTAATGAAAATGGGAGTTCAAGGCAACAAATACCCATGAGAGAAATAAATCCATTATAAACAACTTGTTGCACAAGACACGTATTAAAATGCTTTTACTCTCTTCCTTTGTCTGATTGGTCTTGCTGGATATATTTTTACTTCTGGATGTGATATAGGTCTTATGATTTAGGTGATATAAGGTAGTGAGTGAGAAGCTTTGATTGGAATAGAGCTACATCTTCATTTCATCAACAGATTTAACAAGAGTAGACAGTGAATTATTCCACATCTCGTGAATCCACCTTTAGATCACATGACATCTGAAATATATATTTTAATAAATTTTGGATTATTTGATGGAGGCCAAGATTTTCAGGCAAAAGAAATCGACCCATCTCATTTCAGATCTCTGGGATAATGTACTTATCCTTCAGAATCCAAATACTTTCAATATGTTTAAAGGCTAGTCTACACTGTTGAGTAATGTACACTGTATGGGGTATGTTAATGAGCTTCATTTTACTTGGTTTGTGTAGACTCTGCTGGAGTGCGGTAAATGTCTGGTGTGCATTCTATAGTACTGTTTCAAACAGCATTATCTTAGAATACACTGAGGAACCTGTGGTGCACTTCACTAGAGTCTGTATGGGCTAATTAATGCACAGCATGTTAGTGTGGTTGAGAAATCACTTCTCCCCAGCCCTGCTCCCTCTCTCCCACGCCCATAGTGCGTTACCCAAATGTGTTGACAAATCCCACTATATATATATATTAAAAGCAAACAGGAAACCTGAGTAAAGGAACAGAAAAGAGAGGAAAACAAAAGTGATCTTTTATAAGAACCTTGACTTACTATTCAAATAAGCACGATACATTATTTTTTAAAAAACCAACAAAAAAACTGGAGATGTTTTCAGCTGGATTGTCATCAATACACACACACACACTTTGGACTCTTGCCTCTGCTATCTTTGCAAATGCTTGCTGACTTTACTACAGTGACCTCTGACATGAAGAAGTTTGTCTTCCTATAGTACATTGATTCTGTTGCTCTGTTATCAGAAATGAGCATTTCAGCTATTTGCTCGCCGCTAAGAGTTTGGTCACCCTCCGGGGTCTTATTCATCGGAGGTGGCGTGCTGACCTGGATTCTTTTTCCCACGGAGTTAATAGCTCCGCCTTTATTGGGAGATGCCTTTGTAATAACATAGGAGGTCAGGATGTAGGAGCAACAGAATACAGGGCAAAATCCTCCTAGCACCCAAGCTATTAGTAGCAGGATTGGGTGTTTATCCCAGGAGAGGAAAGTTGGGAGTGGTACCACGGTCAAGAAAATAAGGAGGGCCAGGGAAAATAACAAGGAAACTACAAAGAGTGTTGTAAGTAGAAGGGACAATTTATTTTTCATGATTGCAATTGTCGTAGCTCTGTAGAGCTACAGGAAACAAAACTTAAGGTACAGAAATGCAGTTTCCTTAGCTTAAGCTTGATTATCAGTCTATGCCGTTCTATGCGGTTTCTTTCTGCTGCAGCTGCTTTTTAAAGAGACAGTAGATAATTTTATGCAAACTTACTCTGTGTACACTAAATTCCCGTTACATTTTATGCGCATTATACTTGTACATATTCTCGTACATATACTTAAACACCCTGTTACAATGCTGCTGTTGCCCCTTTTTAAGGGGGCCCAGTACAGCCCTAACCTGCCTGTACTCCCAGGCATGGGGTTCTAACCTATTTCTGTCCTAACTCCAGGACTACGGGGTTCTAAGCTTGACGGGTGTAACACTTAATATCTTATCTCTGTAGCTACCATCATTATTACAGGACCCAAATTTATTCCCTTACTCGGGCAAATATCAGCTAAAGTAATTTATTCCCTTCCTCGGGCAAATATCAGTAATTTATTCCCTTACTCGGGCAAATATCCGCCTAAGTCCTGTGCATATGCCTTTGTACCGGTTACGTACCAGCGCCTCTTAGCCTCGTGTCGAATTCCGCCTCTGTAGGGATTTGGATCGACCCTTCGGTTCCTTTCCACCGTGTCAGTCCCACTACCTGTTACCAGGTCGGGGCCGCTGACTCCTCTGCCCAGACTCAGTGACCGTGAGGACGAGCCCCATGATCAAAGAGCCTTTGCCCCGAGAGACCTCTAACGTCTTAGAAGCTCTGGGACTCCGACCCCCTTGCAACATTTGGGGGCCTCAGTTATAGTGTTTTTTGGGTCGGCCCAGTTTCTCACCTTCTGTGAGGTGTGAAACTGTGGTCGCATGGCATCGTTTCTGATTGGTTGACATTTAGGTTGCGGGTAGTGGTCGAACACCTGGACCCATGGGGGGCCTCAGGCTATTTGCATATTAAACAGGCGGTTCGAGTTCTGGCTCAAGATCAAGAAGAGAGTTTGCTGGTTTGACAAGGCCTCAGTTATTTAAATTAGTCTTGTCACTGGGCAGATGCATAGAGTAGGCCCGTAGAGCAATACACTAGCTACCTTAACTACACTTTATCCTTAACATACTATGCCCACTTATAATCCTATATGAAATACCTATACCTATATACCCCATACCCCCCTTAGATTTCTATACTATTTAACCTTGACAGCTGGATCTGTCATGATATTCCAACAAAAGCAACATTACATCTGTTTGGAAAGTTGCTAATGGTAAATGGTAAACTGGTGTTGAGAGGAATGGCTGGTGGATATTACCTTAAAGTAATCTGAATAATATAGGTGAAATGAGTTACGTTTGTAATATAGGTAAATTTGAGTTAAATTTCTTCTTCTTTTCTTTGACACATTTGGCTTTGCAACATGTGTGGCTGCACGGGTCAATGCTGTAGAAACAGGTATCAGCATTTTAAAGGCATTTTTGGAGGTGGTATTGTAGGATTGGTTTCATGCTTTGCATCAAAATATGATTCTTAAACTTAAATCTCTGTCTAGCAACCTTTTCTTATCTCCCATCCACACAGCTTTTCCAAATGGAGGTATGAAACAACATTTTAAAAAGCTATTACTCTTTTCACTGAAAGTGAAGACCATTAACAGGCATATTTTGATTATGGAAACTTTATATTCCATTGCACTTCTTTAAAGTACACACTTGATAACCCAGTCTAAATACGGTATCCAAATTTATCTTCATGGAATACACCTAGACAGGAATGTGAGATATGGGAAACATCAAATTTCCTGTGCACAGTTTGAAATAAATTCTCTCTTGAACTTTTAGCTGAATGTAAAATCCAGAAAAATGCTAATAGACTGTTTCTAGGCACGCTTTGTGTGTGATGATGCTATTGGTCAATTTGGGACCACCTGTTCTTCAGATGGAAAAAGAGAGGCAATGAGGCAACTAAAATTTGTAAAATGAGGCAACTAAAATTTGTAAAAATCTCTTGAAGGGATTTCCCTCCTTCCTGTGAAATAACATGCATTGGAGGAACACGGCCTTAGCAATCATAAAACTACCTGGTTAACAAAAGTTAGACTTTGACTGTATTTTCAATGCAGAATTAACTCGGGTTTACCTTTGATTTGAGAGGGAGCCACCATGCTGCAAAATGTTCTGCCTCTTTGCAGTGGTTGTGTTAGCAGGTGACAGACTGTGCTAACACTGTTAGTAGCTTGTGTCTGCCTACTGGCAAGCCAACTCAAGTTAAAAGCAGCACCCCACTGAAGCTGCAAGTTCTTGTGTGTGAACAGGATTCAAGTTAGGGTTGCAACTCAAGTTAACTTGGCAGTGATGACAATCCATCTGAAAGCATCTCCAGTTTTTTTGTTGGTTTTTTAAAAAATAATGTATCATGCTTATTTGAGTAGTAAGTCAAGGTTCTTATAAAAGATCACTTTTGCTTTCCTCTCTTTTCTGTTCCTTTACTCAGGTTTCCTGTTTGCTTTTAATGTGTTTTCTGCTTCCCTTTCTCCTCTAGTACAACTGATTTAATTTTTAGTATGAGTACTTTGCACAGTCTAAGGGTCTAGCAGAAGCAGTGAAAATGAACTAAATCTATTTTCACTCTGGGACTGCCATTACTGCCAGCAGCACTAAGTAGGAACAGCAAAACTAAAACTTGTGTGATCCTCCTTGGGAGATTGACTTAGAGAGGATTGCTGAAAGATAACCTGTTCCTCTGCACAGTGATCTTCAACTGTTATGATAACTTGTATCCTCCTCATGAATTCTGAAGATTTTGTTTCTCAGTGGACACTTCTCATTATGGTAACAACTTGAAGAGCAAGCTTCAAGCCTGAATTACTTGATAGCACCTATTTTATAATGAGGAGGAAGATTTATTGGGGGTTGATTGATTTATCGTGTTTATCTGATTGCTCTCCTCCTCAACTCTGTAGCAATAACTGTATCACCACCATTATCTACTGGCCTTGAAGTATGAGGCCTGTTGGACCCAAACCTGGACCAAATTAAGAGGTTCTTTGTGGATTGTCACTGAGAATGTGCAGATTAGCTGCATCGACTTCTATTTTTATCATGTCTGAGCATGCTTGTAGTCATCCCCAAATCCCCCTGAAATAGGGCAGCTTAGAAACTGCAGATAAGCAATGAGACTGTATAGGCAAAGTCAGAATGCTTTTCCTTGATTCAGCTAGCAAGAGTCTCTTTAGAATAATATAATGTAGCATTGAACATACAAATGTTGCAATACCTTTTTTCAGGGGTTTCATAATCTTATGAATGTTTTCACATTGCTCCAGAAATGTGACTACTTAATTGCGGATTAGTGGGGAGGGGGTGGAATATTTCTCTGGTGAATAATGCAGAAATTCAAGAGTAAAAGCTTTAGGCTGTTTTCATAGGAATATTTCTTCCTTGAAGTTGTATTTTTTGAGGAGCAATGAATGTCTCAATGCAATCTACCAGATGGAGTTCAGATCTCATACAAGTAGTCAGATTTGAATTTATTATGGTTTCTTTGGATTTTGGAAAAATTTTGCATGTAACTGTTGGGTGTGGAAGCATTATATTCTACCTGGAACCAGTAATTCTGTTATATAGACCAAATTGTGCCATCTATGATTTATGATGCACTAGTTTTCTAAACTGTAGATATTTCGGCTAAAGCAGGAGTAAAGTCAAACACATAATTTATAAACCTGCACTGAAAGGTCAAGTGGATCATAATTTTCATAAATGGGTGTCTTGTGCCTCTCGTGTTTAGTTCACTTGCAATCTTTCACTGATTATCATAAAAGCAGACTGGAGGATATTGAAGTTCGTTTACTGAAAATAACATGAATCAGTGTACAATCTAAAGCTTTCTTTTGCTCTAAATAAGGTCATATGCTACTCCCTGTCTATTCACCGAAGTGTTTCCCAGAAGTGGAAGACATTTTGGCAGCACACTTGAGGAAAATAGGTTGGAAAAATGGAAAAGGAATCCTCTTATTTTGGACAGAAACTCATTGGGTCATGTAGCAATACATAGAATGCCCAGCATCATAGTATCTGTTATAGTAAACACAATCAGCAACTAGATAACTACCCTACCTATGAATTTTATCTGCTGAGAGGAGGATTTTCAAAGGTATCATGTGCCCAGCAGCATATTGTGCCTTTGAAAGATCTGACCTTTAGCTGTTCAGAAAAGGAAAAATTTTGATCAAGCTTACTCTACACAGGGAGAGGATGTAATCTAATGAGTCGGGTCCTAAGAGGACTCCTCCGTAACATACTACACTTAATGTTAGCAAGAAGTCACTTGCACTGCATGATTTTTATACCTGGACAAAACTTAAATCAAGTGTTTTTGCATGGATGTTTGCTACTTTGTGTAGATGTCTTTGTTCATTTGACTCTGGCTGGGACATGTTATGAGCCTTAGTATCAGACACTAAGAGATTTTGGACCAGTTTGAATTCAGGTGAAGAGAAGTGTATGTTGGGATGCTTGACCATATTGTTAATGACAAAATCCACCATCACATATAATCAGTAGAACATATCTCAAGTTCACACTTGCACCAAATAAAGGCATGCATACTGCAAAGAAGATAAGCAGATGCTATTGGTCTGTGCAGTCTTCCTCCCCCTCCTTCTCCCTGGTGGGCCAGATAACCAGCTGCATGTCAGATTAGGGAGGAGGAGGATGGTGGAATTGGCATCATGCTTTATGAAACTAATAACTTTCTCTGTAGGGAAGAGCTAATCCTTACTGTAATTTTGGCATCAGTATTCTTTCATAGCTGAATAAAAGGAACAGTTTTCACAGTGTACTGGTGCCAGAGGTTCAAGGACAGGTATTCAGAATAGCAGCTCAGCAGAGGATACAATAGGTGCTAAAACTGCAAATTCACACAAACCTTTCCATCAAAGATGAGAGCTGCCATTTAAAGGCATGTAACATTAGTAAAGATAATCTGTATTTATTATACTAAAACACAGGAGTTGGATATTAATCTCTAACCATGCTTATATCAATGATCTGTTACTGCAGGGAGGTTTCAAAGCCTGTGTCTATTGTCGAAGTTCAGTTCAGGAATGCAAAACTTCATGTTCTCAATCCTGTGCTTTGTCCACTAGAGTGATCATTCTGCATCATGCTTTAAGTGCCTTTTCTGGGCTCAAAAACCACATTAACTGATCAGCAGAGCATTCAGCTAAAGTAGAAGTAGTCTGGGAGCATGTGCATTTCCATAGGAAAGTAATGATAGAAAGGTAAACGAAGTGTCATTTCATTCATATAAGTGTGTGGAATCATAATTTCAGTAATTTCGCCCTCTGCAGCATGGATGGGGGGAGGGGTGCACTGGCTTGACTTCCTTAGCCCTCACAGCTCTATGTTCTCTACTTGGTAGAAATATTGATAATATAATTTAGTTGGAAATGGGCTGCGTTGGGTACCATTCAAAAGCCTTTTCTCTCATGTGCACAAGGCTCCACAGAAGAGAGACTTAGAACATTTTTTTAGATAGATATTTGAAAAAAAAAATCAATGAATTTTTAATTATATTTTAACACAGATATGTCAAACATGCAGACTTCAAGTCAAATCGTAGTCCTGAGCTCACAGTTAATCCTCAGAACATGATACTTGATAAAAGTTTTATTAACACTACAGATTACTATAAATTGAAGGAAGGTTTCAAGTTGATTTACCATCATTGGTTAAAAAAAAAAAGTAGAATATCAGTGATTTTGTTTATCACTTCATTAATTATGCAAAAAGAATTGTAATGAGGCACTGATTAAGATGTCTGCATCCAGACAGAAATGAGTGGAATCCATCTGCTAACATTAAGTAACGTAATTACAATTCCTAAATAATTTGTTACAAAATTCTTGCATTTACTGTGGTCTTGATCACTTTTAAGGCATCCATGCGGAGACAAAGTACTAGTAGCTTAATCCTTGGAGAATATTGCCGCAGAGCACCTGGTTAAACACAACGCTCACGCTTGCGTGCTATAAATGCACCCATAAACTGCATGTGGCAAGGTTGGAGAGGATCTACATTAAGCATTATGAAAAAGAATCAAGATGCTGGGACGAGTGTCACTTGTTGGTGAGACTTGCCTGACACTATGTCCCATGACACACATTTTGAGACCACGTTTATTTCTTTTTGGGTAAGTTGAAGGCCCCAAAGCATCTATTAAGCACTGTCCGAATTCAGGATAAGTGGGGAAATGTATTGATGCACTCTTACTTCACAAGAAGAGGTTAAGTAGGTGCATTGACCCACAAAATGCCCATACATACAACATTCCATATCACACTGAATGCTACATCAAGAATGCATGTAATGTATTGTCAGCAGGTAAAATCAACAGAAATATAGACTGAATTTACTAGTGCAAATTGTGCAACTCAACTGGAGTTCATAAATTGCCTTGTTGGGGCTCTAATGGATGGAAAAGTGGTGGGGAAGGCTGATGTGGCGCCAAATACAGAGAAATATGTGCTTGGAATGGAATTTGGAAGAGGAATAAATGTTCGATTACAAGAAAAAAAAAGTATATGTGCCCAGCAAAAAGCAGTCGTGCAAATCTTGCAAGGTCTTCCTAAGCTAGCACCTACTAACAATTTGCCCAGTACCTTATGTTAGCAGAGGCCTTATAGCAATAGTGGATGATATGGCTGAGGTACAAGCTCTTGACAAATCAGAAACCATTAACATCTGCTAAGATTTGGCTGAACATTTCATTATAAGACTACCAAGAACATACTGGGGCTATAATGAAATCTGTCGCATGTGGACATATGTAAAGTAATCTGGTAAAAATATTACCAAAAAGAAGACACTTCATATTATTGCATCTTTCTAATACAAGATCATTTACTCCACATATCTCCAGTGTCACATTGAGGAAGCTACTTTTTCATACCTGCAGAAAGGATGCATTAACTAGGTACCACTGCAGCATGAAGAGAACTGCTTGAAAAATTTCATCATCATGTGGCATAATGAGGAAGTTGCCTCAACCCTATTCAGTGTAGGTTCTTTTTAGTTCCCATGAAGAGGCTGACACTTAAATGATCTTGCATACCATTAATGCCACAGGGAGAGGTACTACTAAACTCCAGATTTTTTGCACATGACATGAATGTTCTGCTCTCCATGACATATTGGAGACTTCTGCAAGATTCTGGTTTTTTTGTGGCTTCTGCGGAGGAACAGTATTGCTATATCTATGAGTGATAGGAAAACATCTGACAGACTGTTAAAAGCTGCCAGGTTCCTGTGCCTTTTTAGGATGTGACACTACTGGAGGATTGGCTGGAGAAACCAAATTTAGTTTACTGGAAGGCATTTGATTCAGCCTTCCATACTTCCGCTTAGTTTTAAAAGTAATCAGAATGGCTGAGATGTCTCCTGATAACCTCCAGTGCATTTATGATTTTTCATATGTCAAGTTTTGAACACTAGCGTTGTGACACTTGCAGAGCTATGTTGAAGGATATTTTCCACAAAGCAGACAAATAGAGAAAAATGTATACTTGCTATCAAAAGGGCAAATCATCAAGCAATGGAATGGCTTCAAGATCATTGAGCCCATCCAAAACTGACCTCCCCTATCTGGCAAGAATAGGTCTTGGAGGATGGAGAGATCACAGCGATTGTGTGAAATACCATGCAATCCAGAATCAATCCTACAGCTAATCAAAATATTTGTGTACAAGGACCAGATGCATACCACCTTGCAAATGTTTGGCCAGCAGCCTGCCTTGTACAGAGATGTATGCAGACAAGGATCCCTGTGACAACATGTCTAGCAGTGGTGCCCTAGATGGAGACTATGCTGATGACTTTGATGAATAAATGTGTTCAGTCCTACATGTGAAGGCTAACTTCCTTAGCATTACTGAAGGTTAATGTCATTTCTTATGTAATCAGTGCATCCCTGTATTAAAGTATAATTGAGAAAACATTGATTTTTAAGCATATTCTGAGCTCTCTCTAAAATTAAAAAAAACTAAAAGCCCATGCACATAATTGTTCTAGAAAAACAACAGAGTCCTGTGGCACTTTTAAGGACTAACAGATTTATTTATTGCATGAGCTTTTCTCCCATGAAAGCTCATGCAAAGCTCATGCGATAAATAAATCTGTTAGTCTTTAAAAGTGCCACAGGACTCTGTTGTTTTTCTACAATAGACTAACACGGCTACCCCTTTGGAATAATTGTTCTAGGTTTGTCATGTGTTTGCAGGAGAAAGAGCTTTCGAGTGATGGCCCATTTGACCCATTCTTAACAAAATTATAATTTCAGTTTCTAGCAACTGGAGAAGCTGGAGGGCAGGGTGGGGAGGACAGCAAATTGCACATTTCTACAGATGGTGACACCATCAAAATGATGATTCTTCAGATTTTTAAAATTCAAACTACACCTCTCTTACCTTTCTATCACTAACTTGTCCATGAAATGAGGCTTTACTACATTATGGTCCTAGACCAGGGGTCAGCAACCCAAAAGATAAGAAGAGCCATTTTAAAAAATTCCTTCAATAACCAAGTGTTTTGAGAGCCTCAATGGGTAGCCTCCTGGTTAAGAAACTGAATAATAGAACAGAGATGCATATTGATTTTTAACAACAAAAAACGATGTTTAATGATGTTAATAAACAATTTACATATAAACATTTCAATGGTGGAAGGAAAGGAAGAAGGAAGAGAAAGAAAGAAAGGAAGGCAGAGAAGGAAAGGAAGGAAGGAAGGAAAAAAAAGAAATAAGGAAGGAAAGAAAGAAAGGAAGCAAAGAGAAGGAAGGAAGGAAGAGAAAAAAGGAAGGAAGCAAAGAGAGAAGGAAGGAAGGAAGAGAAAAAAGGAAAGTAAGGAAGAGAGAAGGAAGGAAGGAAGAGAAAAAAGGAAGGAAGCAAAGAGAAGGAAGGAAG
>ML685919.1:1436132-1459505 GCA_007922175.1 Pelusios castaneus
AAGGAAGCAAAGAGAAGGAAGGAAGAGAAAAAAGGAAGGAAGCAAAGAGAGAAGAAGGAAAGAAAGAAAGAAAAAGCAAGCAAGCCACAGGACAGCCCTGCAGCCCAGCCTCTGGAAAGCAAGCAAGCTAGCCAGCCAGCCAGTCAGCCCCAGGACAGCCCCGAAGCCCAGCCGCCAGAAGGGAGGGAGAAAGAAGGAAAGAAAGCAAGCACGCAAGCCACAGGACAGCCCCGGCTCGGGGGACGGCGGGGGCTGCCAGGCTGCACGGGGGTCCCCCTAAGCTGCACGGGGTGTGTGACAGCTGCTGCGTGGCCACGTACCCGTGGAGCTTACAGGGAACATAGTGTGGAGGGTCAGGCTGGAGAAGGGAAGAGGCACGGATCGGGCTGGAGGAGGGGGAGAGACGGGGTCAGACTGGAGGGGAGGGAGAGGTGCGGGTCGGGCTGGAGGAGGGAAGAGGCGGGGGGAGAGGCTTGACCCAGGCCCCCTTGGCTCTGAGAGTTGTGGCCAGAACTCTGGAGCCACTGCACACCTGGCTCCCTGGAGGGGATTGCCAGGGAACCACAAGGGGGCAGACAAAGAGCTGCATGCGGCTCTCGGAGCCGCTGTTGCCGACCCGTGTCCTAGACTAACCCTACACAATGCTTTCCCTCCTATCTCACACACAAGCATGCTTAGGTGGTTCACAAAGTGTTGGAAACTGTGGCTGTGGCTTTCACTAGCTCCAAAGATAGCTGTATAAAGGGGACTAGGTAACATGATTAGGAAGACAGTAGCATTCTTCCAACCCTTGCCATCAGCATACGTGGTCTTCAGTAACAAAGTTATTTCTTCAAGAAGACGACCTAGGGACTTTTTTCAAATGAGAGCTGAAATTCTGTTTCAGTACAGGTCTTCCAAATGGGACAGGTGGATATGACAGTGCCATGAAAATCTTCACTGATACCATTGACTCACTGGAGTAATGTGATTGTAATAGTAATTATCAAATGAAGGAGCCTGTCTCCATATAACAGTATGTCATTTAAAGTTTAAACTATCTAAATTCAGCTGCAGTATTATAATTCCTGTAGAATAAACATGGTTTGGTATTCAAATTGAACATGCTTAGGAGTGTTAGCAGCCTGTCTTGTAAGTGATATAGAACAGTGGCTTAAAGACAGAAAATTAATCTTTGAAAACAAAACCTCTTAGGAAGACTCGAATGTAGCAGTACCCACTGAGGTGTTACCCTATTGGGTCCTGGACTCGAATCACTTGCCCTTTAACTACAGCACATCTCCAGTTTTTTAGCTCATACAGGCTTTGCCATCTACCTAGCACAATCAAGATGGTGAGTCAATAAGTTGCAAATCAAAGGCAGGTAAACAAATTCAAAATAATTGTGGTGTTCTAGCACTTAAATCTTAAGCAGTCCAGCTGAATGTGAACCATAAAGATTACAAAGCAAAGAGCCAAAACACAATTGGCACTATCAGAATAAAAACAAAAATGCCCTAAGGAGTAAACCGCAAGTATGTTACAGTCCAAAACCTAGTCTAGTAACAAAAGTTGTACATAAAACATCCTGCTGTTCATATTAGCAGTTTGCATTTAAAAATTTCTGGAAATTGCTGTTGTTCCATATTGGTTTATGTTTAGGAAATAGTTTATACAATCTGTGGAGAACTAAATGGCAAAATAACTTCAAGATAGCCCTTTTGTATAGTACAAACATTAATCTTGTTTTAAGGAGGAAACCACTAAGGTGTGAAGCAAGACAAACAAGGGGTCCCTAGTGGCACTTCTAAAGACTAACAAATGTATTTATTTGTTAGGCTTTACAAGTGCCACTAGTCTCCTTGTTTGTTTTGCTGAACTAGACTGACGTGGCTACTACCCTTTTGGCACTAAGGTGTGAAGGAATTGCTGATTTTTCATGTGATTTTAATTTGGCTGAAATCATCAAAATAAATTAATCCAAGCAGACGACTTGAAGATTAGTTGTGAGTTTCTCACTCTTGCTGTCCTCTTACATGTGGAATACAGTAAATATTGAAGGAGCTTGTGGGCAGTAAAGACAGAATTGCTTCAACTGCCATCTAGTCATATCCATCTGTCCTATTTGGAAGACCTGTACTGAAACAGATTTCAGCTTTCATTCAGCTCTCACAAACTGCCTTGTATGTGTTTGATTTGATCTCACTCTGAGAAGATATTTTGTTTACACGTTTATGGCCTGGAACAATTTAAATACTTAAGGCAGTTTTTTGGCTAAAAGTGACAGGGTTTTATTGAGATTCTGGACTTTGCAAGGCATTTGTGGGTACACTGACTTTAAGAGTGACCACAAACGTTAAGTAATTGTGAGACTTCTAGGAATATGTATACTAGAATGAGGTTAAATAACCATTTTTCTGCTGAGAATGTAATCGGGTAAATTGAGTTCCCCCCTCCCCACTGCCACTCTCAAGGGCTGCTGACATCACATAATGTTGAAGTTTTTGATACTTTTATAGTTAACTGCTGTTAGAGGAACAAAACCCAGTTTCTGGGCAAGAATCCCAATAGGTAAAAAGCCTTTTTCTGAAGTATTCTTTAGGGGCAGAGACGGATGACTGTTTTGTGGTTAAAGCATAGAATTTGAAACTAAGATTCTGACTTCCTTGCTGGCTTTGAGGCCTTGTCTACACTAGAACTTATGCTGGTTTATGCTGATTCAGGGATGTGAGAAAAACGTTCCTGAATGACCTACATTTTGCTAGCATAAGTGTGTGGCCAGTGCTATGTTTAAAAAGTAAGGACCAATTAAGGAGAGCTTCTCCTGCTGACATAACTACTGCTGCTCATTTAGTTGGTTTTATTATGTTGGCAGGAGAGCTCTCTTCTGTTAACATAATGTGGCTACCTGAGCACTTTTACAGCAGCCCAACACAGCTGTATTGGTACAGCTATGATGCTGAACAATTTTAGTATAGACTAGCCATGAGTAAGACCTGGCGCAGATAATTAAACCTCTTGTCTCAGTTTCTGTATCTGTATAATGCAGGGCTCAACAAATGTCCTGCCTAACTAGGAGCCAGCCCGAAAGCTAAGCCACCTAGCTACATAGCACTTCAGAACACCTCTCTGCTGCCGAAAAAAAGCTGCACACCGTTTTGGCAGAGGTGGCTTTAAAAAACAAAACAAACAAAAAAAACTGGGGGAATTCTGCTTCTAAACACCTCAGTGTAGTTAAGTGCCACAGTGAAATTCCTGGATGCCATAGCAACCTGGCATTTGGGATTTGTTGAACCCTGGTGTAATGTAAAAAACACATGCACGCCATTTCTGTTTTGCGATATTGATGTTAAAAATCTATCTTTAAAATGGGGTAAGATTCATAGTTTAAAGAGGTTACAGAAAGTGTTCAGTTTCTATAATCTTAATTACAAATACTCTTAAGTAATCTGCTATCAAGTCTTTATTTTACACTTTTTTATAAAAGCATAATAGTTTTGCCTACAAAGGGGTAAATATTCATTTTCTTCCTGTTGCCTCTCATGGACACAAACGTTATATAAAGAAATTAAATACATAACTGAGTTAAATGTAGTCAGTGATTTCACTCAGTGAAATGTAATGACTGTCAGTGTTCAGCAATGCCTAGTTATCTAGATGAACTTTCAAAGGAAGTGCAAAATCTCTTGACTCATTGATTCAAGTCTTAAAGGTCAGTCTTTCACTCTTCCCTTCTATAAAGACAAATGGTACTAGCAGCTTTTTGCAGTAGACACTGAAACTTGCATGAATAACTAGCTCTTTGTTTTAACACTCGTCCCACAATTCTGATTATATGGAAACAAGTTGGATTGCTAAAAATAGGACCAATTAACTAAAGAACAAATGAAAAGCCTCCTCTAAAGGGGATTTTTTTTTTACTAGGGAAACTTCCATATACTTCAGACTTAAAATATACTAATTTGTTGTTTCCACATTTTAAAATTATTGTACCCTAATTATCTAATTTTCCTGTCTTGATTTTTGCAAAGAAATCATAATGCTGAAATTGTGACCATACAATAAGTTTGTACAAAAGGCGGTTGTGATCACCTAGCTATAAACCATATTGCAAGCCCCTTTGCAAGATCATTAGATAGAAATAATGTGCTGTTAATTGGTCCTTACTTTTTAAAGACTCTGTTCTATGTTAAAAGAAGACTTCTAACCTAATATTCCTCAATCTTATTAATTATAATAAGATTTGGGATTTTTAGTCTTCTATTTTCAGTCCAGGCAACAAAATAAACCAATATTTTTCTAGAGCTAATCAGGTTCTCATTCACTAGCACTGTATTGCAAAGGTAGGTTGCCAGAGCTTAGGGAGATGCTTGGTTTTTTTTTTTTTTTTTTTTTTTTTTTTTTTTTTTTTTTTTTTTTTTTGAAGTAATCAACAAAAGATTTAATTTCTTGCTCATACATTTACCTTTAATTTTTCTGAGATTACCTGAATTAAAAGTCCCTTTTAAAAACTTTCAGCAGTACAAAAAGTCCTAAAAACAACGTAGCCTATTTTTGAACTGATAGTCCCATCATTCATGACACCAGAAGGCAGAGTTTTGGGGATTGTCTGGGCCATCTTTGTGTTTTTAAAAGAATCTGAAGTCTCAGCAAAGTGTAAATGAGTTTGTAATAAATGCAGTTGTGCATAAATAAGTAGTACATGTTGGAGACATTCAAATCAAACAGGCAGTGAAAAGACAAATGAATCTAAGCTAGTCATCTAAAACCTGTCTACTAAAAATATCTGAAATAAGGGAAACAATAGCAAACTAAAAGTATTAAGTACTTGACTTTAAAGGTGGTGAGTTTAATTGTAATCCGAGCTCTTAAGGGTCATATGGAAACATGGTGTGCAGGTGCCAGAAGGAGGTCTGAGCTGACTCCTAAGAAGCCAGAGAAGTGTGCTCTAACTTGAGAGCTGTTAATTCCAAGAGCAAATCAAATATTTCTTGCACAATTAAAACACCATTTGTGTGGTGTTCGTCTTGTAGGTAAATGTAAATTTCAAATTTTTAGCTTGTAGGTAAATGTAAATTTTCAGATAGACTTAAAACATAGCAAACTAAGTGTAATTAGGTTAGCTCTATGGATTAAGAACACCCACATATTGAATCTTGAAAACCAAGACTGGCTGTAGTGCATGAGCACTATAAAAATCCCAAGTATGTTTTGAAGGTAGTGGTTAGATCAGTATTCTGGTTACCTGACTGTCTTGCTGCACTGTAGTGCTGTTTAATGGAAGCATTCCCTCTCAAGATTTGCCTGGACTTCACCAGGACCTTGGGGCTATATGTATCCAGGGCTGGCCCAAGAGGTTTTGGTGCCTTACGGAAAACTATGACTTTGGCTCACCCTGCCCCCCCATTCAATATAGAGAAAAATAACATATTAATATATTTTTAAATAGAGAAAACACTTCCATCTAATTTGGCCCTCCTTAAAGCCTGGCCCCTAGGCAACTGCCTAGTTAGTATATATGGTCAGGTTGGCTGGGCCTGTATATATCTTACTCCTAAAGTACCTTGGGACATACAAAATGAAAAGCCTCATAATAACTCTGACACAATGACCCAGAACTCTGCATGGGACAAATCAAATTACTCAATTGTTGTAGCACTTTTACTCTCTGTTGCTACAGAATATGAAAGCAAGAGTTCACATACTTCTCATTATATGCTTTCAATATTCTAATATGACAAAGTATTTTGATGGCAGAATTTAACTTTCCTTTAGTCTTAATCACTTTCAGGTATTTGCGGAACTGATAGTAAAGCTGCACAACTTTTTCAGTTCCTTGGAACCGTGTATTTAAATAAAAGTTAAAAAGCTGGTGTGAACTGTACTGGCTTTTGGATTTCACTAACCTCAAAAGTAGGCAGAATCATTGAAAGCCTTCCCTTGGTGTTTGTTCCCTCACCAGCACAACCAGTTATCCTGGACATCTCCACTCCATCAGTTGTCTCGATACATTCTTTTGCAATACTGCTTATTGCCTTCCCCCTGCAGAGTGATTTTTTTGAAATTCATAATTGGAATTCATATGTAGATTTAGCTCTGTGAACTCAGGGCTTAATAAAGATTATGGATTCTTTTCCCATTACAATGGGTAATTTTGCTATCCTTGTCCCCACCCACCTTCGTGCTAATTCCTGTACTCAACTGTTTGAATCCTAACAACTGCTTTGGTTTGCTGCTAGTCTGACCTGATCCTATGACTTGCACTTCCCTGCATTTACTTTGCTCCCATTCTGTAAGTTCCCTGTCTTCAAGCGTCTGACAAAGTAGGATTTTTCTCTCACGAAAGCTCATGCGATAAATTTGTTAGGCTTTAAAAGTGCCACCAGACTCCTTGTTTGTTTAGCATTAAATTTGTGACACTTGAAAACTGTCAGTTTGTGTAATAAGATGTACAGCAGCATGACTGCGTAGCCCACAGAGCCTTGGTCACAGCCGTCTAGCTAAATGCACAAGGGGAAGGTAGGAGTAGTGTTGGCTACTGCTGCTACTTGGAAATCTAAGCAGCTAAAGACGCAAGCAGCCTTCTGAAAGTGAATTTAGGATACAAGTTATTGGCTTAGATCTCCAGTAAAAGCAACTGTAATGGTCTTGTCATTTCTTCCATTTGCTTCCCTCCACCTACAAGCATTTCCTCAGTCATGCCTTGGTTAAGCCTCCTGGTTACATCCTAGGGAGTAATTAAGGGTGCACTGAACCCAGAATTCCATGTTCTTATTTGAGGTTGCTGAAAGACCAAAACCAAAAGCTAATATACTAATTGTTGTGTAACAGTTGTTTGTGAAGCTAAAATTATTTTGTTTGAGGTAGGCAAATGTATAATCACCTAATTGTCAAAACACAGCTAGTTTCTCTGAATGTCTGTGTGTATATTTTTCTCCTTTAAGCAGAAAATATTTGACTTAGAGCTTTTTTTTTTTTAAAGGCATTAAAAGACAAAATCTCAATAGTGCTGTGACAGCTGGTAGAGCAGATTTCTATTGCTACGGTGTAAATAGAAACAAGTCCTCACACAAGAAGTATATTGGCTCATCATAAACGTGCTCCTTTTAAACGTCTTTATTCCTGTTCTTTTTAAGCGAGTAGGCTGGGACAGAGGAGAACATTTGTGTAAAGTCTAATGCAAACTCATGAACCCACAGTGTCACTAGTCTCTAAGGAACTTTAAAGCTTTTTTTCCTCCCCCATTAATGTTTGATCAAACGAACAATGATAAGGAAGTAAGCAAGTGTAAAGATAGGGCACACAAGCCTACTGATCATTAATGGCCACTTAACAAAAATTAGAGTTTAAGTGGTTCATTTTTAGTTTAAGGACTTACAGGAATTAGAAAGTTTTAAGATGACAATTTCTTGGTAACTGAATTGCTCAGGAAGCATTCAGATTTAAAAGTTGTTTTGGTTATTACGTATATCTGGGCGTTCACTTCACAATTTGTCTTTTACAATTCCATTTTTCTATTCCTTACACGTCTTATTTTGTTCCCCTTTTTGTAAAAGAGCAGAGCACACATGAAAGCTATATGCAAATAAATCATATGTAAACCTTTAGAAAGTTCTGATGTCTTATTTTGAAAATTACACTATGCATGATTTTTCTTAACTCTAAGCAGAAGGTTAAAATCAGCTTTTTTTAAAACTTGTGTATTTGTCAAATACTTTGAAACTTTATTCCTTGAACACTTTAATATGGAAGAGCAGGTTGATGATTTTTTTTTTTTTAAAAAGGCTTTTCATTCCCCCAGAAGATGTTAATGTATTACTCTTTGTGTTCACTCTGTTATTCAACCGTTATTGGGAGAGAAGGGGTGGTCCTGCCAGTGTACGCTTTTAGTGACTAGATGGTCGATAGAAAAAAAATACTGAAAGAATTATAGACATATTAGGAGCTGTTTGAGATGCCATACCTTAATCTAGATTCTCTTAATTTCAGGCAAAAGTAAAGAAGCAGAGATAAAGAGGATAAACAAAGAATTGGCAAACATTCGGTCAAAATTTAAAGGTAAGTGTATTTTAACTATCATCAAATCTTTACTTTGTCTTTTACCCTATGCTTTATTCTCTACTCTTGTCATGTGATGGTTTTCTTTCTGTGTTGTCTTACATTTTCTTCATTGTGCTGATCTCAAGTGAGCAAAACGCTAGTGTCATCTGTCAAAATATAACACGAAAAACTGAGCAATTGTCCATTCTAAATGATTTGGCAATTAACTGACCTTTGACTTCTGCTGGTAAACGTGCCCAGTGGCATAGGATATTTGATGGGGTGTGTTCTGAATCACTACAGAGAATTCTTTCTTGGGTGTCTGGCTGGTTAGTGTTTCCCACATGCTCAGGATTTAGCTGATTGCCCTGTTTGGGTTGGGAAGGAATTTTCCCCCAGGACAGATTGGCAGAGGCCCTGGGATTTTTTCGCCTTCCTCTGTAGCATGGGGCATGGCTCGCTTCCTGGTTGATTCTCTGTACCTTGACGTCTTTAAGGTGTAATTCGAGGACTTCAATAATTCAGTCATAGGTTAGGGCAGTGTTCCTCAATCTTTTGCAGGTCACGACACACTTGGTGGTGTGTTGACTCCACAGGACAGCCTAGTCCATCCCCACCCCAACGCTGAATCCAGCAATTTCCCCGGCTCTCCATGACACACTTACCGCTGTGTGGTGACCCAGTAATGTGTCCCAACACAGTGGTTGAGAACCTCTGGGTTAAGGATCTATTACAGGAGTAAATAGGTGAGGTTTTGTATCCTGCGTTGTGCAGGAAGTCAGACTAGATGATCATATTGGTACCTGCTGACCTTGAAGTCCTATGAGCCTATGCCAACTGTGGCCACATAGTCAACCAGACTAGGTAAGTGACATGTTTAACTCAAACAAGGAATCTTGTGGCACTTTTAAAGATTAACAAATTTATTTATCACATGAGCATTTGTGGGAGAAAATCCCACTTCGTCAGATGCTTCAGGCATCTGAGGATGTGGGATTTTCTCCCACAAAAGCTCATGTGATAAATTTGTTAGTCTTTAAAAGTGCCACAAGACTTGTTGTTTTGCTGAACTAGGTTAATACGTCTACCCCTTTGGAACATGTTTAACTCATTTCTGTAGAAGAATCTTCTCCAATTGACAGAATAATTCCAAGCTCATTTTATTTATGTTCCTTATTCCTGATGGCTGGCATATAATGTAAGCCTCTTAGTGTTATAAGGTAGTAACCTATAGTTTAGGTGTGTCTAAATTTGTGTAGGGAGAGGTGTCTGTGAGAGATGGCAGTTGTGGAAGCAGTGTCGGGTAAAGGGATCCAGCTCTCTCGGGGAGCAAGAAGCTAGAGGGAGTGAAGTATGGAGAGATTCTGAATAAGATCTTAGAAATGGAGTGGGTGTTCCAGAAGCAGAAAAGGAAGCAGAAGGAAGGAGAGGAATGGGTGAGAGGATGGGAATGGTGACCCATGGTGGAGATATTTAGTGATTGAGTGTGGGTGGAGACAATAGGGCTGGAGGAAGAGCCAGAGGTAGGGCAAATGCCACCAGAGATGAGGAGGATGTGGGTGTTGACTCTGGATTTGTGCATGTGGGAACTTGGAAAGCTGATGGTAACAGGGACTGGATAGGGTGGATGAGGTATGCTATGTTGCAGAAGAGGATGTAGTAAAAACCATGGCAGTGTCAGTTAAAAAGTCATCTTTGATAGGTAGAGACTTTCTCTGGCATGTACTGGTTAAACACTATCAGTTTGTCTCACAATTGTAACATAAGAGATTATGGTTTCATTTCCTGCTAAGGTTTCATATTGTGGTGTTATTTTCAGTTCAGATATAGCTTTGGTTTCTTCCTTTCTGAAGGCACAGGCAGTTCTTCAGCCTCATTGTGACCTCCTGATCAGAAAAGCCATGGTTTTCTATTGGTGTTACCAGTCTGCACTTGTGGGTAAATCCTGACAATCATTGATAGACTAGAGATTTATATGCCCTTCAGTTTAATAACTTCCCTTCTTGTATAATTCTTATTTTAATCTTACCTGGACTGATGGAAACTTATTTTGGGACTTTTCTCCAGGGCAAAGGCCAAAGACTAGGGAAATGTATCAGTCGTCAGGCCCCTACTGCTGGCTCTTGTTTGCAAACTGTTTGTCAGCCAGCGGCTTTAGCAAATGACTGCCTTCTGGTTTGGCCAATTCACTTATCCCCTCCTTGAACAGTAGGTTCTGAACTGGATTAGGTGGCTGGGAAACAGGTGAGCTTTTTGTTGGGTAGGTTGGATAGGTATGATTTGTTGCATCATGCTGACATGTGGCTGAATGAAGTTTACCAGGCCATTAGCAATCTGAGTACATTTCTCTAGCCTTCGAACCATCTGTGTCCTTCTGGAATTTAGCCTTGGGCCCCATTTGAATCAAAGCAAATGAGCTCAGTCCCCAGCTTCTCAGTTGCTAATGGCAGTTTATATATTTTAGTATTTTATCAGTATTTATATGTATGGAGTTATGCTTTCTCTTGACTCGGTTCAGACTCAAGCTCATGTGACTCACTTCACAGTTTAGCCAATTCTGGAGGCTGCCCCAAACTGAAACTGGAGTCAGACTGGGAAGCAAGGGACTTCAAAGGCAATTGGGCTATGGGTAGAGGCCCTTCAGTTCAGATTTCTGTATTACATTGAGAGGTTATGTTATCTAAAAGACAAGGTTAAGGAGTGACTTGATTACAGCCTATAAGTATCTACATGGGGAACAAATATTTAATAATAGGTTCTTCAATCTAGCAGAGATGTGTAGCATGTGCCAATGGCTGGAAATTTAAGCTACACACATTCAGGCAGGAAATGAGGCCTAGATTTTTAACAGATGAGGGTAATTAACTATTGGAACAGTTTGATAAGGGTGGTGGCAGATTCCCCGTCACTGACAGTTTTAAAATCAAGATTAGATGCTTTTCTAAAAGATGTGCTTTAAAATTGTTTTGGGGAAGTTCTGTGACCTTTTATTTAGAAGGTCAGACTAGGTGATCACAGTGCTTCCTTCTGGCTTTGGAATCTTTGAATCTAAAAAAGAAATTCAGATACAAATACAAAAGTTTAAACCAGTCAAGATCTAGCAGGCCAGTCACTACCATTATCTCAGCATAGATCTTTCATATGCACAGACCTCAGTAAATAGCCAGGAGTTCCTGATGTATACATTTTACTGATCTGCCTGTAGTATATTTCAGACTTAGTATCACAGCACTTTTGGCCTCTATCCTCTTGATGACTTAACACATAGTCCATAGTTTTGCTGTATTTAAAACTGTAAGAGCAGTAGTCTTCAAATTTGTTTAGCTAGGTTGTTCTGGTTTTTTTAATCAGGCAACATCTCTAGAGATGAAGCATATTTGTGGAGGGACAAACAGATGCTAGTTCATACACTAATTAACAGATTTCTTTTGCACAAACAAGTATATAGGGAAAATGATACAGGTGGCGTCTAAAGGAGAAACAAATTACTATCACCTTCAGTAGTTAATCTTAAACACCACCCAAATGGTTTTTTATGATAAACATGTATTCAACATGATATTGATAACCAGAGAGGTCTTCAAACTGATCAGAATATTTACTGTGTTTCTTTGAAATTTAATAGACATGCAAAATTTTCACCGTTCACAGCACCTGCTGTAATTTAAGTATTTTCTGAATTGAGTATTTTGTAGCATAAATGGAGTACTTGGTGAACTGGAGCAGAAATGTTTACTACAGTAACAGTACATCATTGAAATAATTTTCTTAAATGAGAGATGACAATCACAAGATTGCATTATATTAGAATATCAAAGCTTTTTATAGTAGTACTAACATGTCTTGTAGGTGCCCGGATCTAGAGGTGAACGATATCTGTTGATTAGGGTTGATAAATGCCTCATCTATAGTTGTTGGTTAGTGGTACTTTTGTGGACTCGGCTAAGCAATCTTGTACTTTATCAAGACCATCTGCTTTGAATCTTGTTTGCATTTGTACTAACATTGTCAGCCATGGGGCTGGTTATTGTGGTGTTGATACAGGTACAGAATGTGGTACTGTAAGCAAGGCTCTGAGTGTTTCTGATTGTATTTCTCCCTCTTATTAATTGTTGGTATTGTCCTAATAGCCAGTTTATAAATTGACTTGAAGCAGATTCTGTGTAGAAAATGGTGGGGCGGGAAAGAGAATTTAAAGTGTATTGTTCTACACTTCATTAAATTACTACGTTATATTGGTCCAACAAGCATGGTTGGATTCTTGGCTTATTCGCTTCATTGACAGTCTCCTTAGTGTTGACACAAATCCTGTCTGACATGAGTACACCATACTGCTGATGTAATCTCGTCCAGCTCTTTCTTTTATTAGTGTGTTTTTCTAGAAATGGCACATCTCAGCTCTTCACCCCAGCTCCCGTAGGGAATCAGATATCATAACACGTGGTGTTGGCTAATATTGGTTGCTAATATCAGAATATGTAACACAATGCTAATCAATGGAGAAATTTTTCCCTAACAAGCTATTTCCAAAATAGTAAAGTTTGATGCTAGTTAATGATCATTCGGTTGAGAAGTTGTGCCTCTTAATGTAGTAATAGTTAAAAATTAAAACACAGACTAGAACTCAAATCATGGTTTTAAAATCCACTCAGTTCCTATTCAGATTGTATATAGCTTCTTAGGCCTTGTACACACCAGAAAGTTATTGTGGAATAAGCCGTCTAATTGCGGAATAACAAGCCCACTGTACACTCCTGAATGCTCCTTGCTGCGTTACAAGTGCCCTGTTACACTAGAACAATAATACCACCTGTGTGAGAGGCCTAATGCCCATTGCAGAACAGCTCTTGCGCTATAAAGTGTGTGTGAATGCTGAGGAACTTTTCTTCCGCAATAAGTGGTCTCCGGAAATGTCCCAGAATTCCAAGCCTGATCACTCGGGTCTTCCGCTTGGACTCCACTGCTCTGATACAACTACCTCCTCCATCCTGTGAGTCCCAGGAACCTTTGAACTTTTTCCTGTTTTCTGGGGCAACGTTGAAAAAGGACCTGAGTTGCTAGTAGCTACAATGAATGATGGCAAGGAAAGCCACTGTCCCAGGGGAACTTGTAAATTTACTCTCAGTGCTCAGCGCTCCGCTCCTTCTACCCAGGGTTCCTAGTGCTGGAAGCTGATGAGTGGCATAGGTGCGCCAATTGAATGCTCTTTCTTGCAGCAATGCAAAGAACAATGTGGATGCTCCTTTGCTTTATAAGGAGCTTAGTGTGAATGCACAATTGGGTATAAATACAACACTTTTATTAGCGCAAAGACTTATTGTGGAACAATTTTCAAGTGTAGACATGGCCTTATTCTTTTACTTATGAGCTAGGCTTACTTTTACGTGCTTACACTACGTAGACTTCCAGTATGGGCCACAAACTGCCACCATCTCTACTCTCTCTTGTATACTGTCAGCTGAACAGTCCACCTGCTATTTATGGACTAAAGTCTAATGTCAGAACATTAAATCAGACTTGACAACCTCTTTCAGATTATCCATCCTTCCTTCCAAACACATCCTCCTTTATCTGTCATCCCCTTTGGGCTATAGAACCCAAGAACCTGATAATGCTTTATGTGGCTGGAAATCAGCTTTAGTCAATGTGCCTTCACTCTCCATATAGTTCAAAGATCTATTTTTAACATATTTACAACAGTACTGGAATATCTTGTGCACTGAAAGAGGGGAGATTTGTCTTTAGCTTTAGGGCTATAAGCTCAGTTAAGCATCTCTACTTTTGAAGAAATAAGAAATTTCCTCAGTTTCTTTTAGAGCTAGCTATAATAATACTTTATTAAAATGTTAGTAAGACTTTCTGGTTACATCTACTTTATTAATTATTCACAAGAAAACTCTTTAACTTCAATGGCTCAGTAGTTTGCACATGTGCCTATAGGCGCAAGTATCCCTAAGCACCCTGGAAATCTATATTGATTTTTGCCATTCAGTGATTAAAGTATGCCGGAATGCCCCAGAACCCCACAAATTTGGCCAGCGAGCATTCTGGGGCCCAAAAAATAAGAAGAATTGGGTGGAACACTAGAAGAGCAGGATCCTGGCTGCTCTTGTCCAACCTGGCGTCTGCGAGCCAGAATCTGGCACGCAGGACGCTGGGAGCAGTGGCCAGGCTGGGGAGTTTCAAATCTCCCGCCCTGAGCATCCTCAGACAGAGCGTGTTCAGGGCGGGAGCGGCCTGCCCAAGGAGCAACTCCAGATGCCCTTGCAGCTCTGGCCAGGTAAGTGGGGGAGAGGAAATGGTGGGGGAGGCGAGAGGATTGGGGAAGGTTAGGGAACGGGTGGAGAAGGAGCCCCGGGGGGTGAGAGGAAATAGGGCAAGGGGTTCGGGAGGGTCGAGGCCTGGGGCAGGGGGGAGAGAGGATCGGGGCCGGGGTGGTCAGGGAGCTGGTGCCCAGAGGGCTGATGGGTGGGCGGGGAAGGGGCCAAGGGGGGGAGAGGATCGGGGAGGGGGCCCAGGGCAGTTGGGTAGCCGGCAGGTGGGTGGGGAAGGGGGATGAGAGGATCGGAGAAGGGGCGGGGTGGGTTAGAGGATCGGGGAAGGGGCCCAGGATGGTTGGGTAGCCGGCACGCAGGTGGGGAAGGGGCCCCGGTGGTGTGAGAGGATCAGAGAAGGAGCAGGGGGTTGTGGAGCTGGTGTGCGGGGTAGGGTGAGAGGAGCGAGGAAGAGGCCTGGGGTGAATGAGAGGATAGGGGAAGGGTCCTGGAGGGCTTGGGGGTGGGGAACCACTAGGAGGGCAGCAGGACCCCCTTGGGGGACAACACCAGGGAGGCCCAGTGGGGGGGGGGAGATCTGCCACATGGCACCCCCCCCACCGCCTAGTACCAGTGGCACCCCACCCCACCTCTGCCCAGTCTCCCCAAGCTCCCCAGCCATTCCTCCCTTGCTACCCATCCCTGCTACATTCCCCTTCCAGGGTACCCCTGCCTTTCCTACCACTCCACAGTTTCTATGCCTTATCTAACCTACATTTACTTATTGAACCCAGTGACAAAACATCCTTTGACTTCAGCATGACTGAAGATCAGGACCTGTATTTATTGCTTAGAAGAGAGAGAATAAAGGTTAACAGTTTTTGCTTGTTGTAAACAAAACGCAGAGCCACAAGAATATAAAACTGCTGCAAAAATAATACCTTTAGCATTAATAGCACCAGTTAGGTGTATTGGCCCTGATTCCCCCACTACCACACACATAATGTTGTTAATTGTGTTGAATTGTGCCAGGTTTTGTGTTATGGACATATTGGGCGAGATTCACCCCTGATATAACTCAACTGCCTTCATTAGAATGTGTCACCCTTGAATCATGGTATCCTTTATCTCTGACGCAGTGGTTAAAGTAAGTCATTTGATACTGCCCATCTCTTATTGGAAAATGGCTAAGGTGCACAGGATGCAAACATTGGTCCTATTACATTTTTTCTTGATTTGGTTGAACTAGGCAGCAATGATGCTGATTGTATTAGCTTGGCTGCAGTGTTCGACAGCACATGGCTTCACGGAGGAAGTTCTCAAAGATAATTGGATTGGTTTAGGTGTAGATGGAGCCTCTGTCATGTTAGACAGTAAGGCTGGTGTTGCCACAGAATTAAAGACACGATTTCCACTTTTGATAAGTTGGCATTGTTTTAATCATTGGTTGGACTTGGATAGCTTATGCTATCAAATTCTGCAGTGAAATTAATCACTTTAAATCATTCGTGGATTCAATGTATGCTCTGTATAGTCAGTCAGTGAAGTACTTGAGAGTTGGCTGAATATGCAAGTGATCTGGAAGTCCAGCTTAATAGGATTGGATGCGTACTTGAGGTACATTGGGTTGCCTCTAGCTGCTGCACTATATGAGCTGTTTGGCAGCCCTCCATAGCCAGTTCTTGAAAAAAATCAACTGATTTCTCACTAGAAAGGAAAGGTTAAGGAAAATTTGCTGGGATGGCAAAAAAACTGGAGAATCCAGTTTTTGTTAAAAATTTGGATCTCATGCTTGATGCTCTGGAGGAACTTGCATACCTGTCCTTGGCATTGCAAATATCTGATGTAACATTATCTACAGTAAGTAAGTTGATAAGTCGACAAGTTCAGGTGTTTATGGCTCGCAGAGAGTGTGATTCAGAGTTCTACCAAGAGACTTGTGAGGCGATTGCAGCAGGCTGCTTTAAAGGTGTATGTGTAAACATGTCTGTGAATGCTGGCAAGCAAATTGAAATTTCCAAATGGCAGTTTTACCAGGCCATAGCGGACTGTATGAATGCTAGATTGGTGCCAGACTCAGAAAAACGTCTAAGCTGTGCTGTTGAAGCACTTGACCCATCACATTTCATTACAGAGCTGTTACTGGAATTTGGTGAAAGTGACAAAATTTTTGTGTTCCAAGTTTGGCATTGCATTTAATGAAGTGAAATGTGCATATTGGGAATATAGAGATCACAATACTTATTGTGTTATGCAGTGTTTGCTAGTTTGAGACAATAATTGCTGTAGACCTAAATGCCATAAATTATAAATATTTTTATGGAGTGATAACCGATGCATGTGGTACGGAGAAGTGGTTGCAAATGCCTACCTAGGCTGGGGCCTGCATATGCGTGAAGGGGGCCCATACAATATGGGAAGGGGACCCAGGGATTAGGAGGGTTCCAGGGCTCGTCAAATTATACTTTAATCACTGATGCCATTCTCTTGTTCTTTGTTTTTTCCAAGTGCACAGCACTAGTGCACCATTACGGAAGCAAACAAAACACAGCTTATACTGCAGTTCCACTAAAAACACAAATGGGGAAATCAGTGTTTTGGGCAGAAGATTAAATCAGTAGGTGAAACATACTAAGATACTACAAATTATCTTAATATTCTTTGTCAGAGAACCACATAAATTGAAGTCTTCAAAAATAAGCAAATTGCCCACAGTACTCAAATTAATATGATTGATTCTCAAGAGTGGTGTTCAAAATGCTACATTGTTGCTTCTGCAAGCTTGTTTTAATTAAAAGAATGAAAATTTCAAAAGTTGCTGTTTTGATATTTGAAGCTGGGTCCCAATCCACACTTCTCTCTGATTTTTTTTTTTTTTTTTTTTTTTTAAACAAACAGAAAGCTTCAAGACCATATGTAAATAGATGCTCCATGCATTGCAGAGTACCAAACAACACTTGGTTACTATAGCTGCTTTCTGTCAATGGAATTCAACAGAGTTATTTGCATTGAAGGTCATTACATAAATATTTTCAATAACAAAATATTCGTATGTTGAATTCCTTATTTTAAAGACCCTTCTCTCATAAAGGTGCCTCTTCCTCAGTTGAGGATTTTTGGGGTGGGTCTCTTTCTTTTCCCTAATATCAGGCTTTTTACAATCTGCTCTGTTTCTGTGCCAGTTGGGAAAAAATAAGTTAGTGACTTGCCAAGAAAGTGTAAGCATTGTGGCTGGGAATGAGTGTGTTTTTGTTTTTCCCTATTTTAAAAAAGCTATTTGGAAGCAAGATGTAGTTCCACAAATGTTTATATGGACCAAATTTGTAAGCATTAATGAAATGTTAAGACTTCCTCTTGTTGCTATTACAGGTTTTTCATGTTGGTTTATTTTGACATTTCCCAAACATTGAACCAGAAGCCCCTTTCTAAATTAACTTGAGTTATGCAGTCTTCACTGACATTGCCTTCAGTTAGCTCTGATCTATATTATTTATACAGAAGGCAATACAGCACTGCACAGGCAATCCAGGAAATTTTGGAGAATATTGAGGACAACTTCCTAGTACAAATGGTGGAGGAACCAACTAGGGGCCTTGCACCTCTAGACCTATTGCTCACGAACAGAGAAGAATTGATCGGGGAAGTAGAAGTGAATGGCAACCTGGGCAGCAGCGACCATGAGATGGTAGAGTTCAGGATCCTGATCAATGGAAGGAAGGAAAGAAGCAGAATCACAATACGCTTTCCCCACATCAGGACGCATTATCTTTACTGGACGAAGTCATCATTCCGTCCACGTCCGCTGCATCACTTGATGAGGCGAAACAATTTCAAGAGCTATTTAAGAGAGTGGCGGAGTCCCTGGAAATTCCAATGCACGAGGTCAGTGACTCACACCACAAGCTCCTGACCATCATGCAAATGAAACCCACCTCAAGGGTCACCCTTCCTATGGACAATGCCCTAGTTGAACCAGCCGACCTGATATGGCAGACTCCAGCTTCAATTCCTCCAACCAACAGGAGAGCGGACAGAAAGTATATATCAGCCAAAAATTCTGAATATCTCTTCTCACACCCAGCTCCAAACTCCCTGGTAATAGAAGCTGCAAATCACAGGAACAAGCAGCAATACAATAAGACAACGCCACACGATAAGGAAGATAAGAAGCTTGATTTATTTGGCAAAAAGGTGTACACTTCATCATCTCTACAGATGCGCATTGCCAATTACACAGCGTTACTGGCCAACTACAACCATACCAATTACCTGAAGTTGGCAGATTTCATCGACGCGATCCCTGAATCCTCGAGACATCAGCTTCATGCTGTTATAAGAGAGGGTCAGCTCATCTCTCGCACGGCTCTGCAGGCCGCACTAGACGTAGCGGATACAGCAGCAAGATCCATAGCGACAGGTATTGTGATGAGGAGATCTGCCTGGCTGCACTCTGCTGATCTCCCTCGCCAACTACAGTCAACAATTGAAGATCTCCCCTTTGATAAAAACAAATTGTTTTACAATAAGACAAATGACACAATGCACATGTCAAAGGATGACAGGGCTACGCTAAAAACTTTCGGTATCTACCCCAACACTGGCAAGAAACATCAGAGTAGATACCAACCTTATACCACAAGATACCAGTACCAGTATGCCTGTGCACTGCTGTATTACCTTCCCAGCTGATGTCAGGATAATTGAAGTCACCCATAAGAATCAGGGCCTGCGATGATTTGGAAACTTCTGTTAGTTGTCCATAGAATGCCTCATCCACCTCCTCCGCCTGGTCTGGCGGTCTGTAGCAGACACCCACCACAACATCCCCCTTGTGGCATTCTCCCCTAATCTTAACCCACAGACTTTCAACCATCTTGTTTCCACTTTCATAGTGGAGCTCCGAGCAGTCATACAGCTCTTTTACATATAGCGATACTCCTCCCCACCCCTTCTTCCCTGCCTGTCCTTCCTAAACAATTTATATCTGTCCATGGCAGTGCTCCAGTCATGCAAGTTATCCCATCACGTTTCTATTATTGCAATTATATCATAGTTCCTTGTCTGCACCAGTACTACCAATTCTTCCTGCTTGTTTCCCAGGCTCCTCGCATTTGTGTACAGGCACCTAAGATACCAGGCCCATTGCCCTACTTTGCCCTGTCGATTCTCCTTCCTGTCGCATCTTCCTCCTTGCAATTTCTCCCGGTGATCTCTTTCCCCACTCGCGTGAGGTATTATGACTTCATTAGGAAATAAACAATTATTTGATTCCCTCCCCCCCCCCCCCCAGTTCCAACTACCCTCTCTTTTATTCCTGCTGTTACAGCCCCAGCACCCCCCAAGTTCCATCCCTTCCCCCAGGTCTCCCTCAGTTTCACTTACCTGTGGGCTTTGGTCACCTTCCCCCTTCAAACCTAGTTTAAAGCCCTCCTCACTAGGTTAGCCAGTCTGCTTCCAAATATGCTCTTCCCCTTCCTGGATAGGTGGAGTCCATCTCTGCCTAGCAGTCCTTCTTCCTGAAGTAGCACTCCATGGTCGAGGAAGCCAAAGCCCTCCTGGTAACACCATCTCCGTAGCCAGGCATTCACCTCCAGGATGCATCTGTCTCTGCTTGGGCCCCTACCCTTTACCGGAAGGATCGAGGAGCACACCGCCTGTGCACTGAACTCCTTCACCCATGCTCCCAGAGCCCTGTAGTCACTTTTGATCTGCTGAGGGTCACCTCTCGCAGTATCATTGGTTCCCACATGGATGAGTAGCATGGGGTAGTAGTCAGAGAGACGAATGATTCTCGACAATCCCTCCATAACGTCTCGGATACGGGCCCCCGGCAGGCAGCATACCTCCCGAGAGGCCTTGTCAGGGCGACAGATGGGTGTCTCCATCCCACTCAGAAGAGAGTCCCCAACCACCACAACCTGACATTTCCTCCTGGGTGTGACGGTTGTGATCCTCCCTTGAGGGTGCATGGCTTCTCCTCTTCCACCTCATCTCCCGTCTGAAGTGCTGCGTAGCAGTTTTTTACCACAATGGAGGGTGGGATGGGAGCAGGGGTGGAGCACTGTCTGCTGCTAGAAGTAACCAGCTGCCAGTGTCCACCTTCTGCCTGAACCATCTCATCCTTCTCCGAGGGTGTGGCAGCAGTCTTTCGCACCTGGATAGTTTCTTCATCCCTGCATGTCTCCTCATGCATACTATCCAGGAACTTCTCTAGGGCATGGATACTCCTGAGCCTGGCCACTTCCTCCTGTAACTCCCCCACCTGCTTCCTGAGAGATTCCACCAGGAGACACCTGTCACATTGAATGATCTCCCTAGCCTGACCGTCTGAGAGTGGGAAATGCAGGCCACAGTCCTTGCAAGTCCACGCTGGGATCTGGGTAGAGATATCCATGGTCAGTATGTCTGTCTGGATACAGGCACAGGTGGAGGAGACAGAAGCAGTGCTGGCACAAGTAGCAGTACTGTAGAAAAGGACCAGGGGATTATGGTGGACAGGAAGCTGGATATGAGCCAACAGTGTGCCCTTTTGCCAAAAAGACCAATGGCATAGTGGGCTGCATCAGTAGGAGTATTGCCAGCAGATCGAGGGATGTGATAATTCCCTTCTATTCAACACTAGTCGGGCCGCATTGCAATACTGTGTCCAGTTTTGGGCTCCCCACTACAGAAAGGATCTGGACAAATTAGAAAAAGTCCAGCGGAGGGCAACAAAAATAATTAGGGGGCTGGAGCACATGACTTATGAGGAGAGACTGAAGGAACTAGGCTTATTTAGTCTACAGAAGAGAAGACTGAGGGGAGTTTTGATAGCAACCTTCAACTACTTGAAGGGGTGCTCCAAAGAGGAGGGAGCTAGGCTTTTCTGGATGGTAACAGAGGACAGAACAAGAAGCAATGGTTTCAAGTTACAGCTGGGGAGGTCGAGGTTGGATATTAGGAGAAACTTTCTCACTAGGAGGGTGGTGAAGCATTGGAATGGGTTACCTAGGGAGGTGGTGGAATCTCCATCTTTGGAGATATTTAAGGCCCGGTTAGACAAAACCCTGGCTGGGATGATTTAGTGGCAGTGGTCCTGCTTTTAGCAGGGGGTTGGACTAGGTGACTTCATGAGGTCCCTTCCATTCCTATTTTTCTATGATTCTATATCCCTCTTCAGAGATACTTTCTGCTGATTAACAAAAATATCTCTTGCTGTGAAAGAAGAGCTTATTTATTGGTGATTGGGAACCCACATCAATGAATGTCGCTGTGGAATTGGTCTTGAAATTCTTAAAATAAACTTTGTATTACTGTGGCACTTTTACCTGGTTGTTAGGCCTGCTGTATGCCCAAAGTTAAGGAGTATTTTAAGTCTGTTCCCATTAGCAGTAAGCTGTTGTCTTTCCAAGCCAAATTTGTGGTATATCTTCCAGTAAAATAAATGTCACAAAACTAAATTGTATGCTTGCTTTATTCCTTTATCTTCCTTTACTTCATTTTTAGCATCCTCTGCAGCCTGTTGTATGTACCTTTTTAAAAACTCTTTATTTTATTTTAGTACATTCTGAATTTCAGCCTGAGTAATTTGTGAAAAGTATAATGCATCAAGCCAGTTACTATGTAAGTTGCCTGAGGGCAGCCAGTTGAGCAGTACACAGCTTACCAATAGCAGAGCTGAAGGCAGGCAGGGTGTGGTACTAGGAAGCAATGCTGGCAGCTATTGGGCAGGGCTTGACAAAATTGATACCCAGCCAGGAGCCAGCCTGGAAACTAAGGTGCCTAGCTGGAATGCCCAGGTGTGGAGTGAAAAAGCCCTTGCCATTGGGGAAAAAAGCTTCTGTTTCTTTTTTTTTTGCTGGCCCTGAAACCACATGCTGGCCCCGGCCCCAGCTGGGAACCCGAGGCCATCTGCTGGCGAGTGCCGGGCCTGGCCCCCCGCCTGGAACTGGAAGCCTGGTCCTACCCCTGGGACCTGCTGTGGGTGCCGGCCCCGGCCGAGAATCGGACGCTGCCTGCCAGCAAGTGCCAGCTTCAGCACTAGCCGGGAACCGGAGGCCACCTGCCGGTGAGTGCCGGGCCCCGCCCCCGCCGGGAACCAGAGGCCTGGCCCTGCCCCCGGCACCTGCTGTGGGTGCCGGCCCCGGCCCCAGCCAGGAGCCGGAGGCCTGTCCCTGTCCCCGGCACCTGCTGTGAGTGCAGTGGGCGGGGCTGGCACGGGGGCCGGCAAAGGTTGCCAACCCCTGACCTACAACTACTGTTCCTACTGGTGTATGCACAGCTCTAGAATCTGCTGATTTTAAAATGTCTGATGTGGTGGGGGGAAGATGAGGAGAAATTTCAGAGTACATTTTTATTTGCCCAAATTTACAATGGTGGAACTTGCCTGATCAGCAGAGAGTAATTCCCTTCAGATGACAATAACAGCAAGTTTTCCAGGGAAAGGGAAGTCATCTTTGTCCTGTTCATTGTGGTTGAAACTGCTGACAAGAATTCTCTGGATCCTTCCTGTTTCTGTTTAATTTCAAATAGAAGTTGCTACAGAAACATATTTTTTTATATATATCTTTCATTCAGGAGAATCTGATTAGAAGAAAAAGATTTCCTGTTGCATTCTGTTTCCTGTGAGCAACAACATACGAACTTACTATTTGGGGTTAGAAGAAAATGTATAATGCTTTGTCACTGAAACGCTGGGAGTTTTGTGTAGTGAGGTTCAGCATACACAAGGGGGCTTTATGTGATTTCATACAACAGTGAACTGTGCACAAAGTGGAATAAGTGCTAGGATGGAGACTTCAGTTGCACAAATTGAGAAGGTCAGGTTTCTGCCACATACATAATTGTGCCCTGGCATTTGTGTTTACAGTGGTGTTGTCATTGAGTTCCCATAGTATATTAAAATAATAAATCTGTGTTTTAAACTAAATAAGTTTATTTAAACAAACTGTACACAGTGCAGTTTAGTGTTCAGTTTTGAAATTCAGCTTAAACTTTATAAAGTAAGACAACAGAGTCCTGTGGCACTTTTAAAGACTAACAGATTTATTAATCGCATGAGCTTTCATGGGAGAAAATCCCACTTCGTCAGACGCTTTAAAGCGTCTGACGAAGTGGGATT
>ML685919.1:1459905-1487244 GCA_007922175.1 Pelusios castaneus
TGATCCAAACTGCTGTTCTCCCTCAGATAGTTATCTTCCTCAGATAGTGCTGCCACCTGTGGAGAATGAAGAGACTAGCTGCTGCTTATTTTGAAAGCCAGGCTGCAAGAAAGGGAAATCTCTAGTCTGTAATTTTCTCCCAGTACTTCATTGGAGAACAGTGCAATAGATGCAACATCAGCAAGTAGTCTTTCAGGACAGCTTTGAAAAGCTTTGTTTTCCTTATCTTGTTTTGAAAAATGAGTAGAAGTGCCAGGAGTGAGGATCACCACCTTACTTTCCTATGCCCCATCCAAAAAGGAGGAGGAGAACAAGGAAAAAAATCCAACAAAACTCAGGCTCATGTGCAAATGCAAGAGCACTTGTAATCACAAGAGGCTTTGGCCATTCCCATGGAGGTAGCTTCTGGCAGAGGAACAAAACTGCTTTACTGCTTCTTGACAGCTTTAGGGGTGCCAGTTAACTAATTCTAGATGGCAGTCTGTGGTGTTTGTGCTGTTTTTTTTTTAGGCACCATTGTTTCCTTTCTCCATTTGGAAGTGTCTTGTGGAGTACTGATAATTGATGGAAAAAAATGTCACTACAGTCAAAACTCTTAACATCCAAACAAATCTTTAGGTGCAAGCACTTGGGAAAGCCATCATTCTGATGTTGACCGCAGTTTTTGGTAGGTTTGCCTGCTGCTTTAACCAGTGGATTCCGACAGTCTAAGTAAGTTTACTCTCTAAGTAGAGCGTATTGTTTCATTCCCTTCCCTTTGCTCCCAGATTATGAAGGCCCTGCATGGGTTTCCATAGGTTAGATTAAGTTTGCATTTTAAAAAGGTCTTAACCATTTAATTATGTGCACTGAAAACACTATGTTCTCCTTAGTTACAGCATTCTTTCTGGGAGTTTACAAGTGTATTGGATTGGTGTTTCTTAATCTTTTTGATACCAGGGACCAGCTTGCTGGCTTCTTAAACTGTGTGTAAGCTGTGTAAGGGAGATCTCAAAGACTGGCACTTGTCCAAGGACTAGTCGTTGAGAAACACTGTATTAGATAAACAGTGGATTCTTTAAGAAATTTACCATTGTCAGATTTTCCTGTCACAGATAGGAATATTGAGTATGCCTTGAAGAACACGAATGCAAAACATTTTTTAAAAATAAACTACTATTTAAGTTTTTTTGTTTAACAGAAGTTGAACAGTTTCCAGACAAAATGAATTGCCCTCTTTTTTAAAAAATAGTTAGCATGTCCTATTGGGAAAGAAGCCACATGTTGCCTTTAGCAAAGATGGCACCACCATCTGCATTTACTCATTCTTCAGTGGTACTCTACTTTCTGCATAAATGTCCTTGAAAATCAGCTTTCTTGCAATCTGGGAGCCAAAAATATTTTAGTCATACTTGTTTGGTTATTTCATTCTGCAAGGCAGAATTATGATTGTTTGGGTGCCTTAATTGTGTTTCATTGTAATTTACATGTTTGGGTTAAATTTAACTTTAAAAGAAATTCAGTCTCCTATGTTTGCTTGTTTTAGGGACAGTTAAAACATCCTATAATATCTTGACAGTAAACTACTGATGCTCAGCTATAAGTTCACCTTTAAAGTATTTGCATGGAATTGGAAGATAAGTGATCGGATGACTGGGGTTTATGACATTTTAGGAAGTGATTTCATCTTTACCCTCGGATCCTTCAGCAGTTCTTGCCAAGTCCAGATGTGCATTTCTCTTAGACAAAACTTTGTTTCTGCAGAGCATGTTAAAAGCTTTTTTTGGACCAAGAGAGCATTTTGAATGTCCACTGTTCTCTAGCTAAGACAGAACAAGGAGATTATTTAATTTCTTCTGGTTCCTAGTATATTTTTCTCACCTCTGTTTTACGTAAGGAGAGGTTTTCAGATGTACAAAGGGGCATTTCAAATGCGGAGGGAAGAATTAACACCTACCTCTCATTTGATAGTCAGTGGGGAATTTGGAGTATTATAATCCATTCTATTTAGGCCAATAATTGAAAAATGCAAATAGTACAGAAAGCTGTGGCCAGCCTATTTAATGAGTTGCATGCACATAGCTGCGATATTGCATGTGTTCTCTGACCTGTACTGGCTTCCCATCTGCATTCAGATGTATCTGAAAGGAGTTTTCAGCCCATACAATTTAAGAATTGGGGATTACCCGAATGGATTATCACTCCCTATGTACCAGTATTGATGCTGTCAATCACTTCTTGAGGTACATAAACATGAACTTGTAAACCTAGCTTTAGAAACCAAAATTTGAAAACTTTGGCCTGTTGATTTAAGCTGCTGTAGATTTAACTGGTCACTTTTCAGCCAGTTAAATGCATGCAGTGGGTTGGGCTTTGCTGTTTTATTTTTGATGAGCAAATATGATTTGGGGATAATATAATTTTTCTTAAGTCTTTATTTCAGGGGTGTCAAACTCATTTGCTATGGTGGGCCAGATTTGACTTAAATGTACTTCAAGTGGCTGTACATAGCATAAATCAAAATACTAGGGTCTATGCCATGGCATCATGGAGCCATACTGCAAGACCACACTCTCTAGCTCTCTCTCTGTGTTAGGGAGAGCGTGTGGTATTGCGGAGCATAGTCTCGCATATTTATATAAAAATAGATAATAACAAAGACTTGAAAATACATACTTTTCCCCCCAGCAGTCTTAATCCAAGCATCAATTCTTTCATCTCCACACTGCCTCCACAGTGGCTGGCTGTTGCTAACATATTGTGACGTGTGTGTGTGTGTGGGGTGTCTCCTGGAGCACAGTCCAGCATACCCAGCGCTCTGCAATGTTGCAAGACCTGACGCTCACGCAGAATACTGGATGTGCAAGACTGCGCCTTGCAATACTGTGACACCTCTCTCTCTCTCTCTCTCTCTCTCTCTCTCAGGGAGATAGTGTGGTCTTGTGGAGTGCAGTCGCAGGCCAGATGGAAGAGGTTCATGAGCCATATCCCACCCACAGGCTATATGTTTAGCAGCTTCTCTGAAGTTTTGTTATACTGACAGAACTCCTAGGAAATGTCTGATTGCTAGATATTCCTTTGTAGGCTTGAATGGGGAAAGGAAGTTGCTGTTGGCTGAAAGGCAAAATGTTCACGTTTCTCTACAAGTAAATAATTTTTATACTGTAACAAGTAATCTGCTCTAAACACTGCACTTAGAGATGGCTCTGGCGTTACTATTAAGTACAGAAGAATGACCGTACTAGTTAGACCAATGGTCCAGCTAACCCATGTCCTGTCTTTCATCAGCAGCTGGTGTCAGATTCTTCAGAGGGAATGGACAGAACAGGGCAATTTACTGAGTGATACATTTCTTGTCATTCAGTCCAAGTTTCTGGCCGGGGGAGGTTAGGGAGACCACAACATAGGATTGTGTGCTTGACCATGTTTGCAAATAGACACTGATGGACTTGTCCTTTATGAATTTATATAATTCTTTTTTGAACCTAGTTCTGGCCTTCACAACATCCCCTGACAATAAGTTCCAGAGTCTATGTTGTGTGAAGAAGTACTTACTTATGTCTGTTTTAAACTTGCTGCCTGTAAACTTCATTGGGCAATCCCTGGCTCTTGTGTAACATGAAGGGGTAAATAACACTTCCCTATTCATTTCTCCACACCATTCATGATTTTATAGATCTCTATCATATCCCTCCTTAGTTGTCTTTTTACTGCAATAGGATTTTAACTAAGAAAAGTTGGAAAATAATGCTGATAAGCTTTCAGAAATACATTTTGGGAGTCTGTATTACAATCATAAAAGGTAAACTGTTTTAAAGCACACCTTTGTCAAAACACCTTAACCTTGTAATTTTAGCCATTTTAAAATTTGACTTGTAAAGCTGACTGGATACATTTAAGCAGATATTTAAGAGGAACTTAATCTTACTTTACGGCCTCTACATTGACTTTCATGTGTAATGTTTCAGCCTTTGACAAAAAGTTTACTTTGCCTTTTTATAAAGACACTACCTCCAATTCCTGATGTGTGCATTAATTGTTGTAGAAAGTTAAATGCCTTAATCCGGAGAATTGGGGTTTTGTCTTCTCCACAGATTATGGGGCAAAACTGACTTCCATATGTTCAGTTACTGGTGTTCTGGTGCCTGTGTTTCAGAGAGACGTACTGATCAACGTTATCTTGTGCTGCTTAATTTAAAAGTATTTGTAAGCCACTTCAAAATTTTTATATCTGAATATATTAATGATTTTTTATAGTCAGACGCATATTTTAGCATACCTATTTAAGCTATCCAATAACTTTGTATCGTAAAATATGCACTTGCATAGATTTTCCTATTTAATTATTCAAAAAAACCTTAAATATAAATGAAACCTGACAGGGATAAAACTAGAACTTTTGAAACAACATTCAGCACATGCTGAACTATTTGAATGGTAGTATGTGGATATACAGAGATGTACAAATGTTGGCCTGTGTTGCATTTCAAAGAGGCTCGATTTTCAATCCTGATTTTTCTTAATTTGTTTACTAGGTGACAAGGCCCTGGATGGCTACAGTAAGAAAAAGTATGTCTGCAAGCTACTTTTCATCTTCCTCTTGGGGCATGATATTGATTTTGGCCACATGGAGGCTGTAAACCTACTGAGTTCTAACCGATACACCGAGAAACAGATTGTAAGTAATTTCTCAACCCACAAGAGGGAAATATCTATGAAATGTCATAGTGCCTACATGCCCATCCTGTCCTGCCTCACTACATAAAGTTGTTTGGATAAATAACTTGAAGGATTTTGTTGCCTTTTTAACCTCTAAATGTTAGTGCAATTTATAACTGCAACAGAAGACTAGTAATGTAACCTTTTCGATATATTTTACCAAAACACACAATTTCCATTAGATGAGGCACTTTCTTTGAGTAGAAGATTAGCTATTTTGTGGAATTCCACTCAAAGGAAAACCTATATTTAGTGGGTAACTGAAAGGATATAATCAAAGCTTTAAAAAAAGAAATAGACCTAGGACCTCTGCTAAGCAACACATAGGCTGGAATATAAATCAGATTGAGGTTAGTCATCTTTCAGTTTAGTTGAGGTTTAGAATCTAGGGGGTATATTCACCTTTCTTAATATCCCTGATATGAGAACAAGCATTTACTAGATATGTGTGAACGTGTAATGGTGTGTGACAAGTACTGAGCAGAGCTCAGATTCTTGAGGAGCAAAATATATGTTTGGGATGGATTTTAAATGGGTTTTTTTTTTTTTTTTTTTTTTTTTTTTTTTTAAATTTTTAATTTATTTTTTTCCCCTCTCTCCTCTGAAGACGTTTTTGTACTCTGCAACTCTGGACCTCTTTATTCCATCATTGGGCTGAAATTGCAGGGACTTATTTACACAGAACTCTTGGGATACTGATAAGGACAAGTATTGTTGGAAGGGAATTGCACATGTGCATGGAATATACTTCAACACTGGCAAAAGACATTAAATTAATTTTAGCTGGCTTGATTTATCAGAAACATTATTTCCTTTTGTCCCTTTTCTGTATCACAGGGATATCTCTTCATCTCAGTGCTAGTGAACTCCAACAGTGAGCTGATCCGGTTGATAAACAACGGAATAAAGAATGACCTGGCCAGCCGCAACCCCACTTTCATGGGATTAGCTTTGCATTGTATAGCCAATGTGGGTAGCCGGGAGATGGCAGAAGCATTTGCAGGAGAAATTCCAAAAATTCTTGTAGCTGGGTATGTATTTTATTTGAAACAACCACACAGTAGGTAGTACGGTCATTTTCAGCATCAAGTTAGGCATCTAAAGCCGTATTCAGACACTGAAGTGACCTGATGTTTTAGAGGTGCCAGTTACCTTCATTTTCAAATGTCTGCAAAAGTGCTCGGCATACCTGAAAATCAGTTGCTTGCTTAAGTGACTAAACAGAAACCAAAGCTTAACATTTTGCACTCAAGTTAATATATTTTGGCCTAGTAATGTCTTGACTTCTTGTCTAGTAACCCGAGTTTCATTTTCACAGAATCCAGCTCTTTACCCACATATCTATGTAAAGTTTTTTTTAAAGTATCTACTTTTTGTCATGGAAGTGTGATCCCAAATATTTTGCCTGGGAAAACGGAAGCTGTTGCCTTTTCCTGTTTGGATAAATCATATTAAAATTAAGGATATAAAATATTAAATGGCTAACCAAATAAGTATTAGTCTTACCAATAAGACAAATACTTATTAGTTAATGAATGGCATGAGCTCTCAGTCTCCATGATGATGACATAAGGCCCTGGCAGAGGCAGCAGCTGCTGCTGCCTCCTCTGCTTCTCATGGAAGCCAAGGCCCTGGTGTAGGTGCTGTGGAGCTCCCTGCTGTGAAACACTGGAAATAACTTCATGGTCAAAACGAAAGTTTTGCAGCTATTTACTGACTGAAATTCACCCCAGTAACTGTAGTTAAGCCTAGTCCTATGATCATAATTTCTATATCCAGAAAAATTCTCTGGTCTTAAAAGAAATGAAAACCTCCAGATAGTAATTCAGTTCAGTTCCACTTCCTTTATGGCTATTAAGTACTCTTCATTTGTATGAATCCTTCTTATACATTTTTTTCCCCCCCAAGTACTAACAGGATTTTTGATAGTTATATTCGTCTCATCATTATAACAGAAAAATGATTGAATATTATTGCATACTAAAAAGATGGGTTATAAAATCACATCCTCCAGTTACAGCCAGATGTACTTGCTTGTGCATCATTAATTCTGGCTCGTTGCTTGTCCATCCCATGCCCTGAATACACCAAGAATCCTGTGGAAGAAATTGCATGGGATAATATATCTAGAAGTTGCATCACAATGCACATGCAACCTTAGTTGTGCACATGCAATTAATTGTAAATCTAACATTTGCTGACTTAAGGGCTTGACTTTGCCACTTAAAAATGATTTTTCTAAAAATTCTTTGTATGTAACTTGCTTGGTTTTTAATTTTTTTCTACTTATTTTTATTGTATGCAGTTAACAATCCCCTATCCTATTATGTATAGTCATCAGGAGATCTGCTAGCCTCTCACAGTTGGTTCTAGAACTCATGCCTCATGTATTGGCCCCCAAAGAAGGACTGGGCACTGGGGTCATGTTCTGGATCTGAAGGGAGCAGGCTCTGCCAGCCAGTCTTCTTCCCTTTCCTATCACTGCTACAGATGCTCTGGTATTTCCTTGTTGTTCCTAATACAACATTGGCCTGGCTTGTTGGAATAATCACAGTCAGTAGCTTTGATCATTCTGATGTGCTCAAGCAACAAAAGATAAATAAATGGTGACTTAACATTTCAGAGCTCAGCCAAACCTGAATAGAATTTCAAAAGACAATATGGCCTTCTAGGTTTTGGCCCTGATGAATTTCAAAGGCCTTTTGCAAACAACAGAGGTATTTAAATTTTAATGCTCAGTAATGTAAATGTAGGGGTCGCTACTGGTTCCTCATACAACAAAGGGTTACATTTAATTATGTCTTAAGTCATTAGGCTGAAAGGAGAACTATAATGTGATATCACGCAAGATAACACTGCAGAAATCAGGTAATGCCCTAGAAATGAAATGTACCTGCTTGTTCATGAATCACTTTCACTAAAAATTGAGAGTTATTCTTAATGGACAAGGCAAATTAAGCGTATGGAGTTTGATGCTTTCCGGACAGCATCTTTTGTTATCTCTTCTCTAGTAAATAAAGGTCATAGAATATTTTAAGCCATTTTTTAACTACAAAATTTTACCTCGTAATCCTTGTTTTACTCTCGTCCCTTCTTTAATTTCAAATGTATTCTGACTACAAGGTCACTGACATCACTTTAGGAAGTGCATGACTTATCTCTAACAGTAGTGTACTCCCAGCTGTAGCGTGAAGAAAAATCTTTAGGGCACTGTTGTTTTAGGAGAGAACAGAGTGTTGTCTCTCAGTATTACTTTTAAGTTGCCAAGTGTTTAGCAAAGGATATAGAAAAAGTTACACCAGTTAGTAACTTGTGCCTCAAGTTAGTAACTGATGTAACTTTTTCTGTATCCTTTACTAAACACTACTTACAAACTTTGCAAACGAGTTATTGAAGTGATTTAATAACAATTTTAAAGTAGTTGAAAGTATAATTAACTAGAGGATCTAATGCTTTTATTAAACTCCCGCCCCCCCCCCCCCCACAAAAAAAAAACCCTTGTGCTGCTTTCCATTCTTGTTTACTTCTGGGTAATAGTGGTTAATGGAAAAGCATGACCAGCTATTTCTCCACTAAGTAGTATCAGGACGCTCAATTTGGACTGAAAAGAGATGCTCTGGTCTTGCAGAGATACCATGGATAGTGTGAAGCAGAGTGCTGCCTTGTGCTTGCTGCGTTTGTACAGAACTTCTCCTGACCTTGTTCCCATGGGAGACTGGACATCCAGGGTGGTGCACCTCCTCAATGATCAGCACTTGGTAAGCTTAAGATAATTTATTTCTTCTGGGTTTGCTATTCAGTTATCTAGCCCAATCACTGTAGGGGAAATTGTAGTTTCCGTTAACAGGTTAACGAAGGAAACTATTTAAATTTCTGTGAGACTAACTTATCTCTGCTATTTACATTTTTGCATCACTGTGTATGTTTAAAAAATACACTACATAGATTGAATTGTAGTTCTCTGAAGAAGCCATATATCCTTTCTTTTAATCGATGATTGGTTACACTAATTCCTGACGAAGTGGCTGAGGTAACATCTTTCATTAGACCAACTGCTGTTGGTGAAAGAGGCAAGCTTTCAAACTACATAGAGCTGTTCTTCAGGCCTGGGTAATGTACTCAGTATCTAGAATTAGTCAGTATTCGAACCTACATCAATAAGGGGTTGGCATTCTCATATGTTCTGTTATGTTTCCAGTTTTAAATAAAGTGTGTGGGTGGGTGGGTGGCCGGCCTCCTTTGGGATTTCTATAGTACTATGTGTAGGAAAATGGCATTGTCATCCTGGATGTGATTGCTTATTGCTATTAAGTAATTTCTAAACAGCTTTTAGCAGTGAATAAAGGAATACTTAAGCAACACCAAAACTTAAGAATCAAAACATACGAAGTTCCTATTTCATGATAAATGAAACACATTAGTCAAGATGTTTGCAGCTAGCTTGCTATAACACTCGGGGAAAGCTCTTGGTGTCTCCTCTGTGCTCCTCTTGCTAAAGCAAGATTGGTCCTTCCTAACTTTTGCTTTCTTCCATTGCGTAATAGTTTTTGTTGAACGTTGCTTGGAACGCATTTGTTTTGGCATTCAGAATTAGATTAAAATTACTACAGCTTCTTTGATCTTGATAGGGTTAGTCTTCCTTAACAAAATGTGAAACACCAGCAATGCAGGCAGGGCATAATGTAGCATATTACTGAAAGCAGAGCAAAAGCGCAGTGCTTTACTGCACTTTAACAAATGTAAATAGTAACCATTTAGTTTTTGGCCAAAAGGGAGGGTCACCAATTATAGGGCCTTGTAGTGGGATCAGAATGGATATGGAGGTGGTAACTGAGAATCGTTTTTTTCTTTTTCCCATTTGGGAAAAAAAATTGACAAAAGCCAACTAGCTTATCTTAAGGCATCACTTACTTCTATTAATTAATGAAAACCAAATTTTGGTTTTTAGGTTTACTGTTATACACTGATAAAAATTACACTATATTTAAGGATGAATTGTGTCTTTTATTTGAAGCTTTTATACACTAGAAGATGTTAAATGTTTGATATTTGAATGGAAATATTATAATTTTGTTTTCTTCCAGGGAGTGGTTACTGCTGCTACCAGTCTTATCACTACTTTGGCGCAAAAGAACCCAGAAGAATTTAAAACTTCGGTCTCTTTGGCAGTGTCTAGGCTAAGCAGAGTAAGCCTCTTTTTAAACAGCTATGATGAAATGTAACCAGAGTGGCTTCACATTCTAGATCAGATTCACTTGGACTGAGTTAAAACCCTTGTGTTATCTGTTCTGAAACAGACTTACAGTATTGCTTCTGCAAGTGAGATCAATTTCTGTTGAACGTTAATGTTTGCAAAGTACTTTTGTGGCCCATCTTATATTTCTATTTTATTGGTCTGTTGCTGATGAACTTGGTACATAACCATTTCATCCTGTTACATATGTCCTTAAAAGTGAAGAAATCCACTGGTGCATAATTCAACTGCAAGTAGTGACATAGTTTATTTTACTGCTTAGGGTCAAGTTGTTTCCCCTTCATGACCAGCCAACTTCACATAGGGAAGCCATTCTCTTACAGCACATGGAGACGCACCAGACTTTGGATCTGGTTAACTACCCATCTCCTCTAAAGAATTGCTGGGTCTCCAAAAGTGTCTCCAAAGTGAGACTTCAGAGCTCCATTTGTATAGTCTTTTAGTGGATTTCCCAGTATTTCTGGCTAATTTACTTCTTCATTGTTTCAGGTTTGTTCTGTTCTCAAATATTAACACCTGTCTCCAGCATTTAAGAGGGGCACTGGTTAATTGATGCTCAAAACCTGTCTATAGCTGCACTGGGTATGGCAGTCATTGCCTCAAGGTCAAAGGCCATACCAAGAGTAAGAGCTTCATGGTACTGGAGCTCTGGCTTCATGCAGGGGATAGTCCATGGTGAGGAATTTGCCCTTTGAAGGGCCAGACTTAGTTCCAAAACAGATGATGCCCTTCATTTGCTGAACCATTCAGTGCCCATACATCATTTCATTGGGATCCAAAGAGCATCCTCTAGAAAGAAACACTTCAAGTTACCTATTCTACAGAACAGCTTTAGGGACAAACTAAATGGGCATCCCACCGTAAATCACAAATGGGAGAACAGCCTCACTCAAGTAAGATATTTTTAGATTACGATGACGATTGTATGGGCCTCTTTGTGATGCACAACAATACATAAGTGTCAAGTCTTCTGTTCTAGAGTGTTTTATCATCCCGGGCTCCCTTTCAATTGCTTTTCAATTGCTGGTGGTCAAGGATCCAATTTATACATACCCACTCATTCTGTTTATATCTGAGGGTCTTGCACAAGATCTGGCATTGTTCTGCAAGGGTGATATTAATAGTAACTGGATAGCAAGACAATTTATCTGCCCCCCAGGATCATTGCCTCTGATTCCAGACTTCCTTTTACAAAACAAAAAGTTAATTTTGCACCAAACGTGAACTCCCTCCATCTCACAGTTTCACTGTCAAATGGGGAATAAACCTATAATAGTCCTTGTTTTACATAGATTCAAATCTTTTGATAGAGTCGAAAGAGTCTACAAGACAAAATGATGTTCTTGGCAAAATGGATGAGATTTTCTTTTTGGTATCAGAAATCTTGAATTCCACAAGGCACTTCTCTATCTGTTATTTAGGGCTTTTGATTTTTGTTTTGAACCAATAAACACTGTTAATACATCACTGATGCAGAAAATGAAATTGATGTTTATCCAATAATCACCAGAAAAACATCAGATGTGCTTACTTATGTCTAAGGATTTGTTTACACAGAGCAGTAATGTGAACTATAGGGGTGTGACTTCTAAAGTGCACCAATTTTTTTGCATTAATTGGTCTGTATAGACCCTGCTGGCGTGCATGAAAGGTTACTTAGTGTGTCTTAATATAATTCTGTTTGTAACAGTACTACATTAAAGCACAGTAGGGAACATTAGAGATTACTCTATATACAAAGAGAGAATCCCTAAAAACCTGAATTTTGAATAGCTACATAAATCTTAAATTGCCAAAAACTCCCCTGAAAATGAAATTAATTAATAAATCCTGAAAAACAGAAGTCCTGCTGATATTTTGCAATGTCAGTCAGAAGCATGTGAATCCACCAGCATTCATTTTGCTATGATCTGTGCACCATCTGCTGGTGAATGGGTCCCTGTTTTGTTTTTGGTTTTTTTCCACCCATTTTTTGCAGTCTTGTTAAGGTATTTCCTCTCATTAGGGATCTGCTTTTGCTGTATGACTTAACCTTGTTTCTATGTACAGTATAGACCTGCCTAATGACCCAACAGCAACATATTTGTTACTACATCTTCGTGAAAAGAGCAGTTTTGTAACAATTATATCTGCAAGAAAGGTGGGGGAAACACAAGCATTAAGGCATACCTGCCTTATATTTTATTCTCAGTGATACCTTATCCAGATAGAACACAGCCTTAGTTTTGGCCAAAGGTTGTCAGACTTCCATCTAAACTAGCAGATTCCCATGTCTATGCTTTTCTCTAAGCCACATGTTTCTAAGGCAGAGATTAAACTCCATAGACTGGATATCAGATGCATTTTAGTATTTTATTTATGGAGGGCAGTGTTTTAGATCTACAAGATTCTAAATCTCTGCTGTGTTTTGAAAGACTCTTTTTAGAATCTGTTTTCCCAGGACTTTAATTTCCACATCATTTATGTTGGTCTGCTGATTGTCTATATATGTATTCATTCCAAACATTTAAAGTAGGAAAAAGTTACTGGTATAGTATTGGAGTTCTTTGAGGTGTTCTCCAGATACATATTCCATGACCTTCCCTCCGTTCCCTATATTTTGGACTTCTGTTTTGCCTGAATTTGGTGATGGAGAGGAAATTGAGTGGCCTGTTGGGCATGAAAACGCTTGTGTTGCATGTGCAACCAGGACTTTGATCTCATGTATTCTATAAGTGGAATATATTTGTGGACAACACATCTCAAACTCCAGTTACTGTATGACTAACTTATTTATTTCTTGCATTGAAGCCAAAATTTAATTTCTCTGTCCCACTGCTATTCAGTACACTTGCCTCTTCCCTGAAAGCAAAATATTGTTTTCAGGCTTCCATAAATACTAGATGACATATGGTCAGGATTTTTCTAACCTTCTGTTTCAATAGTAGCTATCGGCAATTCGTATCCCTCAGTTGAAGATATGCAGCGCCTCATCTCTGTCATAGAATACTAGACCTGATGTCTGACACGAAGTTACATTCAGGTTTATCATTTGCCATGTTCCAGGGTTAAACCACGAGGTTGGGTAGACTAAACTATGATTCAGTTTAGTCTAGAAAAATCTATAATTTTCAATCTTTATTAAATTAGGTTTCTTTAGTTCTAAAAAACTAAATACAAGACAGTCCCGATCAGCAGAGTTATTGATTACTGATATTGATACAACTGATGTATATCAATGATTTATTTGAGTGTATTGATTTTTTTAAAAATTACTTATTGTATGTTGTGCACAGTTTTCCTAATTAGGTGATTGTTCGGTTTACTAAAAATGAGACTTATACTTTGCCTTGACATGCTACTAAAATTTAAGTCTAACTGTAAGTTCAGTTACACATAATACTGGTACTTAACAAAATGAATATTGAACATTTTCTTATGAACTTAAGTTGTTCAGATGCTCTTTGATTGTGTTTTTAGATTGTGACATCAGCATCAACTGATCTCCAGGATTATACCTATTATTTTGTCCCTGCTCCTTGGTTGTCTGTGAAACTTTTGAGGTTGTTACAGTGCTACCCACCCCCAGGTAATGTGGTAAAAATCATATTGCCAGGGCCTCTTATGCAATGCAAGGAGTCTTCCAATTCCACCTGCATGTCCATTGAGCTACTGAGTTATTTTGTAAATTTAGTGCTTACACCAACAGAGAGAATGACCTTCTAATTTCCTTAATTCAGGAAAGTAGCCATCTTTGACTAAAATTTTCAGAGCTTTTGAACTCTTGGATACATACAGTAGGAGTAGCTGTTACATGGTGGTTGAACTATAAATATTTTTGGCACTAGGCACTGATATATACTTTCTGTGAAATTCAGTATCGGCTTAATTTCTTGGCCGCATATAAAAGTTGAAGTGTCAATTCATCTAAATGTAGATGATGCCTTAATGTACATTTAATATACTAGATTTGATACTTAGCTCTCTAGAAATTTGTAGCACAGATTTCTCTTACCGAAGATTTCCTCCACTTTCACAAAAGTGAAGTATTGGAATCATGCTTAATTTTTTTTCTGATTTGGCAAATAACTTCATCTGAAAGCAAAGATGGATTTTTAATCAGTAGTGCTGATCAAAATGAAAAATGATGTTGTCCAACTGTTTGTCTTGTTTCCTTCAGAAGATGCTGCGGTACGAGGTCGTCTCACAGAATGCCTGGAAACTATTCTCAACAAAGCTCAAGAGCCTCCAAAATCGAAGAAAGTGCAACATTCAAATGCGAAGAATGCAGTGCTGTTTGAGGCAATAAGTTTAATTATACACCATGATAGGTGAGTGTACTACTTGTAGTGCAAGGCTCAAGGCTACCACCCTTGACGTTGTCCTTAACATTAATTTATCCTTTAAAATTTAGTTTAATTTTCTACCACTATCTCCTGGAAATTACTACCTCTAAGCTTTTCTTCTTAAGATAAGTGCCTCAGTTTAGATTTTAAAGTACAATAGAACTCAGGTCACTTTAAAATAATATACACAAAGGACCTGTGAAATATATAAAACCATATTCACTGAGCAAGGATATAGCTTTCTCCTCATGTAACGTGAGAATTTGTAGGGTTATTTTGTAAATTGGGGGACAGGTGTAGGGATGGGGAAATGGTGTTCACAGTCCACTCAGTTTGATGTTATACTTGTGCTTAAGGTGACCACACAGAATTGCATGATCACTTGTTTGAGAAGTGTTTAGACTTCAGAATGGCCATCATATTAACTTTTTCTTCTTCACATTTTTGCAATGCATAACCATAACTGCTAAAATACACATTTATGATTCTTTCAGTTTGTACAAGCTAAGTCTACATTATCCATAGTGGAAGTGAAGTCTTTTGTTCACTATTTTTAGCTCTCTGCAGCTGTTGCAGTGCTAAAATTCCAAGTGATTACAGCACATCTACTATTTTTGGGTCCTAGTATAGCTGAAAATTCATCCTAACAACACTTGATTGGAGAAATGTCTATACTGAGGCTTGGTTTTTGGTTTCTGCTATACCATACTTAATAAGTATGCTATATCATACTTAATTTTTTCAGTTAATTTCTAGTAATTAATTCGTATTTAATTAAAAAACTGAATAACTGCTAGGGAGCCAACAAGGTTTCGTATAGTTTGGGCTCAGCTATGTCTTGGATAAATTTTGTTGGTGATAAAACTATTTTGCTTTCTGCTTTAATATGAAGATGTAGATGTATTCCATCAGGGTTACAGACAAGGAGTAAGGTGGAACTTTTAAAGACTAACAAATTTATTTATTGCATGAGCTTTCGTGGGAGACTTTTGTCAGACACTTGAAGTGGGGAAATACAGATGAATGGGAGGAAAATAAATGCAGGGAAGTGTAAATCATAGGATGAGGTCAGATTCTTGCAGCAAATCAATGCAGATGTTTTGATTCAAACAGTGGACAACAGCATATAGGAGGGAGGTGAAGGAAAACGGAAAGCAAAATTACCTATTGTAATTGGGGGGTGGGGGAAGTAGCCTCCATTTAACTCTAAGTTGACAGTGTCAAAACTGCAAATGAATATCCAGAAGTCAACTACTGTAGGAAAAGCCCAAGAAAGAAAACAGAATGCCACTGGTCATCACCTACAACCCCCAAGTCAAACCTCTGTAGCACATCATCAAGGACCTACAGCCTATTCTACAAGATGATCCCTCACTCTCTCAGGCCCTGGGTGCAGACTGCTACTCTTACAGATAGCCGGCAAACCTTAAACAAATACTCACCAGCAGCAGACACAACAGAAATATTAAAGCAGCACGTATTCCTGCCACAAACCACATTGCCAACTTTGCCCACATATCTGCACAAAAGACACCATCTTAGGACCTAATAAAGCCAGCTAGTCTACTCCATCAAGGGCTCATTTACCTGCTTATCCACCAATGTGATTTATGCCATCATGTGCCAGAAATGCCCCCTACCGCCCGCCTTATACATTGGACAAACAGAGCTGTCTCTGCGCAAAAGAATAAATGGACACAAATCTAACATCAGAAATAGCATTAAAAAACCACTAGTAGAACACTTCAATCTTCCTGATCACTCCATCAGTCATCTGTTAATAGCTGTACTCGGGCAAATGGATACCCAATCAAAGTTTTAAAGAGAAACTGCAGAATTGGAATTCATATGCAGATTAGACACTGTCAATTTAGGATTAAATAAAGGCTATGTTTTTTCTTCCCATTACAACAGGTAATTTTGCTTTCCTTTTTCCTTCACCTCCCTCCTATATGCTGTTGTCCACTGATTTGCATCAAAACAACTGCATTGATTTGCTGTAACAGTCTGACCTCATTCTATGACTTACACTTCCCCGCATGTATTTTCCTCCCATTCTGTAAATTCTCCAGCTTCAAGTGTCTCACGAAGTGAGATTTTCTCCTATGGAAGCTCATACGATAAATAAATTTGTTAGTCTTTAAAAAGTGCCACTAGGCTCCTTGTTTGTTTTGCTGAACTTGACTAAAACGGCTACCCCTTTGGAACTTGTCTATCAGGGTTGTGATTTTTATGGTGATCTGAGCAGCCTTATTTAGCCATCTGGGACCCGTGTTCCATATTTATTCACCATTAAAATAAAATATAAGTTTAATTTTTTTTAAAGTGGAAACTGCATAAGGTGTGTCCATGAAGAAGGAAGACTGTTTTCAGTTACCTGGTAATAAATGGGAGAAGAAATATCTCTGTGAGCCCTGCATTTTTAGGCATAATGCAGGGAATTGCATGCTTTAATTGAAGATAGCTGGAAATCTTTCTATTGGAATGATATTTGTGGGCTATGGAATGGTGCACTGGAGAATTCATTTATTTGGTGTTTGAGAAATAGTCCCTGAGTCTGTGGATCTTGGCCCTCGTTCTAGTCTTAACCCACTTCTATAATCTAGGGAGAGGCTATTAACATTTACAATATCTGAAAACTTATTTATTGCAGGAGATAATTAGGTATGTACTTAATATCTTTATAGGAACAGTTGAGTAGTTTGTTTGATTATTATTCCTTTATAGTAAAGCCATTTTTCATGCACATTGCTCTTGTGGAATAATTACCTAGTGTTCTTATCTTTTTTTCAAGTTAGTTTTGTTTTACTCTCTTTCTTGTTCTGTGCAGTGAGCCAAACCTGCTAGTCCGTGCGTGTAACCAGCTAGGTCAGTTCCTGCAGCACCGGGAAACTAATCTGCGTTATCTAGCACTGGAAAGCATGTGTACGCTTGCCAGCTCTGAATTTTCCCATGAAGCTGTGAAAACTCACATAGAAACAGTTATCAATGCATTGAAGGTAAATATGAAATGTTTTAAAATTCTGGCATGTATTCTGCATCGGTTTTGAATCTTAGCCTTGTGCTTAGCTCATTTTTACTTCTATTCTCAGAATAGTCATGTCATCAGACTTAAAAAGCACACTACAATAACATTTAAATGTCAGGAACAGGACTTGAAAGAAATGAAGCAGTAATCTGTAATGCACACTTGCAGGATTTTATTAGTGACAGATATTTGAATTGCAGCTGTGCCTCAAATCCTTGATGGGACACTACTCTAGGCACAATTCAGACATCAACTGATAAAAACCCTCTAATGAGCTTAACCCAAGGGCAACAGGGTCAAAACATCATGCAGAATTAATTTTATTAGATATCTTGATTTCTCCAGTGTTTTGTCCAGTAGCATCTCTGAAGTGCATATTTTCTTCTAGATTCATAAAGTCCCAGTTTGTCACAGCAAGTACCCTTAATGAATTTACTGCATCTTCCATTTATGCTGACTTGTCTGATTTAAAAACCTCCAGATTGTCAAGTTGTCAGAACAAATCAATTATCCTGGCATCTCATTAATGATGTCCCATAGGGTGACAAATGCTTAATTGTATACAAAACGGTAATGGGCCAGTAGTATCTCAACATTACTTTGTAGAGTACTAGTTTTAATATGTTAATTTATACTAAGTACTTTCCCCATCTTCAATTTTTAATGTCTCCAATTTTAAAATATACAGTAGAAGAACAAAATATTCTAGTTTTGATTATAAATTTATGTGGTAACACTTGCACAAAATAAATAACCACTTACGCCTCAGCTAACTTCTTCCCTAGAAGCCTGTTGGAGATAGGAATGAAACAAGCAGCTTTTGTTACTGGAAATACAATGCACTGCTATGTTCTTAATTGCAGAATAAATTTGTATAGTACTTCTGTGTAGGAATACCACAGGTAACTGAGGTAAGCGTTACAATCAATCCTTGATAGTATTTCAGTGTTCAATGTGGAAGCTATATCACTTCATAAATTGCATAAACTTTGCAAATGGGAGCTGAAGTAATTTTGGATTCTCATGCCTTTCACGTGTTCTTCCATAGAACGTGTACTTTTGAGTGAACATTATGGCTGACTTCTCTTACAGACTGAAAGGGATGTGAGTGTACGACAAAGAGCAGTAGACCTCCTGTATGCAATGTGTGACCGAAGCAATGCCCAGCAGATTGTGGCTGAAATGCTAAATTACTTGGAGACCGCTGATTATTCTATTCGAGAAGAAATTGTGAGTTATTTGTGTCCCTTTTGACAAACTGAGTTAGTGTGTATTGGAAAACACAGCATGCTGTTGAATGTTGTGTAATGTCTCTTTATTAAAGATACTTTCAAGGTAGCAGAATTAAAAACATGATCTGAAAGATGGCTGTAGTCAAGTAATTTAACTTTTTATTGTTAATGTTAAGTATTGTGTCCTTGGGAAGAGTGTGACATTAAAACAGAAACTTTGTTCTCAAATTCTTGTCGGCATAAAACTGCATACTGTACTATCAAAATTCCTTCACGAGCCTCCAAGTTTTATGTTTGTTAGATGTTACATTATATAATATATAGCAGAACTTTAGTTTATTGTTTGATTGATTTAATCACACTGTTTTAAAAATGCTAATTGATATCTGCATCTAATATTTTAATAGACCCAAAACATAGAACAGTCTTCCAAGATGGAGTACTTCTTTGGAATCAATACTTTTGTGTGATGTGAGAGTTAAAGTGGAGGGAGTGCTCTGATACATGGTCTTAGCTCACTAAACATGCTGGGAAGATTTAAATGAAGATTAGTAGTTGAAATGTCTATTCTGGGGTGCTTGATACATTATTAAGCAGTGGCCTGCTGGAGCCACTCACGACTGTAACCCTCTTAAGGGTATGAACATGTTTTATATGTTGGTCATCTGGGAATATTTGTCCTCTGTACAACTACAACAAATTGAATTCTCTCATCAAGCATCCTTAATTGGCTGGTTAAAATTGATTAAAAATCTTGTACTGTCCTACACCTGGATTAATTAATTAATTGTACAGATCAAGTATACCATAGCCTGCTTTGATTTATTTACTCCTCTCAAAACAATGCTGTTATAAATACCCGATCGGGATTGGGGTATATTCAACTATCTCCAAGCTGCGGAGTGTATAACAAGTGGATTCTGATTTCAGATATACAGACCTTGAATTGTTCAAATCTTATTAATTATATTTTTCTAGATTGTTTGTTTGTCCTGCCTTTACTAATTTGAGGGCCAAGTGTTAGTGCCACTAACATCAGTAGGGATTTTATTTGAACGAGCATTTCTGGAAGCCTGTCATTAGATACTGTGTTATCCACATTCCTGCTTGACTCAATGCTTATATCAGTGAGCAGCTCTTCAGAGTAACTTCTTGACATGAATGATGCCTTTTAGCTAAGGTACCCATTCAGTGTAGATTTCTTTAGATTTACTTCAATTTCTTGTTTTGGTCAGGTGCTTAAGGTTGCAATTCTAGCTGAGAAATATGCAGTGGATTATACCTGGTATGTGGATACAATCTTGAATTTGATTCGTATTGCTGGGGACTACGTCAGTGAAGAGGTGTGGTACAGAGTTATTCAGATTGTGATCAACAGGGATGACGTGCAAGGATATGCAGCAAAGACAGTCTTTGAGGTAAGAATGACTGACAATTTTTGACACTTCAGAGCTGGAAAGGCCTTATGCTTCAGTATGGAAGTGGAAACTAGACAAGCTATTATCTAGTTAAAAACAGTATTCACATTAGCCATTCCCATGATACGTTGATGGGAATTACTTCAGTTGCGCACTGTTGAAGTGTTGTCTTGAATCAATAGCTGCTCTTCTAATGTGCCAGAGACCAAAGTGAGTGGGGAAACTTCTATTTCTGATTTGGTTTTCCCCAGTTGTCATAGGTAATTCACAAGACCTGGATTTGCTATTTCAAAAGCTGCTATTTTTAAAGTGGGTTTTGCAAACACCTTTCTGATGATATTGGTAGTGAATGCTCTTTAATCAAATCTCGTAGTACTTTTGAAAGTATTTTATAAAGACAGTGTCTAATAAAAGTAAGACTTATGCAGGTTTAAAACAAACGGCTGATTTCCTCCATTGTACTAGATTGTACTGAGTTCTATCCCTTTTTTACACACAATCAGATCACAAACATAGCAATGTAACTTTGAATTGCTTTTTTGGTTTTCAAAAATGTGTTCATTGCTGTACTTCACCTATCCTGTCCTACAACAGTGGAGTAAGGGACATGGCATTATGGTGCTGCCTGCTTGGAAGCAAAGACAGTCAGTAATTCGCACCTGAGATTGCCTATGCTTCACACAGATGCTTTGAAGCATGGAGTCTTCACTGTCTTTCCTGTTGTCTTCCTCCTTTATCTCCTTCTCTTTGTGCTGTCCTTTTGGGAATCTATGAAATTAGGGAAAAGAAAATAAGGACAGAAATGAAGTCAGAGGGAGCTCCAAGTTTGGTGGCTGAGCACCAGCCATTAATGCTGACTGTTTTATGGTATACTGTTTTCTCTCATTTCTGATTAGTGCTGAGATGAGATGCTGAAATGGCGGTCCTAATTTCACTGACTCTGTAGTGACTCAGTTGTTACTGGCTTTTAAATCTGATGAGGTTACTGTAGCGGGGGGCCCCCCCCCCGGTCCTAGTAGACATTGCTTGGGATTCCAGACTTGTTCTTTCTTGGACTTTCCTTTTGGGCTTTGGTTTGCCTTACGCTTAGTCTCGGATCTGGAAGATCTTCGTCACTAGGTGTGACACCAGGGATATTGCTGTCCTGTCTCGCTCACTCCAGGATGCTGGGACTTCACAGTTGAATTTCAAGAACAGTCGCAAAAACCTGTAAATTCATTCAGTGTTTCCTTTAGCTGGATTTGCTCCTCACTCTGCAGATTCTAATGAGTCCTGCTTGAATTCTTAGAGCACATTCTTTGCTTTAGGCTGCTTTCCTTATTGCTGTGACCTTGCCCAGATACAGAAGTTGAACTTCCCATTTCTCCTTGCCCACCTTTCTTTCCAGAAAGATGGATCTTCAGCTTTGAGAATTCATCCTCAAGAGGACTACTTGATTTCCCATTTACAAACTAGTATTCACCCCTGTCTTTATGACACAATGGTGCACTTGTTCTCATGTCTAATTCTCAGGAGTTGAGGAAAAAGCTGAGCAACTGTTTTTGAAGGCTGTTGAAAGAAAAAGGTTACAGATTAATTTAATATTTTTAGGTGGGACTGAAGTAGGATCTGGGTTGGTTAACCTCATCTTGCACATTAGATGCCACTTAGGTATGGAAGCCCTCACTTCACAGATGAACTTTCAAAGTTATTAGCTCCTTCCTTCCCAGTAGGTGGCACTATAGAATACAGTTCTAAAGCTATAATCTAGGGGTTTTCAAATTTAGGGTTGGGATCCAGTACTGGGTTGCAGACCCTCAGGCACTGGGTTGCAGCACCCCCTGCTGCTGCTGCCAAAAGACTGGAATGTATTGCTCAAAGATGTAATTGTTGGGTCATGGCCATAATTTTTTTTTTCAACTGGGTCACAAGAATAAACGTTTGAAAACCACTGCTATAATTCACTATTCTAGGATGGGAAGACAGGAAACTAACAGAATTACCAGTCAATAACATCCCCTGGCTCCATTGCCACAATTTCTTTTGTGTGCACTTCTTTATGCATATTCCACTTTGTACACATGGGAGACAATGCGTCACTTTAGTGATTGTGTTTTTCTGCTCTAGAAGACAATGTCTTTTAGTTATATCATTAAGCCTTGATTAAATTCTTTGTCCAGTCCTTTTGACTGAATGGGCTTTTTTTACAGGCCCTTCAGGCACCAGCATGCCATGAAAATCTAGTAAAAGTAGGTGGTTACATCCTGGGAGAATTTGGAAATCTAATAGCTGGTGACCCAAGATCCAGGTAAGAATACCTTCTTTGAAAATACACTACTTAAAACACTATAATTATTTATCATGGAATATTAATGCAACAGTTTACAATGATTCCTATGGCTCTTTTAAATATTATTGTTACACACAGCTGAGTATTGAACTGTCACTAGACAAAGCAGTAGTGGTGAATTAATGCATATGTATTATGATCTTCAGGAAAACTGAACAAATTGTATCTTTTCTCTTAAGTCCTCTGATTCAATTCAACTTGCTGCACTCCAAGTTTCATCTGTGTAGTGTCCCTACCCGTGCACTGCTTTTGTCTACATACATCAAGTTTGTGAACCTATTTCCGGAAATCAAAACTACCATTCAAGATGTACTGCGCAGTGACAGTCAGCTGAAGAATGCTGATGTTGAGCTACAGCAGAGAGCTGTTGAGTATTTGAGACTCAGTACCATTGCTAGTACTGATATCTTGGTAGGTACCTAGAGTTAAATATAGAAAACTCTCTTTACAAATGTGTGGTTAATCAAATTCAATTCTAGGTCTTCTGTCTGGGTAGAATTCTATTTAAATATTTTAGTGGATGTTGCTCAGTAAATGAACTGTCCATAACTTTTGTTAAGATGAAGTTAAGGTTGCCCAGTACTGCCTTATGCCATTCCAGAAGATAGAGTTCATTTACACTTCAAACCTCTGAAAATAAAAAAAATAAACAGATAAGATATAATGCAGATATAAACATTTGAAAAAGAATAGAGTTAAGATGCACACTGCCCCAGCAACCCCCCTTTACCTGTGCCTTCTGGATTTGGCAGTAGTCACTGGAATGGTTCATTTAAGAGAGGAGCCATAGTAAGCAGACTTGAAGGGGCTATGGGAACATGCCACTGTATTGTGTTCTACTGGTGTGAATTGCGGAATGTATCTGCATGTATTCCAATAGTGTTCATTGTTAGGTGTAGCTGTTTTGAATGGTGGAAGGATTAGGTGGAGCAGGTTGACAGCTGTGACTGTATTATTAAAAAAAAGCTGCATGTGCATTTTGAGGAGTTATGTATGATTATTTTCAGTTTTGAATTATTTAGGTGATGTCACTAATGGGATACAGGAGTCTTGTTATGGGAATTGTCAGTAGCCTGGTGACTATAAGTCTCCAGGAGTAAGTGAAGGCAATGTTTGTAATGAACTCCGGAAGGCAAAGGTGCAGGAGTGGTAACATTTAGCAAGTCTGAGGCAATTTGTGTGAAGTAGTCTCTGTATGACTGTAGGCCAGGTGTCAGTAGCTCTTGGTTGCGATGCTTGACCTAACCAGTGCTTTGCCTGAGCAAAGAGAAGGTATTAAACTTTGTATTATTGTTGATGATATGTTCCTAGAGACTGTTGGGTAACATCTGTAAGGGTATAGTGCTGGTATGTGTTGTGGTGGCATGTTGAGGCATTACTCAAGATGATGTTGGCTTGCAGAGGTGGTATGTACTTTAACTCTGTATGTTTCTTAATTTTCAGAGGTTTTAGTATAGCTGAACTTGATATCCTGGAACGGCCTGTGGCTGCACCAGGCAATCCTAACACTCTGTCAAAGTTTTTAGGCAGATAAATCCCCCACCCCCACTCTTTGGTTTCTCTTGTCAACATTTTTAAGCTCCTGAATTTCACTGACAGCTCATAGGGAAAGTATTTTTGAAAATTCAGTTCTTCATCCAAGCTTTACTCATTGAACTGGGTTTAAAAATATGTGTTTGGATAATTCCTAACATTAAGGGCTGGTCTACATTGAAAAACTAATAGGCATAGCTACCTCTCTCAAGGGTGCGAATCACCCACATCCTGAGAGATATAGTTAAGATGACCCAACCTGGTGTGTAAAAGTGCTAGGTCAATGAAAGAATCCGTCTTTCATGGAGGGGGATTAACTACAACAATGACAGAACTCCTCCCATCGCTGTAGTAAGTGTCTACACTAAAGCGCTACAGCAGTGCTGCTGTGCCACTGTAGAGTTTTGAGTGTAGATGTAGCCTACATCTTGTTGTGTGCTAGCCTCTAAGTTGTTAGCCAGAACGCATAGTTAATGGATGATGATTGACAAAAAGATAGAGCCCCTGCATTGCTTCAACATACTTTTCACTTTCCATATCACAGTTCTGACCACACTCCGACTCCATGAGACTCCCTGGTTCTGCACCAAAAGTGTTAAGAATCTGAATATCCAGTGACTGACTTTCCTATGAATGCACTCCCATTGTTTGAGGAGGGATTGAGGAGCATAAGTCATGATTTATTACCCCAAATGGTTATAACATAGTCTTCATCTTTTGTCATTAGTCCTTCTTCACTTGACAGTGCTTTATAAAATAAAATCGGAGTCTGCATGTGAATTTTGTAACACTTTAAACTATCTTAAAGGAGACCAAAACTTCGAAAAGGTACCTCTGTAGAATGCAGACGAAGAATTAATTTATGTGACACAGATTCTCCAAAAACTGCCATGAGTAGGACTGGAACTCACAGTACATGCTCAGATTCTGTGTGCATAGAATGTAGGCTTGCTGCATGTGTCCATTTCCCTATTTTGTCAGTTTAGATCGAATGGACCTGGACCTCTATACTTTACTGATATTAACTCTCAATTTTGCTATCCTAATGACGCAGAGGGTTCTCTGCACTAGCTGAGATAAATCCAAGGGGTGATATCATTTTAGGAAGGATAAAAATGAGCTGATTTTATACATATGATTTTTTTAAAGTGAACTGCATTTAAGGAATCCCATTCTCAAATAACCCTAAATTTGGACCACGCAAGGCATAGCAAGTATTCAGACAATCAGTCAGTATATGGCTTTAAATCAGTTAATTATTTTAAACAGTAAGCAACTCTCAGCCTTTACTATAGCACAATTACTGCTATAGTGTGCTGCTGACTATTGCATAGGCGGTGGATTTCTGTGTTCTGGAAGTAGTAGTAGCATTTGGGCCGTATTATAATGCTCCATCCCTTGAAAGATTAGCAGGATCTGTTTTCTTCCTCTACTTGTCTGCAGACAAATGTGTTGTATTGAAAACTAATAGTAGCTTATTTCATGGCAAGGCAACTGTGCTCGAAGAAATGCCTCCGTTTCCAGAGAGGGAATCATCCATTCTGGCTAAGCTGAAGAAGAAGAAAGGCCCTGGCACGGTTACTGACCTAGAAGACATCAAAAAGGAGAGGAGCTCGGACGTGAATGGCAGCACTGAACCCACCACTGTTAATGCCAGTACTGTGGTATGTTTCTTTAGTTGACACCAAGGTATAATTACTTACTCTAATACCAATGGTTATGATCTACTGGGGGAAATGCAGAGATTCCTTGTGTTTAGCTTGTATTGTACACTCACTATTTTTTTAAGATTTGAGGCTGTTAGTGTTTGTAGTGAGCTGGAAAAGCTGAATTTTAATTCCAGGGGAGAGGGCAGTAGTGGGTAGAATTTGCAGAAGCTGAAGTCATTGGGGAACCATATTAGACCAGGGCTGTGTACTTTTGAAAATCTGTGTATAGTTAAACATATTTTAACGGTTCCAACGTATTGTTTTGAAAAGGAGTTGTGGACATTTTCTCATTCTTGGGATAAATTCTGGAAAAAGTGGGTTTGAATAATCAACTTCTTTACACTTTTAGGGTGCATCTACACTTACAAATTAAGTCGACTTAAGCTTTGTGGCAAAACAGTCCACTCTGCCCCTGTGGGTCCTGTGCTTTGTCCTGTTATGGGGTCCAGGCAAGCCCTGTCTGCCCCTGGGCAGTCGGTACTCCGCTGCCAGCACAGAGTAGGAGCGGGAAGGGACTCGGGCCCTCCCTCTACTCAGGGCCCCTAGGCTGGGGCTCGAGGAAAGGCAGCTGCACGCTGCTGGTTCTGCCACCGGCAACAGTTCCTTCCCCTAGGCTATTTCCTCCTCTTGGCGCTCTTTTACCTCTCTCTGTAGCTATTCTACTTCCTCCAACACTCCTCTGCTCCTCCCACACCACTCTTGCTGGGGCTAGGCTTTTTATCAGCTGGCCCCTGATTGGTCTCAGGTGCCTCTAATTGACCAGAACCACACCCTGCTCAGTTTGCAGGGAACAAAGCCAGGATCATTCTGCAGCTTATATATCTGCCTTCAACGACTCTCCTGCTTCCCTCTGGCCCTGGTGTCTCATAGCTTGCTTAAGTCAACTTAATTTAATCTGCGTCTACACTACAATTTCCTTAAATCAACTTAAGCTACTGCTTAAGTCGACTTAAGGAAATTTAAAGTCTACTTTATAAAAACTACTTTAAAGTCGACTTTATTAAGTCGATTTAGCCAGTGTAGATGCAGATTACTTAAAGGGCTCCAGGGCTCCCCCACTGCCCTCCCTGCCAGGGTGGCTGGCACGGCAGAGCCTAGCGTGCTCCCCCCGCCCCCCCCCACAGGGCAGGACAGAGCTCTGCCCACCCTGCTCCTATGCCCTGCCAGTGTCCCTGTCCTGCTCAGCCCCCATTGTACCCAGGTACAGTGGGGCAAATGCTGAGCCCCCTGGCACTTGGCAAGGGGTGTCCCCCTGCCACCGTGGACCAGTCCCAAGTCCACCTAGCCCCTAGAAGTCGACTTAGGCATCCAGTGTGGACGCTCTAAGTTGATTTGGCAGGGTTCCCTTTAAGTCGACTTAATTTTTGAATGTAGACATGCTAAGTCAACTTAACAAAGTCGACTTAAATTAACAAGTGTAGACATAGCCTTAGAGTGTAACAATCAGTAATGTTGTTCTGTGAAACATTTTAAGCTTAGATGTTCTAATTTTCTTGTAGTATATATTGACTTTTGCCCACTTATTTTTCTGTTTCAAAGCATTCAGAATGTTGCTGCATTTTTTGTACTTAATCTATATAACTAAACCACAGTTGTATATATGCACGGAGGGTCCGGAGGGCGGTCCCATGGGCGTGGGTTCTGGGGGGGGGGGGCGGTCGGGGGGGGACGGTCGGTCACATGGGGGAGAAGCGGAGGTTCTGGGGGGAGGGGTCTCCCGTGGGGGGGGGCAGTCCCATGGGGCGGGGGGGTCCTTACCTGCCGGCTCCGGGCACATCCCCGCTTGGCTCCGCACAAAGGCTCCGGCCCCCCC
>ML685919.1:1487644-1546280 GCA_007922175.1 Pelusios castaneus
CCCCCCCACGAGGGGTCCACTGGGACGGGGAGTCCCCAGGGCCCGGTGAAAGCGTGCTACTCACTGGCTCTCCGCGGTGGCTGCACAGAGCAGCTCCCACATGGTCTGACCTGGAGCCAGGACAGAGAATCCCCGATGGCGCTGTCGAGCCAAGAGAAGGCGGCTTGATTGCTCTTATGGCTCCAGCCACCGCCTAGGACCTGCTTTCTTCCCCCCCGCCCCCTCCATCCAGCTGGGTCCTCTGTACCAGGGACGGATCCTGCAGCTGGAATGGAGGGGCTGATTCTTCGGCCGCTGCCCACGTGGGGATCCAGTCCATCTATATAACTAAACCACAGTTGTATATATGCACGGCGGGACATGGACGCAGCTCCTGCGCGCGTATATAACTGACACAGTTGTGCGCGCGCAGCAGCTGAATCCACGTGCATAAGCCTGTGGATTAGATAGCTCGCGCGCACGGCTGCCCGCCCTCCCTCCCACCCTGTGGTGATTACCATTTTTCAATTTGCGATTCTTTAGAGAATCGGGGGTTTACTGGTATAATCTAATGGAGATGTTCTTAAACAGATTTAACTCTTATTCATATTGATTTCTTGACTTAAATTGGTGCACATTTTAAATGTGAACATCAGTCTTGAGCTTTTTCTGTTCTGTACCTCCCAATTGTGCTTAATTGCAAGGTGGTTTTGTGATTGAGTGCTGTCTACTATGAAGAGTTTTGTTATCTCGTGACCTAAAAGCAAAACTAAAATCTTTTAACAATTAGGATTAATTTTCTATGTTTTAATGTTTTTAGACTATCCGAAGCCTTGTGACACGTTTTGTGCTCACCTTTTAAAATGCTCCTTTTTAACAATACTGAACTTTCCCTACTGTCCCTATGCTTTCTCATGGTGAATGGTATAGCTCTACTATTTCTTTTCTATTTGCAAGTTAGTAAACCCAGTTTTCTATCCCAAGATGTTGTTGTCCTTGAGGGATATTAATCCAATCTTCTTGAGTATTGTTTCTTGCACCATTCAGTGTTTCATACTGCATTATTAGAGAAGGGGAGGTTCCAAATAACACCTTCCTAATCAACTAGTGGCTCCTCTTGATCCCATCTAACTTCAGTTTATGCTACTCTACCTATAGAGGATCTTTACTTCTTAATGCATTGAAATGTAAAATGTGGAGGAGGCTGTTTTAGTCTGATTCTATTATAGACATAACTTAAGTGTGCAATACCAAATCTCTTCTTGAACCTCTGATATTTGAGAGCATGGGTTAAGCACATACAAATAATGGAGCATACATAATTATCGGTTTTGTATACTGATTTATTTATTTATTTTATTTTAATTCCGTTTTTTGTGCATACTCTTGAAGGCATTGTCTGATCCTCCACTTCCTGGTTTACTGGCTGAACTGGTTACTGGGCCCAGACCTCGCCCTTCTCGTCTGAATCCTTCTCATTTAGCCATCCACAGCCTGCAGACAGGAGTTCCTTGTTTATTTAAAGGATTCTTCACTTCTGAGGTCTTTTAATTAGTCATGTTGCAGGCATGAAATCTAAAAGCTTTTTGGGTGCTTGCAGTTACTCATGACAAGGCTTGTGCTATTTTTTGAAGTGGTTTGGGAGTGAATTCTTAACATGCATGTCTTTCATTTTAAATATACAGTTGTCTTAAACGTTGATGTACAGTCAACTTAGAAATCCAAGCTTTTACTAAGTAATCAAATACTACAGGAATGTTCCCCTGCTCTCCATTATTTGATAGATATTGCCATATTTCATGGCTTTCCTTCATAGCTATTCTGCAAATATTAGAAATGTCACCAAAGTGGAGACTGTCCCATTCGAGACACTGTCCTTTTGCAGAGTGCAATTAGTGCAATAGTTCAAAACATTGGTATTGCTAGGCTACCTTTGTTCTTTGGTAATTGTGACTTCCTCCTGATTTAAGTGCATTTGGGTATTTCAGAATTCCCAGTCGGCAATCTATTACTCTACTTTCTCATTTTTTTTTCATTAGTACATGACTAATACCAATTTGCAATCATTTGCTGCTTTTCTTCATTTGGTAAGGGAAGTAATAAATGTCTAACCCAAGCCAATAAAAGCTTTTCATGTGTGTCTTTAGCATAGCATTGGTATTAATTTTTTTCCTCTTGCTCATGTTAATTTCCCTCAAATTTTAATATTGGCCTAAATTTTCAAGTACTTTCATTTTTTTAAATGTATTTTTGGGGGGTGGTACCCAACTTAAGATGCTTTGAACTAACATTTGTCAAAGTGAGCCGTCACACTCAATCTGAGGTACCTTTTGAGGTGTTCCAACTTGAGTACCCAAAATCACCAGTCACTGCTCAAAATTTTGATCATCAATGGTGGTGAAGGGTACAAGAAGTGTTTGTCAGCACTGCATATATGTGAGAAAGTTTAAATTTTTAACAATATCAAACTAGATGGACCCAAAGAGCGGTTGTTGATTTGATTCTCTACTGCACACAGGTTTTGCTTGGGAGGCTGACAGGGAGAGTGTCATAGCTTGCTGGTTCTCAGCTGCGCAGGACCAGCATAAATGAAACCTGCAGGAGGCAGCTCAGACTTATGCTGCTGGTGAAATACCATGGACTAGTGTAGAATTGGGTTCTTGAATAAGAGCCTTGTTCAACCCTGCCATCTTTCATGCCACACTGTTGGCATCCATCTTACCTCATGTTATGCTGGGAAGGGGTGTGGTTCCAGCACAGAGGTGGTGGAGCAACCAGTGTAGATGGAAATCTCCAGTGTAGATCTGTAACTGCTTCTGGTTTGCTTTGTGCACCAGGGAATCGGCCATAAATAACCACTAATGATTTTAAGAACGGTCACTTTTAAATGCCTCTGAATCTTAAACTTTTCAATAGAATCACTTAAAACTTTAGGAAAAAAATCAGTTCAGTACGTGGTGTAAAGTTTTAGCAGAAGGCCCCAATTTAACTTTCATTACAATCTTAACTATGGAATATCAACTGGCACACCTGTGTTATTTTGTCTGGAAGTTTACGTTAGTAAATTGTCCTGGATGTCCACTTACTAATATCTTGCTTTTCCAGGAAAAGGCTAACTATTTTTCTCCCAACTCCTTCCCTTTGAAGAATAGGAAAGTACCCAGTCAACTATAAGAGAGACAAGTTCCTCAAACTTTTAATGCCCAGATTGTCTACCCACTGGAATTCCTTGTTCATTTTACTGGTTTTGGGCCTTAAATGTTGTTCCCCTTATTTTGGGAAATCTTATACTAGATTTTACTTTCCTTTCTTAACCAGCTCTAGTTCAGGAACATTCTTATTTCTGGTTTACTCTTCTCAATACTTCTGAAGACATTTAATCAGAACTTAATGTTTAGTGTATGAACAAATATCTGTATTTGTTAAAAGGAAAGGATTTTTAATATCCAGGAAAACATCAGTTTTAGGCATCTGGGTTTGTCAAAATAGCCTGAAATTTCAGTTTACACAGTATTCTGTCAGATTGGGACACAAAGGTATGTTGGATTAAAGTTATTTTAAAATCAGAATTTGCAAACTTGCAGTTAACTTGTACTGGTTTTAGTGTTCAAGGGGGAGGGAATAAGATAACTTCACACCCAAGTTCTTAATGGTATTTGGCTTAAAACTGGCGTTATGGTAAGTAGTTGCAGAAACTAGCAGGCTTTTTATATGAAATTGGCCCATTTGAAGCCATTTAAAGGGGAAAGTGATAGCTACATGTAGAAGAGGCTTTTATTTCCCATAAAGAAAACTATTTTTGAAATCTGAACCAGTGTTTATTTGAGAGAGAGGTGTGGTACAGCTTTGTTTGAGCTTTGTATTAATATATATAAATTAAATGCAAGTTCAAAGTTTTCCATTTTGTCTTCTACAGTCTACTCCTTCTCCATCAGCTGACCTTCTGGGCCTTGGTGCAGCTCCTCTTACCAGCTCTGCTCCTCCACCATCCTCTACTGGCAGTTTGCTGGTGGATGTATTTTCAGACTCTGCTTCTGTGGTTGCACCTCTTGCTCCTGGATCTGAAGATAATTTTGCAAGGTAGATAAAATCATTCTCACTTGAGTTGGCAGTGGGTGGCATTCTTTTTCTTTTCCCTTTTCCCCAACCTTATGAAAAGTACAAACAGCTAAAACTGTTGCCTCTCCCTCTTAAGAACAACATAGCTTTGTCATTCCTATTTTTACAAACAAGTTCCTTATTGTCATGTGGAGGGAATTCATATACTGATACCACCTAAGGGCATCCAGATAATATTGAGTACATTTAGACTTTAAATGCAGCGATGAGGGCAGTGGGTAATTTTGGGGTAGGTCATAAACAAGCCAGAACTCCTGTGTTCTCATCCCAGATCTGGAAGTGAAATGTGGTCTAGTGGCTGTTAGATATTTTATTCTATTTCTGCACAGACTGGGACCATCTGTCTTCTGTGGTAAGCTCAGGAAGTGGGGGTAACTCCATGATCCTGACTTTCTCCTCCCTCCTAGTGTTTTTGGGTTGACTAGTGCCAATCTCTCACAAATACTTTTAGTTGCATATGGTAAGCTGTTCTTGTATGCATTTCAATATCAGGCTGTAGGTATAATGTATTACTTTGCAGTAGTAAAGTGTTTATCTCACATTTTGGCTTATCTGTCTTATATTTAATAGAATTCCTATCTTAGACCTAGAGCCAGGCAAGACTCTTGCAAGTGTGTCCTTGCATCTGTAAAAAATCGTTCTTGGGGAATTGAGTGGGTAGATGATATTGGTAATTTATCTCTCTGTGACTGCAGTTCTACTAGGGAGCTATTTAACATAGTCTGTCAGAATGCAATAAATCAGTCACAGACCTGAAGACCATTTAATTTGGCTTACATATATTGTTTATGACCTAACTACAGTCTATGGTCTCATTGTGTAATGTTGTTCTTGGTTCTTCAGAATGTCCCTTATATTTAAAATCCTATATCCCAGCATGTCTTTTTAATCCAGTGATCAATAACTTGTTTAGATTGATTCCAAAGGGGTAGCCGTGTTAGTCTATTGTAGAAAGACAACAGAGTCTTGTGGCACTTTTAAAGACTAACAGATTTATTAATCGCATGAGCTTTCGTGGGAGAAAATCCCACTTCGTCAGACGCTTTGAAGATAGGAAAGTTACAGAGTGGGAGGAAATTAAATGCAGGGGAGTGTATGACATAGCATCAGGTCAGGCTGTAACAGCAAATCAAAATAGGTGTTAGGATTCAAAACACTGGGGAACAGCACATAGAGGAGGGGGAGGTCACAGCCTGACCTGATGCTATGTCATACATTCCCCTGCATTTAATTTAATTTAATTTCCTCCCACTCTGTAACTTTCCTATCTTCAAAGCGTCTGACGAAGTGGGATTTTCTCCCACGAAAGCTCATGCGATTAATAAATCTGTTAGTCTTTAAAAGTGCCACAAGACTCTGTTGTCTTGTTTAGATTGAGTGAAACTAGCATTTTAGATGAAGTTCTCAAAAAACGTTTTCAGGCACTGATCACAAGAAATTAAATGCTTGAGTGTCAGTGTAATGTTATGAAGTCCATCTTCCTGTTAGCTTTTTCTAGCAGAATTCCAACACTGGAGCAAAGCTAATATTAAATTGAATATGTTGAATATTAATCCATTTTATCAATGAACATTTATCGATATTCAAATATTTTTCAGCTAAGACTGCCTAGTTGACAAGTGTATTTTTGTTTTTGTTTTTTTTTTAAATCCCACTGTGTCAAAACACTGCTTATCACATCTATTAAAGAAATTGTAATACTACTATGGGCCAAGCAAGTCTTTTACGTAATGATGGGCAGCCAAGCCGTTGCAGTATACACCGGTCATGTTTTGTGTGTTCCTGCTGTTATATTAAGTACAGGGATAAATATGTGCTCCAGCACAGCTCTGTAAAATTGCCATGAAAATGTACCAGCCCAGGCACAAACTACTTGCCTGCAGTTTTCTAATGCAGAACAATTTTATCCTAAAACTTTTTGCAAGATAGTGGATTGTATTAAAGACAAATATAAGTGGTTCATAGATGGTAACCTGTAGTAAGTGGTGGCAAAGTTAAGTGGTGTTTTGGTGCTGACATCAACTCTGCCTTTTCTCTGTCCTTTCTCTTCATTTAGCAGTTGGCTAGTAACTCAGGAGTGATCTGCAGGGATGAAGCATTAATATTTTACATGGAGAAATTTTCTGAAGAAAAGTTACTTTCATTGCCCAACCCTAATCCGTCTGCAGTCATTACATTTAGTAAAGCACTTTTCTAAGGTAGTTACTACTGTAGGGTTTTCTACAGTAACCTTTGCCACTTTTTCCATTAGAAGTAAGTTGGAACTAAGGAGGCACTGTTACTTGTTACCTGGACAGTTTACCAGTGCATTTACTGTTGAATAATTGTTCTAAAATGTGTTGATGGTGCTTTTTTTTTTTTCCCTTCATTTAAACAGTGCAATTTTACTGTACTGTAGGAAAAGCACAACGGTAACTGGAAATGCTTCCAGTGGCAATGAAGGCCTGATGTCCATAAGCAAACTAATGAAAGTTAATGTGCAGTTTTAAATACGGACTTAACCTAAAATTTTTGCACAATGGTGCCTGGATTTAGCTGTCTAACAGGGATTTAGAGGCCTACAGTGGTATGATTTCAGTACTTAATACTTCCACTCTTACTGAGATCTGTGGGAACTGACAATGTCTACCACCTCTAAAAAATCCAGTTGCTTAGATAGCTAAAGTATTTAGGCATCTAACTCCAGGTGCCTTAGTTAAAAAATGTAGGTCTCTGTGTGTCAAATCCCAAAGGGCTGTTTTGAGGGAGGAAATAAAGGAAATGACTAAGGTCTCTTTTTACTAACTTATAACTCTTACCATCTCTATTGCTACCATCTTTCTTCCTTTCTGCTGCTTGTATTAGCCCTGACCTGGCTTCAACTGAGATAGTTTCTGAGGAACCAGCTGATACTGTGCATGATGCTGATGAGCTTATTCACAAGTAAGCAATACTAAAATCTTGCAAAGATGGGCAACTTCCAAACCATTGTCACGAAATAATCAAACACCACAAAGTGAGGGATTAAACAAAGTATTGATGCACTAGTTTTTAAAGTGGAGAATGGTTTTCTAGCCATGCAGTATGAACAGAACTGGTTAGCTGTGGTGCATGTACTGTGGACAACTTTGCCAGTGCAGTTCAGTGCTAACTTGCAGTCCCGCATGCTGCTCTAAAACGAGGCCTCTCCTCATCAGTGTGAGGTGTATGCCACGTTTTATAATCATTTGGGGCTGAGAACAAATGTAACTAGGGTTAGATAGGCATAGCCAAGTCTGTTGGTATTGCAAGTGCACTTTGTTCAAGTGCTTTGTAGGTGAAACACTGAAGTTCATTAACCCACTGACTTAATGCTGGATTGAAAAATCTGTTGCTTGGTCCTTTTATAGCATTTGTGTGGCGTGTGGGTCTTGTTTTCCTGCCTATTTTCATTTTAAGCGCATAACATTGAATATAAACTTAGATAGTTAAAATAATGATATATAGCAAGGAGTGTATGTGTTATAACATACATTCATTTGCATTAAGTTTACAATTTTTATGTTGCCTGTATTTTTACTGACTACTTCAGTGCACCTGGGTCTGCAGTTCTCTTTATGCTGTTCACAAAATCTTTAATTCCTTGACTTTGATTGCTTTGTAATGGTATATTGTCGTGCAGTGAAAATATAAATGCTCTCATTCAAATGTACCTATCTTTCTCCAGGTTTGTATGTAAAAATAATGGAGTTTTGTTCGAAAATCAGCTGCTACAGATTGGACTGAAATCTGAATTTAGACAGAACTTGGGTAAGATCAATAATTATGATGTATTTCAAATAGATCTGATAGTTATCACAGTGTACTTCCTTCTTGTGTCAACAATGTTAGCACAATATTGGGAATAAAACTTGTTAGTTTAAAGTAATTTATTTTGTTAATTTTCCAGTGACAGATATTCTAAACATCTAAAGTGGATCAGATCTGAGGCCTGAAGTACTGAAGGAACCCTTTTGTATTGATGTTGGAAAACAGTTGTTGTAAACTCTTACTCCAAATGCACTCAATACACTTAATGTTAGATGTGCTGTACTTGAGGATTTTATAATTAAATGTTTTTACCTTTTTCTTTTCAGGTCGGATGTTTATATTTTATGGTAACAAGACTTCTACACAGTTTTTGAATTTTACTCCAACACTGATCTGTTCAGATGAACTTCAGGCAAATATCCTTGATGTAATTGCTACATTTTATACGCAAGTAGTAGGGTATGCACTTGATCATTACAGTATATCAAGTGCAAAAATAAAAAGGGATGAAGAAATCCTTTGGCTATTGCAATAGCTGTTAGATTCAGAGTCTAACTCAGACAAGATGAAGAAGCTTTCACTGTTATCTTTTAACAATACAACTTTGTCAGTGTAGGAAAAAGTAATTTAGCAAAATCTATGGCTGTAGAGAGAGAATATCTATCTTCCCCTTCTATACATTGTAATATTATGTAGGATATGTATAGGGATCTCTTATTGTTGTGAGAATCTACCTAGTACAGTTTTGACAAGATATATGTTATTATATGATCAAAGTACCAGCTTCCAGGAGAAAAAGTGAGTATATTAAAACCAGATATTTAATTAATTTACTACAGAGCTGTTGACTGTTGCTGTTAGGGGTCTCTCCTGGTGCTAAAGTTGAAATGGTTTTAACTGTTTGGTACCAACAAAGTTCATTAAAATGTAATCACAAAATACCCTGAGTTAAAAGGGAGTAGGTCAAATTAGACAAATGCAAACCAAACGAGAACTGTTAAGCTACACAAGCTAATGTGGAGAGATTATTCACTATTTTTAAAAATATTTGTTGCTTTACCAAAGCAATCACTTTAAGCAGTTAGTAAAAGTTTAGCTATGAGTTTTGAGTATACTTGATAATATGAAAGAGAAAATAAAGAATAAAAATTCCATAAATATAAAAAAAATTATTAAAAATTCCATGAATCTACCATATGGTATCAATTTGCCACATTACAATGTTGCTTGTGCTGAAGTCAACTTGAAAGCTACAAGAAATGAAGTTAACCATTTTGTTAATAACTAAAGATCTTGAGGCTAAACTACATATTTTTGGCAAGCAAACCCTTTACAAATGTGGTTGTGATTAAACATCTTAGTTCTTCAGAAATGGTTAGATTGACTTTTTCCCTCCTTGCTTTCCCCATGAATAGAAAATATAATTTGTTCTGCTTAGGACAGGGGTTGGCAACCTTTGCCGGCCCCGGTGCCAGCCCTGCCCACTGCATCCTCAGCAGGTGCTGGGGTTGGGGCCAAAAGGGGCAGGGACAGGAACTCCTTTTCCCTCCTGGCCCCGCGCCCATGCATGGAGCTCCTGTACCCTGCTGGCTGTGTGACCCAGCGGGGGACATGGACAGGAGCTGCGAGTGCCACGGCTTCTCTTACCTGCAAACCCCGCTCCCCAGCGGGAGGGGCAGGGCCAGCAGGGGACAGGATTTGCACGCACTGCCCCTTCTTTTCCCTGCAGGCTCCGCTCACCAGTGTGGAAGCATGGTCAGCAGGGACCTGGAGCCGTAGCACGCGGCTCTCATGCTGCTCGGGGGCGAGGGCAGTGCTGCTCTGGATCGGCCTGCGTGCCAAGTTTGGCACGTGAGCCGGGGGTTGCCGACCCCTGGCTTCGGATATCTTTTCTGTGTAGTGACTTCTGCTGTGACCAGTCAAGCTTGTGGGCACAATGAAACAATTCACAAATTCTTTAAAAATATATTAATGAAATTTTCACTGCAATGCTCAGCTGATAAGGCTTAGCACATGTACTATATAATATTTTATAAACATTAACATAACACTGAAATTGTAATTGTCTTAATGACTTACCACTGTTACAAGTAATGCCTAAGATTACTAACCTGAAAGATTACATTCAAATTTTCTTTTTCAATTTACTTTGCACCCTGGACATCACAATATGGTTAATTTACTGTTTTATCATAGATAATTGCCATTGTTCTTGTGAGCATTTGTGGTAAAGAAGGAGGGGCAAAGAATAAAACAAAATTAAGATTTTTTTTTTAGAAAACGATTGCTTGTCCCTCTTTTTGCCATGTGTTGTGAAAGCAGTAGGAAAATGGGACAAATCTTAAACTCTAGAATAAATTGTACCAAATACATGGTATTAACATCAGTCCCACCAAAAAATATTAAATAAAATTTAAATTTTGTTGGATAAAAGTTTCACAAAGTATTTGAGCTTGCGTTTACTGTCATACAAAAAGACAGTATGATGCAAATCTTAATTCCGCTGCAGGCAGATGAACAGTAATGTGCTTAGAATTATGTTTCAAAAAATGACTAAATTAAAATAATAAAGAATAAAGTCAGATTAGTTAAGACTGAATGGCTGAAGCAAAATGTAAAGAAATTGAATTGTTGGATAAAGAGAAGAACGTGAAAAGTATCAAAAGATAAGAGCCTCCAACTATAGGAGAGAAGTTTCACATAAAATTATGGACGAAAATGGACAATATTTGACAGACTCTAACGATAAGGAGAGATGGCGTGAATATATCAAGGAGCTATATGGTAGTGATAGGCCTGAAAAACCTCAGCTAGAGATTAATCAAGTAAATCCATTAATACTGAATGAAGAAATCTTTGCATCAATAAAAAACTTTGAGGTGGAGAAGCACTAGGTTGTGATGGAAAACTAGATGAATTGTTAAAACATAGGGGATGAAAAATAGAAAAGCTTGTCCTAGATAATAAAGACAAAAGAATTGCCAGAAGACTTCACAATCTTATGTATCCAAACTGAAAAAGAGACTACCGAACAATCGGCCTAATATCCCATGCCTCTAAGGATATGTCTACACAGAAGAGAAAAGAACAAAACCTGTGCCAGTGAGTCTGATCCCAGATATACAGACGATACTTACCCTGAGGGTACATCTATGCTGCAGTATAAATCTGGGTCTTTAGGTCCTAGGCTAGGGAACCTGGTGTTCTCAAGCCTGCACTTGAGCATCTACACTTCATTGTAAACCCAGGCTTACAGTTGCTGGATATGGATCTCTCAGGCATGCTAATACCTCATACAGCACTAAGCAGACCTTCTGACTTGGGTCTGTGGCTGGAACTGCATCCATGGTACAAAGTGACTGGCGTTGGATCTGATGGGTAACACAGTACAGTTGAATTTTGACTTCCAAAAAGTATTTGTCAGAATCATTCACTCAACATATTAAGATCTGTAGAGAGGGATTGGTACAAACTGAGTAAACTTGCATATTCCTAGCAGTTTAGAATTACCACTTACAGCATACAAGACTTGTTTGGATATCTTGTGTTTGCATACATTGTACATACTTGATGCAGTTAATTTCTAGTGAAAGTTGGGGGATTTTGTCCACCCGGTGGCCAAGTTATTCATATGAAGATGTAAATCTGTATGTAAAGCCAATGGTAATGATTAAAAGCACAGTCCATTTTTTTTCTGTAAATTGATTTCCTTAACAACCTCTTACGCCTGAATCTACAGACTAAGCCAGTGGACCCAACAGTAGATGGGGGTGCTCAAGTGCAGCAGGTTGTAAATATTGAGTGCATATCAGACTTCATGGAAGCTCCGATTCTAAACATTCAATTCAGGTAAAAGGTTTTATTCAGTTTAATTTTTTTGGTGTTGAAGTGAAGCTTAAGTTAACATAGATTTTTGAATCTGAAAATGCACTGGAAGCACAAAATTAAAAGGAACTGTGGACAGAGGAATTGCCTGTGGTCTTGTTCTAGCAAGTTGCTAAAGGCATTCAACTCAGAGACACAAGGTTGGTAAGGTAATATCTTTTATTGGATCATCTGCTGTTGCTGAAGCAAAGCTACAAGGAGCTCTTCTTTTAGGTCTGGAAAAGGTACTTAATGTCACAACTATAAATACAAGGTGGAACAAATTGTTTAGCATCACTAGTTAAATGCATATTCAGAGACTGTTTGATGTGAGGACCTGTTAACAGATCTCCAGCCAGAGGACAAAAAAGAAGGATTTTAGTGGGTTACAGATTGTTGTAATAAGCCATGAATCCAGTGTTTTTATTAAAAACACAATTTTTAGTGGCTAGCACAGTTATGAAATTAAGCTCCTAGTCTCATCTTTTGAAGGTGTTTCACAGGTTTCCTTAGAGGACAAGGACTGGAGTCATATGGACTGATAGTTTTGTGAAAAGTATTTGCACGGATGTGACATGGTGTTTTTGTCATATAATGTTTCTGTGAAAGTTCATTTGAGAGCATAGTGATTGTCTGGTTTCGCTCACATAGTTATTATTGGGGCACTTAATACACTGAATTAGGTATTCCACATGTAGTGCTAGGCATGTGTGGGACTCATGGGTTTTGAAAGATGTGTTGAGTGTGGTATTGATCATCATAGCAGTGAAGTTTTGTCTCCAGTTTTTGTATCTGTTACAGTGAAGCTTTGGTGCCACTTTGAATTGATACTCCTGATCTGTGGTTGATGGTTAGCTTGGTGTGAATGGGGAATTGATTTGAAGGCCAGAAGAATGGGATTGGAAACAATTTTTTTCAGGATATGGTCCACACACTTGATCATTATACTGATTGCTTCAGGATAAAAAATTGACTATGAAATCCTTAAGAAAAATCACATCTACCACAATCTTTCCCCTTTTAATAGGATAGCAATACAGTCCCTGAAAACAAAGCATGAGATAAATTGGGTCCCATCATAGTTCTCAACTGTGATGACTGTCAGTGAGGCCAACCATCAACTCTCTGACACCACCTTAAGAACTCAGACCCCACACCACAATTCAACCAGGGATTTATGGATATCATCAAATCTTTCCCCAAACAACTCCGAAAGAAACTATACAGCTTCATTCCCCAGTAATCCACCTCGGAGGATCCTAGAGCCTAGGTTCAAGACTAAACCTGGATTCTATCCTGCAGTTCACCTATTCCTTAGCCTGAGCCCTATTCAGTTGGCACAGGTCAATTGTAGATTTTTAATTGCAGTGTAGCCATGCTCCCCACGTGCTTTTCCTAGAACTGAAGAGGAGCACTGTGAGTATTTGTCCAATAAAAGACGATATCCTCCTTGTCTCTCTAATATCCTGGGACCAACATGGCTACAACACTGCAGTTAACTCAAATAGTCATTCTTTGGAACAATATGCTAGGTAACTTAACTGGACAGGTGTCTATCTTTCTGTTTTATTCAGTGAGGTTGAATTCTAGTTTGCTATTCAGTACAGAAAGGAAGTTTCCCTGCATGAAAGTTGAAGATTAATTGTTGTCAGACATTTGTGATCCAATAGAATTTTTTTTTATTGATTTTTCTACATTATTTACAACCAATACATGTGCTTCCAGGATATTTCAATGGAAATCTGAAAGTGAAATTAAGTAGCAGTTAGTCTCTGTTTTCAGAGTCCAAGACGAATGAAATATAAAACAGTGAACAAGACAATGTGAACTGTAAAATAAATTGGGTTTAAATAATTCCTTGAATTACCCAGGGTGATGGTTCTTATTATAAATAATGTGTTAAACTAAGTCTCAGTTTGAGACTTGCTCTGAAATTAACGACTAGGAAGCTCATTAATTGAGGTGTTGGCTGCTAGGACTTGTTTAATAAAGGAGGGTATAGGAGAGTCTCTTCATCAAACTGTGCGGTCTTCATATAAGCAAATATCAAAGCAAGAAGACCTATAATAGGCTTTTTATATATACGATATAAAAAAATACTGTATAGGGCTAAGAAAGGATATAATAGGTAAGACTCAAGCTTTCCACATTTCTTAGAGCTTATGTTTAAAAAGTACAGAGAGCAAAAGCTTTTGTCTTTAGAATTGTTGGGGAGGACTTTAAACCTGTCAACCAGTTGCATCTTGAATGCTGTGAGGTTTTTTTAGGCAGCATGTAGCCTATTCAGAGATTTTAGTATTTAAGAAGAGTGGGTTGTTAAAGATGCTTGGATAAGAATTGCACATGGTTGTGACCGGGGCCTCCTGGGATACCCTCCTGAATGTGCAAAAATCAGGGCAAGCTGCAAAACCGGGAGCCAAACTCCCCAAACACTGATGGGCGGTACACAAACCAATTTCCCTATCAGTCACAAACGGGCTTCTGGCACTCCACACCAGGAACCAAGAAATCTGCCCAAAATGGAAACAGCTCCCTTTATTGCACTACAGCTCCTCTGGCTCCCACCTAGCCGCACGGTCCCTTAAAGATATAGGTTCTCCTGACCCCAAAGGGTCAGCCTCATCACACAGAACAATATAGGTTTGGATCTTACCCAAAATACCACACTGGTAGCCAATCCTTTAGTAACTACAACTAAAGGTTTAATATAAGAGGAAAAGAAGCAAAATATGAGAGCTGTTAAAGGGTCAAAGTGAATTACATACATACAAATGATTTAAAGTTCATGTAAAGCAGTTTGCAAGCTTGTTCCTCTAGAGTTTGCAGGCTTGTTCCTCTGGTAAACACCCAGCAGCTGGGTGGACCTCAATCCTTTGTCCAGTCGCAGAGGAATAGTTCCAGAGATGGGTGTTGGCTGTAGACTGGGGACTTGAGACAAGATGGAGTCGGGGCTGCTGCCTTTTATCATCTCTGGCCTTCTCCATGCTGTGTGCAGTTCTTTCCAATCAAAATGGAGTTGAGTCACATGTTCAAGTCCTAGTGGCTCAATAGGTTTTTCCCTGGGCCCATTGTACCTGGGAGCTTCCTTAATGGGCCATTAAGGAGACAATGGCTGTAGACATCCTGGCTGGGGAGTTTCCCCAGAACCACACAAGTTAAAGTATAGATATAACAACCATATTCCTAACTTCTAATACAAATACAATCCCTACACATAGACTATATAATCATTCCCACCAAATTACTACCTTTCTATTGATACCAAACCTGGCATAGTTCCCATGGATGATAGCAATTATGAGATATTAATACAAAATAATATCATAAATGGTACCCTAAATCCAGACAGCGTCACAGTGGTAACAATGTTTAGAGAGCTGTTTTCAGCAGATTTTCCAAATAAGGAATAGTCTTTGTTTTGTCCTGCCTACTTAATAATTTAAACATCAGGCTTTTCAGTTTTATAAATGATATGTTAGCTTTGCATTATCTTGGTCTAAAATGGTGGTGCATTGGTGTATTTATTTCCATAGAAATAAGTCTGTTCAGCCTCTTGTGGTTACAATAAGATTATACCTTTCAAATGTCTATGTACAAGTCATATTGATTATTTTATACAGATCTGCTATAGTTCCAGTCATTCTGTTGCTGTGGATTAAAATTAACATTTTACATCTAGAAAGTCTCTGTTAAAATAAGCAGTAACAGACACTATTACTGCTGTTTACTTTGTATCTTTTGCTTCTTCCCCTTACAATTCACCTTAATATGTTTAGACTCATAACTGTGGTCTCCTTCTCAATATTTATTTGACTGGCGTAATCTAAATTGTCAGCACTCTAAATGTGAATTTATACTCCAATTCAGATTAATGGAATTCTTATTGAAGTGTTAATGCATTTTAATTATTTCTGCCTTCATAAGGATCTAAAATGAGTTATTTCTAAACTCTTTAAAAATTGCCTCTATTCTCATAAGTACAAATGCTTGTATATTCTCCCACATGTTGTCCCTCCAAAAAGGGGTTTATAATCAATAGTCTGCGTCTTAGGTATACTTGTTTCAGAATTCTTTGTATTCTGCGTGAAATAGGGAATGATCCCCTGATAAGGCAAAGTAACTGTTATGCTCTCTGGAGTAGCTCACGGCCATGAGTGCCAATCTTGGGGCAGACTGTCAAAAGTATGGCAGACACCCCAAGATGGTAGTTTGTTGTAGATTAGATTTATGTTGTATGTTGTAGAATTAGATTTCAGTAATAAATGTGAACTACTAGATCATCTAACAGTTTTACCATGGTCCCAGACAGTCCATGGGAGGCTCTCCAGTCTGTAGCCACTCAGGCAACCTGGACTTGGTAATAAATGGTCATTTACATTAAAAATCACAAAATATTCAGGTTGCTTCCAGTCCCAAGATACCAGTTGCTAACCTCAGATCAATTTGTGCCTTAGATCTTATGCCAAAGACAACACTGGTAACCAATCCTATAATAAACTAAAGATTTATTAACTATAAAAAGAAATGTATATATATATGGGTTAAAGCATGCAAGGATGTAAAAACAAATGAATTTCAGTCTGTGAATCAAAAGGTTACAGAGAGGTAGTAATCTGTCAGCATTTAAAGTCTTTTTAGGGCTTAACCAAGGTTGAACCTGGAGATCTGTTTCTTGTTTCTTAGCTCTAGCCCTTGTGAAAGTCTAAATGGCAAAGAGATGAAAAATATTCTTGCCATCTGTTTTTATTTCCCTCTTCCAACATTTAAACTGATGGGAAGAGGCCTTCTGCACATACTTCTATGGGGTGAATGGGGCAGTTGACAAAACTTTTGTCCTCTGATGGCCCACTTAATTTTTGATAGTCCTTCTTGATAAGTAGGGGAGCCATTATTCCTATCCGAGATCACAAGTTCAGAGCAGGCATTTTTAAAATTGTAAAACAAATGTTTATATTTTACCATTTAATCTGGAACATAGACATTGCAAGTGAAATTAATACACACAGTGATTTACAATCTTTCCATAGAGTCTAAGCACTAAATATATGCTTATAAGACTACTACCTATTCTGAACTAAACTAGCATACAAGTGAGCTGCTTTGATTTCCAGTTATGAGTTTATTTCTTAGCTAACACCTACAGCCTTGGCCAGTGATGTCATTTGATATACCAGCGTCACAAATCTATCTTTTAGTGCTTCAATTTTTTTCTTAAATTGGTTCTGAAATACAACCTATAATTCATCATAACTTCTATCCCATTTTTTTTTTTTATTATTCTGCTTGCAGATATGGGGGAACTTTTCAAAATATTTCAGTAAAACTACCCATCACATTGAACAAATTTTTCCAGCCTACAGAGATGGCTTCTCAAGATTTCTTCCAGCGTTGGAAACAGCTGAGCAAGTAAGATTTGAGCCCATATCAAAAATTTCTCAGTGAAAGGCTGTGCTGAATAGTACCTAGTTTAGGGGAGCCTCATTTCTGATTGAGGCTTGTGAGTGCCACTTCAATACAAGTAAATACTACTGTTGAGCTGCTGCACTATACTATCAATGCTATTGTGTTATATGTTCTACAGTATGATACCGTCTTGTATGTTTCTCACAGTCCTCAGCAAGAAATGCAGAACATTTTTAAAGCAAAGCATCCAATGGATACAGAGATCACAAAGGCAAAGGTAGGCAACAGTCGGGTATTTTAACAAACCATGTCACTGTTCAGGCAGTGGCATTAACAAATGAAACAATTCTGCAGAGGATGACTTTATTTTGTCCTCTTATTTCTTTGGTGTGTTTGGATCACACTATTTAGTTATGAGCACATTGCAGGTTAGTCAGGGTGGTACTGTCATTTAGCAGCATGGAAATATCTGCAGGATTTACATAGGTTTTAATCCAGTGTGGTTTATTTCTAAAAGTTCTGTAGCTTCTTGTGAAGAACCTTGAAGTGATTTTTACACTGAAATGTGAGCTTCAGTAATGAAATTGAATTGGAGGTAACTTCAAAGCCTACATTCTATTAGAACTGCTAAAAATAAATAGATTTTGAAGAAAAAAATTCATGAAATTGTATTTCCTTCTTGTCAAAATATGCGACTAACTATACCTGATCAAAAAAGCAAGGAGAAAAATAACTTTCTTGACATTGTGAAACCATTCACCCCCCCCTCTTTTTTTTTTTTTTTTTTTGCCATTCAGACCCCATTTCTTGCTCATCAGTTTGCTGTTATAATTGACTATATCATCATGAAATCTTACTAGCATAATTGATTATTCCAGTGAAAACTTTACTGCATGCTACTTGACAACTGGAGTTGAAATCAGACTAGCCATCAGATGTTCCATGCTGTTGAATATGGGAGAACCTGGGCACAGACGCACAAATGGAAGTGAACACCATTTTAGAGAGCTACCAAAAAACCTCAAAAGCTTTGAATAGATAATTGAAATTCCTTGGCTTGAAAGGTGGCTGGCTTAGTCTTGTGTAGTCAGTGTGCATGTAGATCAGGAATTTCAAAGGGACCTAAAGGAATTATGCACCTTATGAATGGGAGTTCTGACCAGGATTTTCAGAATTATACAAGTGTGATACTGTAGAAAAAGGTGAGAACTTTGTAGAGTAGACTGCCTGGTCTCCAATTTGGTAGCAGATCAGTTTCTTTTTGTGTGGCAAAGAATGGTGTGTGTAATCCACAAGCTGTATTTTGATAAGAAGCTTTCTTTGCTAATTATTTCCCCTTCCTTAAAAAGTACCCCACATGAAAGACTTTGTGAATCGCTGCTGTTATCTTTTTTGATCTGTGTCATGCTGCTAAAAGTAGGGAGAAAATTAGACTAATAATTTGCTAAGAGTTTAAACAAAGTAGTTAGTTGTCTGCTTATTTTATCATCATATTGAATGGGTTTGGAAGCAGAAAGGGAGACTAATATCAATAAGCTTCATAGTATGGGAGGTGTGTCAAAATAGGACAGTTTTTGGCCACTTTAGTTCTGCACCCTTTCACGATATATCCATAACTGACTGACTGGATTGGTTTGTATCCTTTCCATGCTAAGACTTCCTATATAAGTTCCCTGTTTGAATTCCCTTATTTAATGAAAGCAAGCAATGTTTGACTGTACAGTATTAGTTTGCTATCCCAGTGATCCACACCAGTTTGCTCAGAAGGAGATAATGTTAGGTTTACCATGCTGCCAAAGATGGATTTTTAAATTGAGGATAATTAAATGTAATAGTTGTAGGGGAAATAAGGCTGAACTATTATTCCAGATACAGAACCTTCTCTTAAAGTTAGGCAAGTTCTAATTCTGATTATGAATCATGTTTATTACAGGACTGCATAGGGACAAGGAAGATCAAGACCTCCCAATGTCCTGGGTACTGTACAAAGAATAGTAGACAATCCCTGTCCTGAAGAACTTGTAATCTAAATAAACAAACAAGGCAAAGGGGAGGGGGAAGAGGTAGAGCATACAAGCAGTGATCAGTTTAAAGAAAGCAAGCATCATATTCCATTGAGTCATTTGTGGATGGGGTTTACATAAAAGGTGATTAAATGGAAAAGAAAGGGAGAGAGACTAGGGAGAATGGACCAGGTGAGAAGAAGTGGAGGAAGGTCTGAGTCCAGGTAAGGAGGAAGGACCTAAATGTTTGAATCCAGAGAAGTTGCTACTCATGTCCCTTTTCCTACTTATTAAGTGTTGTATGGCAATCCAACTTGTTCAAGAAGTAACAAGCTCAGATTCTGGTATAGAGGTGTGTTAAGATATTAGAATTCTTATAATACTATTGCTGCTTTAAAGCCAGTGTTCAGAGCTATGTTCCTTGTCCATTTAAGTAAGCCAATTATGTGATCATGATCAAATGAACTGGCTGTTTGATGAGGATTTTTGGACACTTCATACTTTTGTCTTCCTGTCCAGGTCTCTAAACAGTCTCTTTTTGGGTTTTCTTTACTAGATCATTGGCTTTGGCTCTGCACTCCTTGAGGAGGTGGATCCCAATCCTGCTAATTTTGTTGGTGCTGGTATAATACACACAAAAAGTACCCAGATTGGATGTTTACTGCGTCTTGAACCCAACCTTCAGGCACAGGTACCTGCTTTTATATTTGCAAATTAATTGTAAGTTTTGATTTGCAGAAACTGAATAAAATGCATCTTACCAATGTGTGTGATTATTCTTGCTAAACACATTAGGCATGTTTAATTTGTTGTGAGTGTCAATAAATCCCAAATAGGATGAAAACATAGGCTGCTAATTTTGGCATGGGCTTTCAGCAGACTTCTTTTCATCTTTCTAATAAACTCTGCTGTTTTGCGTATATGATCTGAGACATTTTCCTGGAAAAAATTCCATCCTGTCATCAAACTACAGCTCTCCTTACTGTGCAAAGGACACTACATTAATCTTAACAAACAAGGAGTCCTGTGGCACTTTTAAAGCCTAACAAATTTATTAATCGCGTGAGTTTTCGTGTGAGAAAATCCCACTTCATCGGACACTTCAAAGCATCTGATGAAATGGGATTTTCTCCCACGAAAGCTCATGTGATAAATTTGTTAGACTTTAAAAGTGCCACAGGATTCCTTGTTTATTTTGCTGACTTAGACTAACATGACTACCCCGTTGGAACTTGTCCACGTTAATTTTAATAGACTTTTGTATATTTGATACCCTTTTGAAGGTTGAAGTCTTAATAAGTTTTCCCTTCAATGTCTTAGAGAAAACTGATTTTTTTTTTTTACCCCTTCTGTTTTTAAAGGAACAAAACCATAGCTCTGTTTTGTTTGCTGCTTTTTGAACCAGCAGCAGGAGAATGTAAAGCTATAGGAATCATGTTTGCTGCTATCGTAAAATCAAAGGGACTGGATGTGATGGTTGTGTTTTGTATTTCCTGGTGATGTTGGAGTTGAAGAAAATCCATATTTTGAAGGGTTGTGTTGGTTCTCAATTGGAGTGAAATGTGTTGCCTTGAGAAACCAGGTTTGGTTTACAAATTTCGGCTTCCCAGTATTAGTGAGATTGTAGTTAGTAGCTCAAAGGCAGTTCCTCCTGTTCTTCCTGCTGAGTGATCACTTATGGGCTTTCAAGGATTCCCCATGTTTCAGCACCAAAGCATAGTGGCAGGGGTTTGAAATTTTTAGATAGGTAGTTAATGAGGAAGAGCTATTATAAGAGCACAGTTAGATTTGGGGAAAGCTCAGTGGGAAAGTACGTTAAACACCTTTATTGCTCAGAGGATCTTTCCCAGCAGATTGTAAATGTTCCGTGTGTCAGAGTAAAGTTGTCAGTGTCTAACATGGAAATCACTAACCGTTGTTCATATCACGACCAAGTGAAACCTCTACTGCTTTGTTACTTAATCAGTACACTTTTTCTGATCTGCATTTAGAATGCATTTATTTTTCTGGTGTCTTTATAATACATAGCTTTCTTATGTGCTCTCTTTCAGATGTATAGACTCACACTACGAACAAGTAAAGAAGCCGTATCTCAGAGATTATGTGAACTGCTGTCAGAACAGTTTTAATAGTAACAAGATCAATCCATTTTGTTTCTCCATTTCTGTCATAGTTGTTCTTATCCTACTGCAGATAAATGTCTTGTACATCAGTGTCTGAGTACTGCAACGTTGCCCACCGCCAGCTCCCTGCCTTAAAATACCTTGTTCCTTTCATATGAAATTAAGGATATAAATTGTATGGTATAAAATGACTTCTAGATGTTTAAAAAAAAATAAATCATGGCTTTTTGGCTTATGCTATAATGGGTGGGAGAGCTGCCTATCTTAACTGTGCTCCATTTTTTGCTGAAGTTGGGCTTTTTACAATTTAACTAAAGGGAAATGAGTTTAGACAACTGTGACAAGTCTGAGTATTCTCATTGATATGCCACTATAAATTGCTGGTAGCACCGTGCCTTAGTGCCTTTGCTAAGTGCACCTTACTGCTAAAAGAAACCAGTTGTTAATGTCCAGTGATCTTAATTCATATGTTAGTTTAAAGTCAGATTGATCAATCTTCAAGGAATTGGTATGACATCACTGTTCTGGATTAAGTTTGTCAAAAGGGAGATGACTTGTTAATTGAATTTACGAGTGAAGTTTCTTAAAGGTATTGGCACCAAGTTTGTGATGGGTAGTGTGGGCAGATTTCAAGGTATGTTTTTAAAATCTTGTTCGATCAAGACACTCCCATATCACACGGCAGAATATATTGCTTAGTCAGGATAACATTAATATTCAGTTGACTTCTACTGCACATGTAAATTTTTAGGACCAAAATTTTGAAAAGATTAATATCCTCAACATCTCCCTTCTGAAGAAAATAATTCTCTAAACTAGCTTTGAATTTTGTTTTTCTCCTTCTTGCAATATAAGACACAAGAGGAATTTAGTTTGTTTAGTAATTATTTGTAATTCAGATGGGGGGGGGGCAGGGAAATCAAAAATGAAACATTGTGTGTGAAATGTCTTCCAAAGTCAGTACTGGGCCATTCGTCTCTACACATTTGTTTTTTCATCTTAAGCACTACCTAAACTAGTCTTGGCTTTACTATTCGTAGTCAAACAGACAACAGAAGATAGGAAGGATGTCTGGTTTCTCTTTTCTTGTTCTTGCTAGTGCTGATTACATAGTTAACACTGCTTCAATCAAGGAGAGCAGGTTATGGTCATATGTTGCTGCCACACAAAAAGAGGGTAGGGAGAAATCATCGAATCTGACCTATCAGATCTGCAGGCACAAACATCCATCTAATTTTAAAAAAAAAAAACTAATTATAAGATCTAATTTTAAACATATTTTCTCAAATATTTATTTTAAATCATGTGACCAGTTTCCTGGGCTGTGAACAGTTAATATTTATTGAGTTTCCTCTCTGCATTGCAGAGAAGCATAGTGGTGAAATGCATCTCTTACAGTCATGTCCAATATGTATATTGGTTTCTTGTAAGGTGAGGAGTAGAAAGGCTGTAATGTTCATCTTTTACAGTGGTTTTCCTGACTCTGTGCATTAATAGCTCATTGTTCTACAACAGTCAAGATTTGTATCTCCTCTGAGGAAATCAAAGAAATGTAATTATCTTGTTTACATCCTTCAGACTTTTAGATGCCCCAAAGGTTACCTAAGCAGATTAGGCTCTGCAGTTTTGGCAGAGTGGAAATTGGCAACTATCAACAGTAGAGACATGCAGGACACATTTAATACAAAGAAACATCTCTGCAAACCCCTGGAGTCACAAGTTACAAGCAACCCCTCATAGTCAGACTCTGTAAAATTTCTCTTAAATGCGACATATAGATGACTACACTATAGTATGTACATCTGTAACCAAGCACACCCTTTCAATGATGGCATGAGATACAGTCCTAGTAAGATGTTGGAACTTCACACTAAATGAGGCTTCTGTGGCCATGCAGCGTGGTGCACTTGCAAGGAATTCGGTTCTTCATAACTAAACATGCCTTGTGACCTTTTACTTTTTGGATGACTTAGGCAAAGGGACAGGATGGTATTAAATTGGTTCAGTCAAGGGCCAGTGCTATATTTGAATGCAAGTTAAAAATGAAAGACAAAATCCTTCAAAAGTGACTGGTGAATTAGGATGCCACAATTTTTGGGTGACCAAACTGAGACCAATTTCTCTGGCAGAGGTGAGTACTCTCCCTCTAAGAATCAAGCCACTTTAAGGTGTTGCAAATTGGGCACCAAAAAATCACTAGCAATTCTTTAGAACCTTAAATCTCTCCTGTCAACAAGTTTGGCTAATTAAACCAAAGTGCACTGCACTAAACTATCTTGAATTTGGCAGCTGATAATAAAGGATAATAACTAGGGCCAATCAATCCCAAATGACCCTTTGTTGGGGATGTCTCAATTAAGTCATTTTAATGGGCACATTTTAGTTCCCTTGGAAATTGTGCTGTTTGCTATATTATAAAAATGTGATATGTTAACCATGCAATGTTAAAGTGAATGCTGCAGCAGATGCAAGGGAGAGCTGCTATTTCATTCTTCCAAATACTATTGTACGTCTGTCTTTCTGGAAACACAGATGCTATACCTTCATTAAAGGACACCCTGAGACACTGTTTTTGTGTACTGTTTTAGTCCACTTTGCGTTTGTTCAGGTTGTGGGAAATTCTGTGTTAAATGTAGGAAGGAGAAGTGTTAAGACGTCTTAAAATGGTGTTTTGTATATAAAAGTAATCAAGCTTTATACAAATGTCTGCAATTCTGTATCAGATGAGATCCTTCACAGAGCCACACTAGAACTGCTGTGAACAAAACTAACTGCAAATATTTCCTGCTTTGTGGAATGGATGTTACCAGCGTTGTTGTATCCCTTCTCAAGCAGTTTCTGCAGTGAAAACAGTATTATTATTCAAAATACAGTCTTAGGCATTGACGTGAAAATAAGTGAACAGCAGGACAGAATATTGTGCACTTTTTGATTTACACTCCAATGTGTAACATTTATGGTGGGCATTTAAGTTGTATAAATCAAAAGAAAATTCTGGTAAATTGGAGATTTTTCTTTATTATTACTATATAGAAGATTGAAAAGAAATAAATGCATCAAAAGAACTGTTACCTTGAAATGAAAAATAAATGGTTAGAACATTATTCTAGTACATTTATCTCTCACATATTACTTTCCTGTTTTGTAGGGAAGGGGCAATATGCTAAAATGTATTTGGGTGCAGTATATCATAATTTATTTAAAATATTGTATTGTACTTATGGAAAACAAAGGCTTTCTATTCCTACATACAATGTGGGAAGCAGAAAACTATATAAATAAGTTTATATTTGAAAAGTGACTATTTTATGTGTACAGGTAGTAACTTGGGAAAACAAACAAGGAGTCTTGTGGCACTTTTAAAGACTAACAAATATATTTATCTCCTGAGCTTTCATGGGAGAAAATCCTACTTCATCAGGTGCTTGAAGATGGGGTTTCTGTGCTAATCTCAGAGTTCTTTACACCAGACCTGAGATCTGTAATTTGCTTTTTGGCTTTCACATGATCACCCACTTATTAAGAATCACTGTATTTGACATTATAAAAATTTGGATACAGGAGCAGGAAGACAGTCCAACTCACACTCTCTTGGTGAGTTTTTAGTGCCAAGGCACTAACAGGGATGAAGTAATGAAAATTTCTCGAAATAAGATGCGACACTGAACACACATTATGGCCCATCTGCTAAGTAAAGTGGTGCTGCTGTTTTTGGACCATGACATCACTTGTTTTATTTCAATGGACCTTCTTTTGCCTACATCAAAACTCATTGTGGGGCAGATTTTCATGACGCACATACTCATCTTTTGCATTATTCTAGTCAAACAATTGTGATTGTAAAACAAATTATACAAAGTTATAAAACCTGCACCCTATTTTATGTACTGTTGATTACGTGATTGAAGGTGATCTTGACTTTTAAGGCTCTTTTTAAAAAAATAGTTGAGTAGCTTCATGCTAGGGTCTGATGGATGAGCCAGGTGCATAGCATTGCTAAAATCAGGCTGTTAATTTAGATATTACCATTCCCTCAAATCTTTTGTTCTTCTTTGAGTGCTGCTCATGTCCATTCAGATATAGGTGTGTGCACGCCTTCGTGCACGGTTACCACTGTTCCCGCTAAGCCACATGCGTGTGTGCGCACAACTTTTTTGGCTTCAGTGCACAATATTCTCCTGTAACGCACGCTCAGGGGTTAAAGTAAGGCGGAACGCACAGGAATCCTGCCATTCTTGGGCCCATAATTTTCAGGGCCCAGCGTTCTGAGGCCCCTAAAAATAGAAAAAGGAGGCGGAACGCTGCATTCCGGTGCGTTCTGCCCAGGGGGCCCAGCAAAGCCACAGACTCGGGCGAAACGCTTGTTCCGCCCTGTCCTGCTGCGGCCAGGCTGGGGAGTTTCAAACCTCCTGCCCTGAGCATGCTCAAACAGCGTGCTCAGGGCAGAAGGGGCCTGGCCAAGGAACGGCTCTGCCGGCTTCCCCTGCAGCTCTGGGCCTCCAGCCAGGTAAGTGGGGCTGGGAAGGGGCCGTGGGAAGGGCAAAGGAGCAGGGAAGGGGCCGCGGCGGGGGGTGGGGGCAGAGGAGCTGGGAAGGGGCCACGGGATGGCAAAGGAGCAGGGAGAGGGCCTGGGGGGCAAGAGGAGTGGGTAGCTGGCAGTCGGGCGGGGAATGGGCTGTGGGGGGTGAGAGGATTAAAACCGTAAAGTTGGACTCACAAGTTATCATAAGGCAAAATTTCTGCTCACAAACTAAAATTTTTGCTCATAACTTCCCAATCCTTAGAGGGAACATTGACAGCTACTGGAATCTTTTTCCCCCTAGCAGTACCCGTAGGGCCAGCTCCAGTGCCCCTTGGAGCCCTGTGCCCATAGCATGGTGTATTAGGTGCTGCCAACCCCTAAGTTCACCAGTTCCTTCTTTCCGCTTGTGACAGCTAGTGGACCTCCCCTCTTGCTCCAGCAAGCAATAGTTAACTTACCTCCCTTTTCTCACTTGGTAGCTTAGATTCACTTAAGTACCCATTGTTTGTTCTCTTAGATTAGGATAGTTAAAATAGCTTTGTTAGGCAATAGACTCTTGTTCTCCAAGATCCCCTGGATTCAAGCGGTGTGCAGCCTGGGGCAAGGCTTTTCCCCTCAGCGATCCTCATGATAGCTGCTTAACGTGCTTGGGAGAAGCCCGCTGTAAAGAAAAATGTAAGATTTGTAAAGCCTTTAAACCAAGAACCCAGGAGGAGAGGGAAACCCGATTAAAGGTTTTACTAATGGAGTCGGCCCTGCGCCTTACACTGGAGCACCTGAGACTGATGTTGGCACCGACAGCCTCCTCAGTGCAGAGCTCACAGTTGAGACCATCCTCGGTGCAGAGCTCATAGTCAGCACCGGCTCACCTCCGGTACCGCTCCTCCCCATCGAGGGGGAGTGAGAAGAGGCACTGTCAGGGATGAAGTTGCTCCCCCAAGGCTCAGGAGAAACCGGGGTCGAGCTCCGGCCTGGGAGTAGAAGAGGGGCATGAACCCTTGACCGTCCTGTTGTCTTCACAGATGGAGCAGCCCCCGACTCCTGGGAGCGTGAGGGTACCCCTCTGCCTCCCAGTCTCGTCATTTCCGGAGGCCTGTCAGTCTGCAAAGGCTCTGATGACTGCCACCCCCACCTCACTCAAGGAATTTACCTGCTGCACTGGCCTCCACAGGCAAGACAGCTATGGGACCACCCTTATGGCTATCAGGACCCTTAACACAATGCTTTCTGGAGTGAGAGTCATGCCAGGGCCGCCTGTCAGGAGGCTATAAACAAAGGGACCGGAGCGCTCTGGCACTGTGGGTCCCCAATGGCCTGCTAGTCTTGGTCTCCTATCTGGGAGAGCAGGAAATCCCACACACCCCCCCGTGGGGTATTCTGCATTGACCGATCATGGTCACTGCTCCGCTTCACCAGTGCTGATGAGTTCACCTCCAACACAGAGATGCAGAACCCAGTCATTAAACAAAGTAAGAGCAGCCTCCGGCAAATGAACCTGGAAGTCATTGGTGCCACCATGCTGCTCGACCCATTCCAGCTCCTCAGTCTCTTCCCATGGAAGTTGGCACTGTGCTCGGCACCGACGCAGCTCATCCTCAGCGAGCTCTTTGGCCTATCGTTCTTCACGGCACTGCAGATCCTGGCACCGGCACCATAGAGACCATAGAGTTTCTCAATCTCCTGTGGAGAGTGGACACAATTCTGGCTATGTGGGCGCCAGAGATACTGCTGTAACTCTTGCATTGGCATGGCTGACTGGACACTGGCCATCCCAGAGGCCATATTGGGGTCCTTGGGCTCTCCAAATGGGTCAAGGCCCACAGTTCCTGTAGTCCATCGGAACACAGCAGCCTCCCCCAGCTCCACCCAGGGACCAGCCCTCAGACTCCGAGGGCTCAGAATCCTTGGAGGACACCTCACAGGGTTCACCCCAAGATTTTGAGGAGGGCCTGGCAGTGGCCCAGGCAGCCCTGCAAATGGCTTATGATTCCACCGACTCGGCAGGATGTGCAATGGCTTCAGGCGTGTCTATGAGCCATTGCTCATGGGCTGCAAGCATCCGCTCTCTCACAGGAGGTACAACAGGCCATCCAGGATATGCCGTTTGAAGGTCCGAGCCTGTTTTCAGACCAAATGGACACAAAACTCCATGGCCTGAAGGATTCAAGGGCCACAATATGGTCCTAGGCCTCCACATGACACAGTCAACAAGGCGCCCCTTCTGCCCTCTTCTATTGAGGCAGCAGCCACAGTTTAGGCCGCAATCCCAACGTTACTCCCCTTACAGGAATAGAGACAAGAACAGAACATTGAACAGGCATCAGCCTGCCACTGGCTCAAGCTCTGGCCAACACCAAACACATTTGTGGCATTCCTCTAACCACCGCCACCCCTTTTGAGGGTACGCTCAAGGGCAATCTTTCAGTCTACAGCCAGGATCCTATCTCACCCTTTCTGAATCATCTGGCCTCCTTTCTGTAGGAGTGGACCCATATCACCACAGATAGATGGTTCTTAAGTACCATCACTTTGGGATACTCCATCCAGTTTTCTTCTTCCCCTCCCACCATCCCTTCCCAACTGTCCCTTCTCAGGGACCTCTCTCATGAACAAGTAATGCTCGAAGAGGTACAGTTCCTTCTACAACTGCGTGCTGTAGTAGAGGTCCCTGTGGAGGAGCAAGGGGCAGATTATTACTCCGATACTTCGTTGTCCCGAAGACCAGTGGAACCTTGAGACCAGTCTTAGATCTACGAGTTCTCAACAAACACATAAGGAAACTATAAAGTTTCGGATGGTCTCCTTGACATCCATAATTCTCGCCCTGGATCCTGGATACTGGTTTGCCGCCCTCGATTTGAAGGATGCATATTTTCATATTGCTATCCTCCCCTACCACAGATGCTTCCTCCAGTCCTCACTACTAGTTTATGGCCCTTCCATTTGGCCTAGCTTCGGCCCCCAGAGTATTTACCAAATGCATGGCAGTACTGGTAGCAAACTTGTGCAGACAGGGGGTACACATTTCCATACCTGGACAACTGGCTAGTCAAGGGGTGTTCTTACGACCAGGTCAAATCCAGTGTGTCCGTGGTCCTTGCCACTTGCTCCAGACTGGACCTGTTGGTGAACCAACAGAAATCAAAGTTAACCCCTGTGCACTGGATAGACTTCATCGGGGCCACTACAGACTCAATAGAAGCCAGGGTCTCCCTTCCCTGTCAGCGTTTTGATACTATATAGGACATAATAGCACAGGTCCACCATTGCACAATCACCACAGCCAGGCAGTGCCTCAGCCTCCTCGGGCACATGACCGCATGCACATATTGGGACTAATCGCACCCTGTCTAAAACTCAGACAGCTCCAACTGTGGCTCACAACAGAGTATACTCCTACCAGACATTCCTTGGACAAAGTAGTCACAACTCCCCCCATTGTCATAAGGGAGCTGAATTGGTGGAAAAACCCACTTACGGTCCTGGAAGGTGTTCCCTTTCAGGAACTCTTGCCATCTGTAACCTTAATCTCAGATGCTTCAGACCTGGGATGGGGTGCCCACCACAGAATGGGAGTAAAGACTCAAGCCCTTTGGTTGGCAAGAGACAAGAATCTCCATATCTCTGTGCAATGCGACTGGCATGCAAGGTCTTTCTCTACCTCCTATCCAGACAAGTAGTACATGGCCTCATGGACACCATCAGGGCCATGTATTAGATAAACAAGCAGGGGCAGGGGGGTGCAATCCTTGACGCTGTATAAGGGGGCCATCCACCTGTGGGACTTTGCCATGGAACACCACTTTCACCCTATGGCTTCCCACCTTCCCAGAGTACACAACAAAGGCAGATCATCTCAGTAGGCGATTCTTGCCTCTCCACAACTGGTCTCTACACCAGGATGTGGCTGATATGATTTTCCGGAGGTGGGGGTATCCCGAAGTGGACCTTTTGGCCTTGCATTGGAGCAGGAAGTGTGCACAGTTCTGTTCCCTCAGGGGCATGGAGGTGGGGGTGCTGTCAGATGCCTTTCTTATCCCTTGGGCAGGAGCCCTGATGTACGCCTTCCTGCCAGTTCCGCTGCTGCTCCAAGTCACTATAAAAATCAACAGAGACAAGGCGAACATTTTTCTAATCACCCCAGCATGGGCTCACCAATGCTGGTATTTGATGTTACTCGACCTGTCAGTTGCTCCTCTGTGGGAGCTCCCCCAGTGCCCAGACCTGCTCTCACAGGACTCTGGGTACCTGCTTCACCCAGACTTGGCTTCCCTCCATCTCACAGCCTGGAGGCTCCATGGCTGAATGAGGAGGAACAGGTCTGCTTGGATCAAGTCAGGAGGGTCCTAATGGGGAGCAGGAAACAGTCCACCTGGGATTCCTATAAGGCCAAGTGGACCCGTTTCCCCACATGGGCTCAGACCCAGCGTATCCCACCAGGAAGCACACCGATCCAAGCGATACTGGAGTACTTATTTCACTTAAAACAGCAGGGCCTCATCCTGGTCTTTCTGAGAGTACACCTGGCAGCCATCTCCGCTTTCAATCATCCACTCTAAGGTTGGATGGTTTTCTCCCATCCCATGTCAGTCTACTTCCTAAAGGGAATTGAGAGGCTATACCTCCAAATCCGCGACCCTGTGGCTCCCTGGGACCTACACCTGGTTTTACAGAGATTAACGGGACCCCCTTTTGAGCCAATGGCATCCTGTTCCCTCCTGGCTCTGTCCTGGAAGGTTGCCTTCCTAGTGGCCATTATCTCAATTAGGAGGGTTTCTGAGCCAAAGGCACTTAGGCTATGTCTACACTGAGGAATTAAGGTCGACTTAAAAAAGTCAACTTTTAATAAGTTGACTTTAAGTCGACCTTAAGTCGACTTAGAGAGTCCATACTGGACTCCTAATTCGACTTAAAGGGGGCCTTACTAAGTCGACTTAGAGAGTCTACACTGGACTCTCTAAGTCGACTTGTTCGGTCCAGGGAGAGCTAGCAAGCCCCTGAGCAGTCCGGGGGAAAAGGGAGCGAGGAGCTCCCTTCTGCCCTGGAGCACTCGGCTCCCTTCTGCTTGGGATTTCCCACATCCTGGTCAGAAGGAAGCCCTCCTAGCCTGGACCACTCAGGGCCCAGGGACAACTTCCCCGGCTCCAAGTGGTCTGGGCCAGGAGGAAGAGCCGGAGTCCCATGCTCCAGCTGCCCACTGCTCAGCAGCGTGTAGCTGGAGCGGGGATCCCGGCAAGAAGGGACCTCGGGGCTCCCTTCTCACTGGGACCACTCAGGTCCTGGCAAGAAGGGACCCATGCCCCAAGTCGACTTAGGGCTACCTCACGTCTACACTGACTTAAGTCGACTTAAATAATCGACTGAAACCTCAAAGTTGAGTTTATACCAGATATTATAAAGTCGACTTTGAATTTCCTTAAATCGACTTAAGCAGCTGCTTAAGTCGATTTAAGGAAACTGTAGTGTAGATGTGAGGTAATTAAGTTGACTTAAGCAAGCTTAAGTCGACTTAATTTTCAAGTGTAGACACACCCTTACTTCTGAACCTCCCTATACAGTGTTTTTTAAAGACAAGGTCCAGCTGAGGCCTCACTCGGCCTTTCTCCCCAAAGTATCTCCCCTCTCACTATAACTGGGACATTTTCCTTCCTGTCTTCTGCCCCAAACCACGCCACTCTGATGAGAAGCGGTGTTTACACACACTAGATGTGCTCCAGCCTTCTACATTGAGGGCATGTGCCTCTTCCATAAGTCCACACAGCTCTTTGTGGTGGTGGCGGAGAGCATGAAGGGATCAGCTGCCTCCGCACACTGTATTTCTTCATGGATCTCTGCATGCATCTGACACTGCTATGCCCTTGCTAAGGTGCCACTCCCGAGTGTTGTGACAGCCCATTCGACCAGGGTACAGGCATCATCAGCGGCGTTCTTGACCCAGGTTCCCATTGCTGATATATGCAGAGCAGCTACGTGGTCATCAATTCATACCTTCGCCTAACATTACGCCTTAGACCAGGGGTCTCAAACTCAAATCACCACAAGGGCCACATGAGGAGTAGGCTATAGGCCCAAGGGCCACATCACTGAAACCTTTACATACAACAGTTTTTAAAACCCTGAAGGCCACCAGTTTGTTTAATTAAAATCAAATTAAAAATTGATTAATTGAATTCAGAGTGATTTTAAATAAAATTAATTAATTTTGGTTTAATTAATTGAACTTGAATGAATTTTAGTTGAAATTTAATTTTTAGGAAGGTTTTTAAAAACTTTTAAAAGTTTTTAATTAAAATTAAATTTTTTAATTTTTTTTAAATAGAGAGAGAAGGAAACAAAAAAAGAAAAGGATGGAGAGAGAAAAAGAAAAAAGGAAGAAAGGAAAAAGAAAAAGAAAAAGAAAGAAGGAAGAGATGGATGGAAGGAAGAGAGCGAGAAAAAGAAGAGATGGAAGGAAGGAAGAGAGCGAGAAAAAAGGAGATGGAAGGAAGGAAGAGAAAAGGAAGGAAGAGAAGGGGGGGGGGAAGAAAGCAGGTCTAGGGGTGGGGCGATGGTCCCCGGCCGTGGCCTCGGGTCCCCGGCCGGTGCGCTGATGGCCTCAGCTGGGGCCGGCTCGTGGCTGCAGCCTCAGCTGGGGCACTGGCTCCCAGTCCCCCGGCGGGCAACTGGGGTTCCTGGGGGGCTGAGCGGGCCGGCCCGCCACAATCCCCTCCAGCATGGGGGGGGGTGGGCCCACACCAAGGGGCAGCGTGACTCCCAGATGGTGGTAGGCTCCACCTCTTCCCTGGCTGCCTGGCAGTGGCTGCTGAGCTGGGGGTGGAAGGCCGTGCGTGGTGCTGCCCAGAGGCACCACTGATGGCAGCAGGACCGGTGGAAGGCAGGCAGCTGCAGACCGGTTGCCAGCTCCCAGCCGGTGGCGCGCAAAAGCCAGCCAGGGGTTCGGAACCGCTGAATTCTGGCTCCTGCCGCGTGCTGCGTGTTTGAGACCCCTACCTTAGACCAACAGCCCGCGACGATATGGCCTTTGGAAGAACGGTGTTGCATCAGTAACTCTGCCTGCCATCCAAGGTATGGCTTGGTATACACCTATATCTGAATGGACATGAGCAGCACTCGAAGGAGAAAAGACCATTGCTTACCTGTAACTGTCGCTCTTCGAGATGTGTGCTCATGTCCATTCCAACCTGCCCACCATCCCCGCTTCAGAGTTAGCAGAAAGAAGGGACTGGTGAATGTAGGGGCCGGCGGCGCCTAATTTGCCACGCTATGGGCGCGGAGCTCCAGGGGGCGTTGAAGCTAGCCCTGTGGGTACTGCTAGGGGGAAAAGATTCTGGTAGTTGTGCATGGAGGTGTGCACACCTATATCTGAATGGACACAAGTACACATCTCAAAGAATGACAGTTAGAGGTAATCAACCGTCTTTTCAGTGGACACAGGTATTCCCTTAGTACGTAACCACAAGTTCAAATGAGTATAGACGGCGTGTCTCTTTCAGCACCCAGTAAAATGCCTATCCTGAGTAAAACACCAGTCTCTTCGACAGCATTTCAGTATGTTACTCAAACCTTAATAAGTGAGTCTTGGTCCCCACCCTTTCTGTTAAGAACTAATTACTGAAAACATAGGCAGCCATATTCTGAACAAGATCATTTCAACATTAGGTTAGCTACTTTGGTTCCTGTCAGAGCAGAATTTCTCCTTATTCCAAATGTTGACATCATAAACAAAGATGAGGTTTTCTCTGAATGCCCCAATATCTGAACTGATACTGTCCATCTTAGCTTTTGTCTTCCTTTCAGTATAATTGGCAAGCTGCCTCAACCTGGCTTTCTTTGCTCTTCGGTCCTTACATGCACCCGAGTAGTGCTCTCCCGTTCCACCTTATAGTGCTTACTGGATAGTGCACCAGCTGCTGTCCTCTTCCTTGAACTGCATGAACTAGGATGAAGTGGGTGATTCATGCAACACCCTGGTGCTGTGCAGTGTGGAACCCAGCTTTCAAAAACCTCTCTGCTGGCAAATGCTCAACTTATCATGAAGGTAGGCAGCTGATGCACAGAGGTTTGGGGGTTTGAAGTTTTTTGTTAATAGGGGGAGGATGGTGGGAGTTCCTGGGGCGGGGAGGAGGTTTGAATTGAGAGAGAGACAGGGAGGGAGTCTGAAAGACTAAGAAGGATGAATGGCAATGTATCTGAGTACTAACAAACGCCCATTTCTAATCAGCCACACTTCCTGCACTGACAGGGAAAAGCCTCTCCTTCAGTCCATTGCAGACCCACAATAACCTGGAGGGCTCTCTTGGAACCCATTAATTCTTTTTGGCTTGCTATATAATTGCTTCACACCTGTACATATAAACCCTCCTCAGCAAGATGTGATCATCAGCTGCAGCAAAGGCGAAAAGGACTAAATTATAGAACTCAAGTATCCTGTGTGTCAATCAGTTGTACTAACCATTGAACAACAAAATGCAACCATTATATTGACTTTTCATCTTGTAAATGTCTTATTAAAAAGAAAATAAAGTTGCCTCTTACAGATCTGTTACGAGGTTTAGTTGATTGAGAGAGTTGGTTACATTAAAACTTGCTCCAGCACTTCAATAACTTTAATCCTACTCCCAATTAATCTTGTCTTGCTTTCATATGAAGGAAACATACGACTATGGCACATACTAAACAAACATACCTATCTAAATCAGGCAGGTGTGGTGAAATACTCAAGGAGCTGTGCTGATTTCAGTATTTCTTGGATATTTCCAGGACCACTGATCATCATTTAAAAAGATAATCATACTATATTTTGTTGTCACCTGAGTTAAAATGTTGACATTTACCATTCAAATATTTGGATTTCAAGGATGTTACAGAATATAGCCCAATATGCCAAATTTCTCCTTTTGTAATCTCTCTCAGCAACCTAACAGTGTTTGTTCTCTGATCTCCAAGAAGTGCCCAGAACTGAATTATTCCTAGTTAAGCTGCATTAAAACGTTATCAAGAGTTTTCTGGGACAAGAAGTATGCCGTCATGCGCTGGGGGGAGGAGAGGGTAGGTGGTATGTAGTTGGCTATTCTCGAATAGCTATTAAGTAAATGCTAGGGTTTGGGTAATTTCCTGCATCTGGAGTTCACCTCTATCTATAATTCATCCCTGATAAGCCTGAACTGATCCTACGTCATACACACCCCTGCATTTAATTTCCTCCCATTCTGTAAGTTTCCCATCTTCAAAGCATCTGACGAAGTGAGATTTTCTCCCACGAAAGCTCATGCAATAAATAAATCTGTTAGTCTTTAAAAGTGCCACAGGACTCTGTTGTTTTTCTGCAATAGACTAACATGGCTACCCTTTGGAATTTTATCCCACAGGATCCCGTACTTCTAAAGAGCATGTTTTTTGCCTTAGGAATGCACTGTTGGACATGAAAAATAATTCCCAGAGGTTGCTACTATCAGACTACTTCTAGAATGGTCTCTAATCTTCTATTCCCAATTGAAATTAGGAAAATTGGACACTGCCATACTGTCAATACACATGGTGAATTTTTCAGGACTTAAACATGTCTAGCAAATGAACTTTGTTTCCCAGATGGAGTGTATATCTCTTCATTAAAGGCATGGTTAAATGGAGGAAAACATGAACTTTCACATTCACTGACTATAATCTTCTGAAAGCACAAATGGTTTATGATTGTGGTGTCTAGGCCGATCCGGGCCTGAAGAGCTTGTCACGCGAGTAGTGATAAGGCTGGTCAGGCTCTTCTCTTGGCCTAAGAGTAGCCATTTTAAAAAGCAAAAAATATATAGTGAGCCTGTCTGTCATTTCTGTGAACTGCTAGAGCTGGTAGCTGTGGTAAACGTTTCCTGTAAACAGTGTCTGTGCCTGCTGCAAGCAGCACAAGCCTGTGCCAGACTTCCTCTCAGCTGTGTGGTTTAGTTAACAGCCAATTGATGTTAATGCTAACGCAGTTTTACCATATATGCGGGGGGGGGGGGGGGCCCTACAGCCCCAGTACAGCACTTTTTCCACGAGTACAAAAAGCAGTGGGCTTGGATGCAGCCCCTGAGAAATCATCATGGACCATCAGTATCTGGTTCGACTGTGGAGTGCTGTGAACCCATGGGCCCCCCACCTTTCAGTAGCCTGCTTCAGGCGATCATGCAGGGGCTGCTTCTTGCCTTGGTAAGCGCTTGATTTCCAATAAAGAGGGTTGCTTTAAGACTGAGCCTCAGTGTTCGTTTCCACAAACTGGTATCAAAACGAACATCCGCCTGTGGCAGACCACAATGTGGAAAAGGGGAAACTTTTGTTAGCCTTACAGATACAGGAAGAGAGAAGAGCATTCCCCATCTAACTTCAAAAAGGAGAAACAGCAAAGGGTTATCTTTTTAAAAAGTATATATTCCCTATAACGGAGAGGAAATTGACAGTCTCAAATGCATGCTGATGCAGCATGTAGGAAGTGGATGGCATAGAGACCCTGAGACTTGGTCAGATAATTTTGTTAGCTATCTTTGTGAACGGCTTTGGTACAGTGAAGAGGGAAAAATCCATATGGGAAAGGATCCAAGATGGAACTGGAGGAGGAATTCAGAACCATGTCTGTAAATATGTTCAGTTTAGAGGTGAAGGAGGTGGGGCTATAGGTGGAGAAGTGGGTGGAGTTGAGAGATGATTGAGGTAATAAGGCCAGAGGTTGTTCATGTTAAAATGGAAAGCCGTAGGACAGTGAGTTTGAGGTTGTGAGTAGTGAAGCAGGGATGGAGCTTAAAGAAGGGTAGGAATCAAGTTGGTGGGTTCATTGGTGATGAAGAGCAGGTAGAATAGTCTATCCAACATGGGAGGAGAATAGGGTGTGGAAAGAAAAATGAAGAAGAGAGCGGAGGAAGATTAAAAAATAAAACCATATAGATCATCTGATGACATGGGTGAAGGAGCAGTTGGGAGTGTTTTATGGAGAGCTACAGGTTATAAATAAGTGCGGGTACTGGGCATAGCAATTTAAGAGGATGAAGTATTATTGCTTGGCTAGAAAAATGGCAAAGCTGAAGAAGAGAAAACATAGTGGCAGAAATGTGGGGATATGGAACTTCCTCCAGAGCTTTCCAACGGTGCAGGAGTGGAAGAAGAGGTTGGTGGTAGAAGAGAGTAAGGGGATGGCGTGGTGTGTGATGTTACACAGTAAAAGGCTTTTGTTACCACTTGCCTTGTAACCTTGGAGGAATTTGTGTTGTGCAGCTATGGTTTAGTCCACTGACACTAGTAGCCTGTCCCCAAGCATGAAGTAGTCTCACCCTGGCTCTCACCAGCCCAGTTACTCTGTATAGGGTGACAGCAGCAGCCCTTCTGGTCTTGAGTCTCTTGGAATTCTTAATCACCAGACACGCGGACCCTATTCCTGTCTGGTTTATCACCCCTGCAGCTGTGAAATCACTCACCCAGCTATCAGCTCCCTTTAGTACACACACTCCACATAGTTTGCACATCAGGAATCTGCTTTGGATAAAAATAAACAATGTTTATTTAATAGATTTAGATTTAACAATGATATAGAAAAGAAAAGGAAACACAAGTTACACAGAAAATGAATATAAAGAGACAACTTCAGGAATTGCACTTTCATGGTAGATGAATTCCTTCTCCAATAAGTTGCCAGTTGCCTAAACCCAGTTTTCCGGCATACTCCCTCACTGTAGGAGGGATCCAGCATTTCTGGACAGTCTTCTATCTCAAGACTGTCCTCTGAATTCTGAGTCAAAAGAACTCATTCCCAAGCCTGTTTTTAAAGGGCTTTAACTCATGGTTGATCAGACTGGGGAAACTCCCCTCATACTTGTTCAAGAACAGGGTGGGGTTTTTTGTTTGTTTGTTTGTTTGTTCTTTTCCAGTTGTCTCAGGCCTTGTACACACGATCACTTTATCGCGCATTAACAATCATTACCGCGTGATACCAACAACGGCGTACACATGTGCAATAGGGCTGTTGCGCGTTAACTACCTTGTTGTAGCGCAATACAAAAACCACCTCGACGAGCATGGTAGCAGTTAACGCGGAACAGCTGTTGCGCCTTTCCACTTGTGTGTACGCTTACTGTGCAATGATTGGTCTCCGGAAGTGTCCCAGCATTCCAAAGTCATCCTCTCTGGTCTTCCCCCCCACCCGCTCTGTGGCCGTGACGAAACAGTCCCTGCCCTGATCAGATTCCCGGGATTTTCGAATTTCTCGTCTGTTTCACTTCCTGTTCTCTTCCTCGTGGAGTGGAGTGCAGCTCCGCTCATCAGTAGCAATGGCGGCCTGTCGTGGAAGACATGCACCCCTTTGGAGCACGGCAGAGGTGCTGAACCTGATCAGCATCTGGGGAGAGTCCGCTGTGCAGGCGCAGCTATGCGGCAGCAGGCAAAATTATGGTACATTTGGCATAATTTCTCGGGCCATGTCAGAGAGAGGTTATGATAGAGACACTGCAGTGCAGATCAAAGGTGAAGGAGCTAAGAATAACCTATCACCGAGCGAAGGAGGCAAACCGCCATTCGGGATCAGCGCCTGCTACATGCAGGTACTATAAGGAGATAGAAGCCATCCTCAGTGGGGACCCTGCAACCACTGCAAAGAGTCCCGTGGACACATCGCCCCCGACCCTCATTCAGTGAATGCCAGACCTGAGCAGGATGAGGACATGATGGTTGAGGAGGAGGAGATGGAGGATGACCTGGAGGAAAGCGCAACAGTGTGTAGCCAGGAGCTCTTCTGCACCCCCACTGAGACGTCCACCCAAGACATGAATTGCAGCGTGTCCTCTGAGGCGGCAGAGGGGGGTTCCGGTAAGTTTCTCTTTCGTGCAGCTATGGCTCCTGCTAAAATATCATTGTCCGGGGTGGGGGTGCTTGTTGTCTCAGTCCCCGCTGTGCACGCTCTTTATTCTGCATTCATTAGAAGTGCATCAACACAAGCAGTGATTGTCAAAAAATCATCTGTATTTAGGTCAGTAAAGGTTTCCTCGATGTACCTCCAGAGCCTACTACTCAGGTTAGATGGGAGAGCGTTTGTGTCTACGCTCCCAAAGACGGATACTCTGCCTCGCCAGCTGCAAAGCACAGCCCTGGGAACCATGGCAGCACACAGTGCAACAGCATACGGTCCTGGTTTGCAACCGGTGGCATGTAGGATATGTATTCTAGCTGGCAGGGGCACTCTGAGGAGAGAGATATCGGTTTCCATCTGTGTGCCCTGTGCAGAATGTTAGCCCCCAGTAAGCTTTCTATTAGGACGTACCTTGTTCGCTTCAGCGAAGCATAGGATGTTGACTGCCCTGCACCTTCCAGTGGAATGTGCTACTGGAAGGTTACATTGGTTATCTAGGCTATGTGTTAACAACAGCTTTATTATTATTATTTTTTTTAGATTCGACCTTCACAAGGCCGGTGTCTACCCCAGCTGACCGCATGAGAAACATTCGGCAGCGTGCTCAAAGAAACAGGGAGGATATGTTTCAGGACCTGCTGAAAACAGCAAAGGAATCTGCGAGCGAGAATCGAGCCTGGAGAGAGGAATCCCAACAGAGGAGGCAGAAACACAGGGACGAACTGATAAGCGTGATGAAGGAGCAAACAGAACTGCTCAAGAGCATGATTGCTTTGCAGACCCAAGCGATTAATGTATGGGCTCCACTCCATACAGTTCAGCCGTGTCTGCCTCCCACACCCCATAGTCCTTCAAAGAATTTCTTTGAAGGCCACCCGTCCCCCTGGTACACTGTAACATCCAGTCCCCCCCAGAGCTACTTTTTAGAGACCAGCAGCTAGACCCAACTGTAACCCCCGCTTTAGGTTTTAATAAAAACAGTGACAAATAATTTGAAGAGTGGCTTTATTTGTACACATTGAAAATCTCATAAGGTGCACCTGTTACGTCCTGGAAGTTAACTAGAGGAGGGCATCATTGAAATGGTCCCTGAGTGCCTCCCTTATGCGAGCAGCTTCTCCTTGGGCCCCCCTAATACTCCTAGTGGCTGGCTGTTCGTATGCTTCCTCGAGGCGCTGTGCCTCCATAGCCCACCCCGCGGAAAACTTTTCTCCCCTACTTTCACAAATGTTATGAAGGACACAGCACGACGCAATCACAGCAGGGCTGTTGTCCTCCGCCAAGTCCAGCCTCCCATACAAACATCGCCAGCGCCCTTTTAAATGGCCGAAGGCACACTCCACAGTCATTCTGCAGCGGCTCAATCTGTAATTGAACCGCTCCTTGCTGCGATCTAGGTTCCCGGTGTATGGCTTCATGAGCCATGGCATCAGTGGGTATGCTGCGTCTCCAAGGATGACTATGGGCATCTCCACATCCCCCACAGTAATTTTTTCATCTGGGAAGAAGGTACCCCCTTGTAGCTTCCGGTACAGACCAGTGTTCCTGAAAATGTGGGCATCATGCACCTTTCCCGACCACCCAGCATTGATGTCCGTAAAACGCCGCTTGTGATCCACGAGTGCTTGCAGCACCATGGAGAAGTAGCCCTTCCTGTTGATGTACTCGGTCACGAGATGGTCTGGAGCCAAAATAGGGATGTGTGTGCTGTCTATGGCTCACCCGCAGTTAGGGAATCCCATGGCAGCAAAGCCGTCCACAATCTCACGAACATTGCCCAACGTCACTGTCCTCTGTAGTAGAACGCGATTGGTGGCTCAGGAGACTTGTGAGAGGGCTAATCCGATGGTGGACCTCCTGACTCCAAACTGGTTTGCAACTGACCGGTAGCAGTCAGGAGTCGCCATCTTCCAAAGAGTTATCGCTACACGCTTCTCCACAGTGAGGGCTGATCTCATGTTTGTGTCTTTATGTTGCAGGGCAGGGGCCAACTCTGAACACAGTTCCAGAAAGGTTGATTTCCGCATTTGAAAGTTCTGTACCCACTGCTCGTCATCCCACAGCTGCATAACAATGCGATCCCACCACTTGGTGCTCGTCTCTCGCGACCAGAAACGGCGTTGCACCGTGTGCAGATGATCGGTGAAGGAGCTGAGCAATGCGGTGCTGTTGCTCTGCATGGCATCGATCAGCCCCTGCTCCTCAGCGTTCTCGTTTGACTCGGACCTCATTGCGTACTGAGCAACCAGCGGAGATGTATTTAGAATGCTGAAGGCGAAAGTGGAGATCAGAGCAGGATCCATGCTGTCACTGTTGTGATTGCTCGCAAGTAGTGCGTCACTGCACTGTTGAAAATAGGCGCGAGTTGCTATTGGCAATGAGGAAGATGCAAGGGGAACACAGTGCACCATGGGAAAATGAGAGTTTACCCATGGCACTTTGCGTTCCTTTCCTTCATCCCATGATTCCAAGCGCAGATTGAGGGGAAATTGAACTGTGGGGAGGTGCCCAGAATTCATTGCACTACACCGCGATATTGCAAAGAATTCTGTTGCGTTACAAGGAGCGACATGTGTACGCGGTATCCTGCAATAAAGGTCACGTGTTTTTTATAGCGTGATTGCCATGTTGCGCTTTAATCTGATCATGTGTACATAGCCTCAGTGTCTTTCCATTAATTCTAATGATCCATCATTGTGTTTTCCTGGGTTGGACAATAGATAATTACTTGATGAGGGTTTGGGAGGTGCCTTTTCTTGACTGACTTCTCATTGCCCTGCTGGGAGGTGTATATGAAGATGCACCACAGATGATGAGCATAGTTTTCTGTATACACAAATACATACATTCATAACTGCAAGCAGTGTGCATCGAAGAACCAGCTCAGAACACTATAAGCTCTCATAAAAGATCTTGCATGTTACATTTTTATAGTATAATAGAATATGTAATCACTTAGTTATCTGCTTATTTAGGGAGCTGTAACCGTCTGGTCTCCTTGTGCTTTTGGGATCCTGGCAGGGGACAGGTGTAATTAGAAATGGGGAAGTAGATTGTCTAGTTAAGGAAGGCAGCAAGGATGTAGTAAAATCGTTTGTCAACGCTTTATCACATATATTTTTCTAACATTCCCCTCTCCCATATTTGATTTTCCCCCAGTTTTCTTCATTTTTAATTTTATTCCATTAAATTCTCTACAGGGCCAGGTGGCTGCCTCATTAATGAATCCCAAGTGTGGTGCAAGGACCTGTTCATTCAGTGTGTGCCGAAGTGCCTGCTTTCAGTAACTACAGTGAGAAGCCGAGAAAGGTCAGCACTGAACTGTAGCAACAGTGATGGGTGGGAAGGACTAAGATCTTATGAGTATGGACTAGGGTTTGGGGGTTTGAAAAGCTTCAAACTGCTCTCTGCACCCAGTTGTTCCAGTGTTACCTAACACACACACTTTTATTGGGAGTAATGTAATTTTGACCTCTGGTGTAAGCAGTCTCACAGGGACAGAAGAAGCTGTAGTCTTCTCTGTTTTCAAACCTCCCTGCTCCCACTGCCCCTGCCTTCCCCACCTCTCCATCTTTTGGGATTTAAGAGCCGATCACAACTGCTGTAAGAAGCAGAGTGCCTCTCCAACAGGGGTAGACCTGAATGGGGTGGGGGCAGAGGGAGCAGCAGATACCATTTTCTTAAGAGGCAGGAAGGATGGACAGCTCAAGACAGCCCTACTTCCACCTTCCCTCTCCTTCCTTGTGAAAAATGGGTTAACTCCTCCTTCCCTTTCACACTGTAACACTAACCTTGGGTCGAGGGAAAAGAGGACACCTTCCTTTACCCACAACTGCCATCAGACCTGGCAGGTAGGACAGGAGTGGATGAAGAGCTTCCACAGTTGAAGGAGGAGCAGAGGCATGTTGGTGACAAAAAGGGCAAGATCATAGATTGCAAGGCCAGAAGGGATCAATTTAATCATCTTGTCAGCCCACCTGTGTAACACACAGCCAAAACAGAACGCCCCACAAATAATTTCTAGAACACATCTTTTAGAAAAGCATCTGGTCTTGATTAAAAACTTCTCAGTGATGTCGACACCACCATGTTCCTTCAATCTCCAGCCATTAGACAGTGTTAAACCATTCTCTGCTAGGTTAAAGAGCCCCTTATTATACTTGTTCCCCATGTAGATATTTATAACCTTTAATCCAGTCACTTTTAACCTTCTTTTTGTTAAGCTAAATAGCCTGAGCTCTCTGAGTCTGGCACTTTAAGGCCTGTTTTCTAATTCTTTGGTCATTCTCATGTTTCTTCTCTAGGGTCAGAGGCGGCTTTTGGGGAAGGTGAAGCAGGTGCACGCCTAGGGCCCCAAGCAGTAAGGGGTCCCATCTCCTGCTTCATCTACCCCAAAAGCTGCATCTGCCTCAGTCTGCAGCAGGAGGAGGAGCTGGCCCCTGGGGCCGGGTCTGGTGGCGGGGAGCTGGGCCCAGAGAGGGGAGGAGCTGGGGTTGGCTGGAGGAGCTGTGGGGTGAGGGGGGCAGTGGCAAGGAGCTTGGGCCATGGGGGGAAGGGCACAGTGGGCCTTTGCCTATGGCCCCCAAAAGCCGCCTCTGTCTGGGGTGTGTGGTTGTGAGGGCAGAGCTGATGTAGTTCTTGGGGGATGGGACAGATGTTGAGGCTTGAGGTACAAAGTTATAGGAGTGGGAGTGCATCATTAATGTGGCAATGTGGGACAGAATTCATTGACGTTTTGGGAAAAAGATGAAGCTCAGCACCACCAGGCAGCACTTTTATTTAAAATTTTGTAATTTGATATCAGTTGAGTCTTTTAGCAAGAACTCCTGCAACTGGGCCCAAAATGCATGAACCACTATACATTTGTGTGAATTGGCAACACTAATTGTCACACCAATCGGATGGTTAGAGGGACCTCAATAATCAAGGGATGGACCAAAAAACACAATTCATTTTTTTGGCCAGTCACCAAACTTTGGAGGCTGAATCATGATTTTGACCTTTCAGAGTTGGTGGTAATGCTGTTCTTTCAGTTGACGTAGGTCATGAAAATGTAAAAATCATCCCACTGCTCCCAACCAAATATATTTAGGAAAAAATCTTATTTGGGTTAAAGGAGAGATGGGAAAGGAAAATACTGAAAGAACACACAGATGCTATCACTGCTGTGCTAACATTTTTATTAGCAATTTACTGAACATACATTTTAAAAAATATATCTCTAACCCATAAAACTGCAAATGACCCTACATTTCTCCTCCATAAAGGGCACTGAGCTGCTATGGAAAAATACAATCTTCTGTTAACAGGTCTGTCTGCTTTTTTCAGTACTGATCCCTCCCACAAAAAAATGCCTCAACCTGATTCCAACTGTCCATGTTGCCAAGCTGTCCTGCAACTCCCAGGCAAACTTTTTCACTGAAATCTCCACCTTCCTGAAAAGTGACACCTCATGCTCTTCCAGATGTTAAATCTTCACATAATATTCCCCATTGGTGCTTTGATGTCCAGCTACTGGACCCTCTTATGCTCCCCACAGACGGGCTTTTATGTAATTTCTCTCTTCAGAAAGCCCTGCCTTCCATCTTGCTGTGCAACTTGTCTACAAACCTCTCTAACATCCAGCTGCTGACGTTGCCTCAAGTCCCAATAAGTGGCTGGGACTTTCCTGAAATCCCCTCACTAAAGAGCACCCCATATTTGCCAACTTTTCTTATTTTTAGCAGAATATTTTTTTCAGTATTCATGTGTTGGCAAGCATATTCCCTTTACCTCTAACACGCTCAAGAAACCTCACTATCCATAAACAAGTCCTATGACTTCCCTCCTGGATATCATGACATTCTCAGGCTCCCGGCAAGCCCCTAGGCTAATTTATTCTCTTCTATCCCAAATACTCTTTTCAGATGTCACCCACTTAGGCATTTGATAGCAATTGATGGATTAACAGATCATTTTATGAATTTACAGAAATACTGCAGCTCTTTACAGTAGAAAGAACATTCTAACAATCGTCACTTGAACATAGATGCAAAGAGTTAGCAGTTTGTTCATGTTTTATTTGAAAGAGCAAAATTCCCATTAGTATTATACAGTACATAATCAGTCAGGCCAGTCTTCAGCATTTAAATAGTGGCTTGAGCAAGCCAGACACAGGATCCTCCCTTTTCCCCAAAAATTTAGAAATAAATTATTTGCATCATTCTAATATTATAGTTATATGCACTCTAGATAGCGGCTATGGTTGTCTTCTTACAAAGGTGGCCCATATAATCAACAGAAGTAGATACAAGAGAGGTCATAATAATGAATAGTCATTGTTTGAAATGTTGCACATAGTTACTCTGTAATTTTATTAAAATTTTAAAAAAATCTGGCTTGAAAAGGCCCAACTAGTGTGTACAGCCATCATAATTACATACGCAGCCACCAAATATGATTATCTCCATAAAGAGCCTCTTTCCAGGGACATCGGGATCTGGGCAAGGCATTTTCAGTTCCTTTTTATGCATTGTGACTGGCATGCAGCAGCCACATACCACATCTACCATCATCTTTGCAACATTTAGCCTGTTAAAATGAAGAAAAATAAAATATTCAATTACAAACCCTTTGCTCAAGAGACGGATTTACAGGTCATGGTCATGTATGGAAAGTACATCTCATGCAGATGCATGAAAACATGATCTAGCTGGTTTTGAAGTTTTGTGTCATTAATCTGTGCTTCTGACAGTAATGTCATGTTATGGATTCTGGTCATATTATACTGATGTGGTGGCATTCATAACTACAAAGGAAAATCCTGTGGTGGTTCAAACATGTTAAAATGCAAAAAGATGCATTAAAATAAATAAATATTATACTATGGCCCTAATCCTCAGCTGGTGCAAACTTGCACCACTTTATTGAAGCCAGTGATTTATATTAGCTGAATATTTGGACATAAGATCCTAAATAGATTCGGAAAGCTACACATGAATAAGCTTAAATATTATATTTATTTTAAATTTTAAATAAATATGAAGATAATTCCCTCTTATTCAGCAGCAAGGACTTGAGTTACAGTTCTGTTTTTCCTTCAAGAATCAATAGAATACTTAAAACCTAAAGATCTGCGAGCAATGCAGTAACTTGCCCTGTTTTATGTGTTTACATTTTAATTCTCTATTTTCAAAAGGATCTCTGGGAGTTAGGCATTCAGTTCAATTCATTCAATTCTAATGCGAATTTGGTTGGAATTTGATGATCTAGTTCTCCTGGAGTTATTTTGAAAACTGCAACCTAAATATAGTTATTGTAATTTTAAAGCTATCCATTAAAATATGGTGGTTGTCTGCAAAATGGCTCTGAAATATCCATTGTTTAAATAGAAGTCATTAACCCTTATTTACTCTTTGCACAGTTTACAAGTTTTTTAAAAAAGTTTTTTTCTCCCCTCCACTAACTATCAGTAACAGAGCCAAAGTAGAAAATGTGAGAATTAAACTGTCATTTTCTGACTCTGATATCAATAATAGACATTTCCTACTTGTTACTCTTGTGTTGGAGCTACAAAGCTAATGGCAGTAAACAGTAGTAAAAAGTAATTTTAGCAGATGAGAATTGGATTCTACTCCGAAGGCAATGTTTTTCAGTTTTTTGTCTTTAGCTAAGCACATTTTTAAGACCAAACTCTATATACAGCCAGCCAGCCAAATTTTATCAATGAAGAGTTGTTTTAGCGTATGGTAGAATTTGGCCTATAGTTCTCAAAGAATTTGTTTTGTGTTTATAAAATAACGGTTATATAAGCATTTCAGTTTGGGGAACAGGAAGATGAAATAAATTGTTTTGCCTTTTACTGTTCTTATAGCATATGATCTATAAAGAAGGCTTTATACATTATACTTTTTACATTAAGATATCTGTTTTGGTCTCTTTTTCCTTGGTGATTGCGACATTTTTGGAAACAAATCTCTCACAAAAATCAGTTTCAGATATATTGTGAACCCTAAAATCTTTCTCCAATGTTAAGGATTCTAGTTTTGCTTTCGTTTGTTTTTGTTTTACCCCATGAGGTGTTTGGCTAGTAATCTGTATTTTAAACAGTTAATGGAGAACAAAGCTCGTTTGAGGGCACAGCTTTTTTTTTATGTTAAATATTGTAGCCATTTAATGTTCTCTTTGCTCCTTATGTTGATAGCAGGGTGGGGATGGGAGTGTATAATGCCATTTCTATTGTGTTCAGAATTAGAGTAAACCTCTGCTGGATCTCTCCATTCAAGTTGAAGATTCCTAATTTTATTGGAGTGCTGGTCCCTTGCCTATTCAATGCTATCTATTCATTGAGGCTGTCTGCTTGAGAAATCATTTTCATAACTGTAAATAGCATTGATTTATATGAAACATGATATAGTAGAGATTGCTGAAATGCTATTATATTTAACATCACCAATTATCATGAAGTTGGGAGAAATTTCCTGGTTTACTTTCTACCTTAATTTGTAAACTTGCAGATTTTTGACAGTTAAAGTATGTGGTGACCTCCTTCAAACAAGAGAAAAAAAGCTACTTGGCATCCTTAGACGTGGGATATGTGTTGGACATGGATGTCTAAGTTTTTGTTTTAAGGAAGTGAGAACGTGTTGTTCCCTGCCTTGTAAAGCAGTTCTGTACACTGGTACTTATCACACCACATATAAAGAAAAAAAAAGTTGATAAAATAAACAGTGTGGTTTAGCTCATCTTTGCTGTGACATTCCTCATAGAGCCTTACTTTGCTGAAGATGGACACATTCCCGCACAACGCGTCAAGGTGACGTTTGTAGTACACCCTTTGTAGGTCACTTGTTCTTCATATTCAACCTCTCTACAGCGTTCTGTCCAATGTAAAAGAAAGATAATTATCAGACCTCTAACTGTAGGCATTTTGAGATTAGCTCTGGTGGATTAAAAGCATACAGGCTAAATTCTATGGGAAAACATTTTCATTAGACTCATAGACTTTAAGGTCAGAAGGGACCAGTATGATCATCTAGCCTGACCTCCTGCAAAATGCAGGCCTCAAGACTTCACCCACCCACTCCAGCAGTAGGCCACCAACCTATGACTGAGTTATTTACCTCCTTAAATCATGATTTAAGGACTTTAAGATACAGAGAATTCACCGGTAGATATTTCCAATAGGCTGAAGACAACTGATAAGTAAAACCAATACAATAATACAATATTTTTTTAACCTAGGCACCCAGATTGAGTCAGATGATGACAGACGAGAACACATTTGAGAAAAGTGTGAAAAAACTGGAATCACAAATGAACAAAATAGAATTGAGTTTTAAAGAACAAAAGGAAAACTGTTTTACTGATGAGAATGAAAGGATACAAATAAAAAGAGGCTATTGAGCCAGTTGTAGTTAAAATATTTGATTTCTTGACCTTTTAAATATCATATTGGTTGAGGGCTTAAAGTATTAGAAAAATTTCTACCTCTATATCATGTCCAAAGACAAATGACAATTTGATATAGACAGCATACAGAATGCCAGCCAGGAATCCATATCGTAGCATCAATCAGGCTAATATTATAAAGTTTTTCCTTTCTTTCCCTTCCCATCAGACTTGCATTCCAGGTGGAACACACAATGCTACTTCTCACTTGGTGACTATGCTCAGTGATGTTACTGGCTGAAATATAGTGACATCTTGCTACATATCATGAGGTAGATCAAGTTTGACACTACATACAGAGCAATATGTTGATTGAAAGGTCTAATGGTCCTCCGTTGGGAGTGCTGTGAACACAAATTGCTTTTCCTCTGTGGCTCAGCACCTTACACACTGATCTTAAATGCTTTTCTCTAATGCAGGGATCGGCAATCTTTGCTAACCCCTGTGCTGGCCCCTCCTCAATACCCCTCAGCCCATGTTCGTGGCCCTTCTACCCCCTCCAAAAAGTGACTGCTGCCTGAAAATTCAGTGGTGACCATTATTGGAGTGCCCCCCACTGCCGAAAGCTGCTCCGGGCAGCTTCTTTCAGTGGCAGCTGGGGGTGTGTCCTGAGGTATGCCCCAGCAATGTCCCATTCCCGAAGAGGAATTCCAGGCCCCAAGGCAGAACAGTTCTGCCCACTCCAGCCCATGCCATGGAAAGAGATACCTGAAACAGCTCCTTTTGGTGGCATTCCTGTGGATGAGTCCCCAGGGATGCTGCAAAAAGACGCCGCTGACATGTCTCCTTTTGGCAGTGGTTGGGTCTTGAGGTCCCCAGGCATGTCGTGAAAAGGAGCCACTATGGGCTGCTTCTTTCTGCAGCGTGCTTGGGGACTCCCTGCCCCAGCCACCACTGAAAGGAGCCACCCAGAGCAGCTTCTTACCTCTGGGTACTTGGGGACACACTCAGTCACCACTGAAAGAAGCTGCCTGGAGCAGCTTTCAATGGCATGCCTGAGGACCTGTCCCAGCTGCTGCCAAAAGAAGCTGCCCAAAGTGGCGTTCAGCAGCAGTGGAGGCAATTTCAGTGGCACCACAGAGAGCACCACGTGCCTCTCGAAATTGGCTCATGTGCCACTCTTGGCATGCATGCCAGGGGTTGTTGATTCCTACCCTAATGAGTATTTAGAACAATGCTAAGCCTCTCATCCAAAAGAAGAGTTGTTGGGTGATAGAATCAGACTACAGAACCGACAAAATAAATGGAACCTTGAAAACTTAAAATACTTGAAAACTTGAACCTTATTAGGAAACTTGAAATTCTATCCTCAGAAGCTGGAGTAACTAGATACATGGATGGGATGCCTCGTTCCAATCATTATTTTATTGACTCTATCTCATGAACAATGATTTCAGCATTCATTCTGACAAAAGCTCAGCTTTTTGAAGGGCATTGGTAAAGTCCTGAAGGGTCAGGAAAATTATGTGAGTTACCCACATTGGCTATGTCTACACTGGCAATTTAAGTCAACTTCAGGAGGCTTAATTCAACTTAAATTAAGTCATGTCCACATTAGACTTTCATTAATTCGACTTAAGAAATTCCTTAAGTCGACTTACGGGTGGTTAGGTCGACTTAACAAAGTGGATTAAGTCGACTTAAAGTTAAATCAATTTAGTCCACTTTGTTAAGTCGACTTTAATAAGGTTGACTTTAAGTCGATTTAAAGTCGACCTTATTAAGTTGACTTAACTTTTCTAGCATAGACATAGCATTGGGAGTGAAAAGAATCAGAGGAAAAAACCCAACATTACAAATAACACACAAAACATCCTGGAAATCAATACAATGCCATTATATTGCCTGCTGCTTTAGGAACTAACCTTCTGAAGGTGTTGTAGGTGTAGGAGACACTTTGACTGTGAAAGAGAAATACACAATAATCCATGTGAATGAAAAGAAACAAATCAGACATCAAAACTTAAATGATCAAATATTGGAAGAAATCTATTGAGATTTAATTTTTCTCCCTTTCCAATAAGCAACTCACTACCTGAGTGATATCAGGGAAAGAGAAGGATATTTTAATCTGCTATAAACAGAAAAATGTCATATCCCTTAATCAGGGTGTTCAATCTTAATATTGTAGAAATGATTTTGGATTTATATAGTCCTTACTCTGAATACTGTATCAGAAAACACTTACAAAATGAGTCATACAGTCCCTTTCAAATAATTGTACTTGCATGAAATAAGATACTTTCCTTCATCGGAAAGCAAGGAAGAGTTCTTAATCTCAATGCTTTTTCACTGCTCAGTTGCCAAAGATTGCTAGCACTACTGTAGAGATAGAACAATTGGTTGTCTGACATGTAATGTGAGTGACTGCAGAATTGTGACAGGCCATTCCACAATTGGCTAAGCAAGCAAAGATCTGAAAAATATAAAAAGCTGCTCTGGCTGCAATTGTTAGTATTGAAAAGGTAGACATAAGTAAATGACACTTAGGCTCCAAAGCTATGTCTACACTTGTAAGGTTAAGTTGACTCTGTTAAGTCAACTTAACAAGGTTGACTTAAAGTTGACTTAAAGTCAACCTTGTTAAGTCGACTTAACAGTAGACATAGCCATCCACACTGGCTTTAAGTCGACTTAGTGCTATTCCCTGTCCACACTGGCTTGAAGTCAATTTAAGGCTAAAGTCGACCTTCAGAGGTATTTTATTAAGTCAACTTAAGCTGTTATTAATTTGACTTAAGGAAGCGCTTGTGACTTAATAAAAGCCCAGTGTGGATGTGGCTTTGTGTAGGTCGACTTAAGTGTCCTTAAGTCGACCTAATTTGCCAATGTAGACGCATCCTTAGTTATTAACATTACCCTATACTTTTTCCACATGTCCTATCAAAGCTACTCTGACAGGAAAGATGTCCTTTTGAGTGAACAAATAGGTAACATTGGGGAAAGTGGAGCATTTATCAAATTCTTAACAGATATCTCATGCTACTTGCACAATTCACAAATAGTTGAGAATTCATCATTCAAACGCAACACTCCCATCCAACTTATGTAAATTTGGTGAATGGGAGAAGTAAGTTGGGAGAAAAGGAAGGGAAAAACAAAAATAGTGGGACAATTTAAAACTTCCTATCCTACAGTGTCAAGTTGCCATTTCAATGGTGGTCTGTGGTTCTTTCAGCCAATTTTAATGCATTTTCTAAAGGGTAAAAGTGGAACTATTCAATTGTCAAAAGTATTTTTACAATACAGTGAGTTGAAGATGGTGTTTAAGCCATAACTAATGAAAAAAGAGCAGCTGGGTTTCTGGCAAACAAGGAAGGAAAAGAGGTGTAAAATGCTCCATGGAGCCTAAAAAAAAAGAGAAAGGATCAGAAAAATAAACACAAAATTAAAAAAAACAAACATGAAAATTCTGTCCTGGTTGATGGCTATATTGATTAATCTCTAAATAGCGTAGTTCTGTTCAGAATATAATGAGTAATGAAAAGATTTTGAATTCATCATAAGTGGTATATTATTTTACCAAGAAATACCAATGATGATTGTTATGTATTTTGAATTGAGGTCTTAAGAAGGCTCCTGAGCTGAATATATTCTACAAACAATTTATTGCTCCACACAAAACCTATATAGTTCGGCTGCCTGTTATGTATATCAAAATAAAAAGGAGAACGTGATCTGGAGACAGTGAATTGCAGTGAGGGACATTTGTTAATACTTGTTAAACCCAAAACTCTTTGTGGCTTGTTACAGTAAGATGTATGAACTCATATATATGAACATTCAAAAAACAATTACAATTATTATGTAGAAAGTGATTGCACCATAAAAATATACAGCAAACTATAATTAATTGCATAATACTATATTTAAAACTTACTAGTAGTGGGAAATGTAGTATATGCTGTAGAAGTAGTGGTTTTAGTGGTGGTTGGTGTCACAAATGTAGTTGATTTAGTTGTAGAAGTCTCAGTTGATAAGCTAGTTGGGGTAGTTGAGAAAGTTGTGATTTTGGTGGTTCTGGTAGCTGGAGTAGAAGGTGTTATCATGGTGAATGTCGAAGCCATAGATGTGGGGACAGTAATTTCTGGTGTAGTTTTTTCAGTGAGTGAACTAGTGGTAAAGAGAGTGGTGGCATTCAATGTTGAAAATGTTGTTGAGGTAGAGATTGGAGTACTTGCTGGTGAGGTGGCTGTAGCAGGTTTAGTCGAAGAACTTGAAGTTATGGTTTTTGTAGTTGGCTCTTTTACTGCAAAGTAAAAGTGTAAAGAGAGTGGGAACAAAATATGAAATATGATTATGATTATATTATGATTACAATTATGTAATTAAATAAACACACCTCTTCAAATTATCAAACAAGATATTTAAATTGGCAAACATGCAATATTTTGAATCAATGAGTCTTCTGAGTGATAAAATGGTTACAAAGAGTAACAATTAATACATTTTTGAAGAAAATAATCTGTGTAACACAAAAAGCAATTGAAAAACACATTTTATATCAGTTTTTGCTCATACACAGAATGAAAGCAATGACAAAAATATACCGATTGTTGTTGGTGAAGTCCTCATTGTGGATTCAGTTGACATAGTAGAAGAAGAAATTGCTGTCAGTGTTGTGGCTTTACTGGTGCTTGGGGTCGTGGACTCTGATAATGAGCTAGCTGTGGGGACCATCGTGGTCAAAGTGATTGCTGTGAGTGTAGTTGGTTTGGCGGTTGTGATGGTCTTGGTAGAGGTAATAGAAGTGGTAGGAGTTGTTGTCGTGGTTTTTGTTGTGGTAGAAATAGAAGTTACTGGAGAAGTGGACTTTGATGCGGTGCTTTCTGTTGAACTAGTGGTCAACGTAGTTGTTGTCAGAGTGACGGTTGTGGGTGTAGTTGATGTGGCAGTTGAGCTTGACTCGGTAGATATAGTAAAAGGAGTAGTCGTTGTCAGAGTTGTGGTTATTAGGCTAGTTTTTGGTGAGGAGGTTGAGGTGGACACTGTTGAGCTGGTGGTTTTGGATGTTGTAGAAATAGACGTGATTGGTATAGTTTTCGTTGTAAAGATGGGGGTCGTTCTTGGTGGTGGCGTGGTTTGTTCGGTCTTTGTTACTGTGAGGGAGACATGTGAGTTGATATGATGACTGACAAAAATAGGGAATTTCAAAGAAGACTTTAACATGAATAAATAACTATAGAGATATGAACAAGATTTTTAGAGGAGTGCAACTTTCTGGTAGATTAAAAGAGAAAAATTGGGCAAATAATTGACAAGTAGCCCTCCCTCATCCTTTAGCAATGAAGAAATGGGGAGGATTTGAACTAAGTAACATAGCTGCCAAACTTATTTAAAAACCATACTTTTGAAAGAGCATTTACTAGATATGAAAGGAAACCAGATGTATCTGTAGGTGAGTGGGATGGGGCAATTCAAATCTTGCTGGTGGGACATATATGAGGAGTGAAGAAACCATGGTGGATTATAGTAAGCAAATGTGTCTTTCATGATGGTATTGTGATATGGTTGTTCCTTCTTTGCTTAATTTTAATGTAATCTGTTTTGGGTTCCATGATTCATACAGGGAAATTCATGCTCTTCTCTGTGCCATCTAATCTTTCATAGAAAAAATTCCACTTGAAAAACATTTACCATGACTCATTTTGCCTTGGAAACTTAGGTACTTGGTGATGCTGAATGCTATCTGCTTCCTTTGTCAGATCTGGGGTTTGGGCACGTAAAATCTATTTAACAATCTATCCCACTTTGACTAATTAGATTAGTACAGAGGGAAATCTGTGGACCTCATGGTCTGCTTTTTAGTCCCGATTAAAATACCTTGAGTGCAGAAGGCAATATCAACTCCCAGGAGTTATGTTGTCTCTATTGTGATTGGAACCTGATCTGGAGTGAGTGATAGTGAGGGGCTGAAACCAAAGGAGATGAACAAGGCTGATTACAAACTCTCATTTTACCCACCAACTTGAATCTTTTGAGTAGGCTAAATGAATCAGGCCTCCCCAAAACATCAATCAACCCTAGTATATTAACTAAAATGGTAAGCTAAATCCATGGATAGGAGTGCATCAATGAAAGAGAAATAAACCAACATTTTAAACTCTTATCTACAACCCATTTTAAATACACTGGGTGTGTTTCCTTTCAGCCACATTGCGAAGAAATGGTTTTGCCTTTGTGCCCTTTTCAGGAAGATATAGAGATTGCATTCTACTGGAATGAAGGTGGTGCATTGGACACACAGGGAATAGGTCCTGAAAAATAACTACAGGAATTTATGGTAGTCCTAATGATTAAGAATCTGAAAAGTATATGGGATATATTGGAATGGTGAGCTGAGATGTGTGAGAAAAACAAGTGAGAGAGATCAGGAAAAATTTGGTTTCCCAGAAGAATGGTATTCCATCTCGTATGGTGGAGATTTGTGACAGGAACTACTTTTGCCAATTGTTCTAAACAGAGAAATGTCAAAAGGGATTGAGGAATAGAGAGCAAGGCAAAGAAATAAAAATATTCCCAGAGCCTTTGTATGTTCTGAAAAGTAACAATTCAGCAATTTTTGTGACAAAGGAGCCTATGTAGCACAGGCCTCGACAAATCTGCTGAACATATAGGGGCCAGCTCTAAAACTTAGGAACCCCTAGGTATGTGGTAGAGGAGACCCTCACCGCAGCTGCGGCTCCTTTTGGCAGCAAGCTCCTCCCCCACCACTGGAAAAAAGCCATGAGTGGGAGCTCTTTCGGTGGTGCTGGGGGAGGGGCAGCAGCAGCTGCGGCAGAGTGATGGCGGTGCTTTTTCTCTGCAGTGCCACCATCTCTTCCCTGCGGCTTTCTCCCTCCCTATATCAGTGTTCAAAGAGCTGCCATCAGGAGCTTTTTTCGGTGGTGGGGGAGGTGGGTTCTTTAATTAGCCGCCAAAAGAATCCCCCTTCCCTGCCATCATAAAAAGCCACTGCCAGCGGTTATTTCGGTGGCACAGGGTGGAGGGATGGGGAAGAGGGAGATATGGCAGTGCTGGAGAGGGAGAGCACTGCCATCTCTCCCTCTTCCCCTGGCACTGCTGAAAGAGCCACGGGGAGCAGCTGTTTTTCGGCAGCAGGGGAGGGGGAGCCCAGCGCACTCTGCATGGTGTGGCAAGGGGAGCCCTTTATCTTGGCACTCTTAGGCACCAGGGGTAAAATCCTACGTGCCATGGTGACCTGGCACCTAGGATTTGTCGAGGCCTGATGTAGCATAAAAGCTAACAAAAGACAGCTATTATCTTAGTAACTACTCTACACAGAATGAAAGCAATGACTAAAATGTACTGGTTAGTGTTGTCCTGCTTATGGACTACTTGGTAGACATACCATTAGGAGAAAGTGCTGTCAGTGTTGTGGCTTTTATGATGCTTAGCGTGGTGGATTCTGATGTGGAACTCTCTGTTGCCCCAGTGCTTGGACCTGTTGTCGTCAGACTGATGGTTGTGATGTTAGTTGGTGTAGTAGGTTTGCTGGACTTGGTAGAGGTAACAGAAGGGGTAGGGGATGTCAGCATTGTGGTTTTTGTGGTGGACAAGGTAGAGGTTTGGGGGGAAGTGGACTTGGATATAGTGCTCTCTGTTGAACTAATGATCAAGGTAGTGGTTGTAAGGGTGGCTGTCGTGGGAGTAACCAGTGTGGCAGTTCTGCTGGACTCAGTATACGTGATTGAAGGAGTAGTTGTAAGAGTTGTGGTTATCAGCTTAGTTTTTGGTGAAGAGGTTGAGGTGGACTCAGTTGAAATGGTGGTTTTGGACGTTGTAGAGACAGATGTGATTGGTGTTGTTTTTGTCGTACTAATGACAGTAGTTCTTTGTGGTATTTTGGTTTCTCCAGTCTTCGTTGCTATAAGAAGAAAGGTGAGTTGATGTGGTGGGATTGACAAGACAACGGTGGATTCCAGAAACATATAATGAAGAAATAATAATGAAGATATGAAAAAGTTTTTAGAGTGAGCCAAGCTTTCTGCTAAATAAAACACACAAAATTGGGGCTAATAATTGGAAAGTGGCCTTCGTTTACCCATAATATTACAGAAATGGGGCAACATTTGAAATATGTAACTGAATTTCAACATTTAAAAATAAAATAAAAATTTATAAAGCCAGTGTGTCTCAGACATGACTAGAAAAGAACAGGTTATGGCCTATTACGGTGGTTTAAATCTATCTGATGGAAACTATATAGAGGCAAACAAATCCTTTATGACTGTAGTGAGGTAATCTACATGTTCCTGGAAGGTCTTGCTTTCTATTTGATGCCTATTTGTTGAACAGTAATCTTTTACCTTCTGCGTTACATGACGCCTATATGTAAATCTGCTCTCTCTTTTATGTCATTTAATCTTTAAAATAGAGATTCTGCTTGCAATCATTTACCATACCAATAAAAATGTATGTGGGATTATTTTATCTTGGAAATGAAGTCTCTTACTCCTGGAAGATGTTGAACGGCTTCTGTTCTCCTTGTGACCAATGTGGAGTAGGAGTTGGGATTTCTAAAGCTCACAGGGTAGGATCAGTGACGTTTTGATAACTGCCTACCTTGTGTCAGCTTTTGTATGTGTTAGCACATGAAGGAAGCTTTCCCGACTCATGAACCAACGCAATTATGGAAAATGGAAAATGAAATCTCTCAGCTGAAGTGTACAAATGAGAGGCATGGTACTACGATTGTTTTATTCTTAGAGACAACCCATTTCAAGCTCTCTCTTTGTGTTTCCTTTCAGAGATGTTGAAAGGAAATAGTATTCCTTTCTCAGGAAAGAACAGAGAAGGCATTACCTTGGAATAAGGTGGGTATACTGGCCTCTGAATCCGCACCCAGGGATTAGCTCCAGAAAAATCTCTACAGAAATCTATGAAAGTCCTGATGACTAAGAATCAGAACACAAGGTGCATATATTGGAAGAGCGAGCTTTGTGGTGTGAGAAAGAGCAAATGAGGTAGAAAAGGAAAATACAATGTTTATATCATACTCTTCCAAGAAGAACGGCATTCAGTCTTCTATGGTAGAGATTTGTGACGGTCTACTCTTTTCTCAAAGTCTCTCTTCCCTACAAGACTCGCCTCGTCCTGAATCCTGTAACCTGTTGCCGCCCCTTCCTGCACACTGAGCTTCAAAGACTATGCCTCCTAGTGAGAAGACTGGGTTCTGTCACTATGAGGCACATGAGTGATTGCAAGGAAGTCTGCAAAGGGACCTTTGCCAATTGGCAGATATGGAAAAATATGAGAAGCACAGAACAGGCAGAGAGCAAGGAGGTCAATGAAAGGAAATATTCCCATGCCCTCTGAACGAGTAGGTGTGGAAGAGTAATGATTCAGAAATTTTAGGGTGAAGAATCCCATGTAGCATCAAAGCAACAGCAAGATAGCTATTATCCCCATAAATACCAAGGGAGAAATGAAATATATGAGCATAAGCAAATGCACTTTGCTCTTTATGGCATCTAAACTTTTTCTGAGATATTGTCCTTACAAATATAGACAAACCCACTGAAAATGAATGTGGGGTTGTTTTATCTTGCAAGTGTAGACCCCTATTCCTGTAAGATGCTGAAGGTCTTCTGTTCCCTTAGTCACCCCAGGCAGTGGGAGTTGGGATCTCTACACTTCACAGAGTAGGATCAGGGACCAGAAAATATACCATAAGTGCAAGGAGCTATTTCAGCTTTCAGAGGGCACCTTGCCCATACTGCCTTTAAAAACTTATGTGGAGCAGAGGGAGTAATATTAGGCAATGGAGATAAGCAAGATACATCTGTAACTTGCAGTTTACAAATTGATTTTCAAACTCACCTGTTGTGGCTGTAGTTGTAGATCTAGTTGGCTCCTTTCCTGAGAAGAAAGAGTGTAAAGAAAAGAGAAAAGCTTAAATCCAGTATGTGTTAGTTCATGAAGTAAGCTTTCCCGACTCATCAGCCAACTCAATTATGAAAAATGAAAATGGAATCTCTGAATAGGAGAGTGTAAGTGAGAGGCCTGGTACCAGTATTGTTTTATTCAACAAGAAGAAAATAGTGGGTTTCAAAAGAAGACATTAGAACAACTAAATTAGATTATGGATATGAAGAAGGTTTTGAGAATGAGTGGAGCTTTGTGCCAGGGGAAAAGGGAAGAGTTGTGAAGCTATTTGACACGAAGCCGTCTCTCATTCTTTACTCCTGGAGGATGGGACTGCAAATGAAATAAATAGCACATCTGGAAGTCAGGGAGTGTATTGGCCTTGAAGTAGAATACAGACAGCCTTACCCTGGAAGAGAGTGGGAATAGTGGCCTCTAACTAGATGAGTAAGGACGATCCACTATTAGTTTTCTTATTTGCACCTGATTAAAGAAACTGAAGGGTGCGGAGGAAGGGGACATTTTGTAAGTGGTGGAAATGGAAAAAGATCAAAAGTGGTTAAGGGGTAGAGAGCAAGGCCAGTGAATGGAAATATTCCCATGGCCTTTGCACGACTCGGAGCTGAAGAGTAACGATTCTGAAAGTTGGGTTAAAGAATCCCAGGTGGCATAAAAGCTATGGCAAGATAGCTATTAT
>ML685920.1:0-15206 GCA_007922175.1 Pelusios castaneus
ACCAGCTAGCTAAGCAAGAACAAATGCCCCCTGGCCAGGCAACCTGCCCCAGATTTCTCAATCTTGTTGCAGTACAGAAGAGTCACAAGCACACACTGGAATCAGACCACATTTTTTATTTTCGATACACTACGTGACTCTCTCCACATAAGGGACATATTTTCAAACACACCGCATCTGTCGACAGATATGAGACATATTCTACAAACATACACTGTCCATATTGATAAAAGATCCACTCCCAAGAACAGCACCATCACCTTCTCTCTCATTACATGATGTCATGCCACTCCGACACATCACTTATCAGGTCACATGTTGCCCAGCATGCTCTTTCCCACTACCCACATGGAAACCAACATTAAGTCAAAGACTGTCCAATACAATCCCAACCCTGACTACACTGCATCAAACAGCCAAAAGGGTAACAAGGGTAAGCAACATCATCTGTACTGATTCACTGCATCAAACAGCTGAACTACATAAGAGCAGCACACGGATTGTAAATCCTGTTGAGAGTTGGTTGTGTGAAGGAACATGACAAATACAGTTCAGTTTGTTTTTTCTCCTGTAAAGCTTTGGAAATTGACTTGTGTAGCCACTTATGGGCGTCTCATGTGCAACGTCAGCACAGCAACCCAAGGACAGGCTGGGGCTAGAAACAGTTCAGAGTTTATTGGTGCTGTGCACTCCAGGCAATAACCACACCAGGGCACAAAAGCACTCTGTGTGCCTGCTTGAGATCTCAACTAAACCTTAGAGACAGCTTGCTTTACAAGGGTCACTGCAATGGAGGTGGGGTGCACATGAGTTGAGAGGTGCCTGTCTACTTCAATACTTACTTCTTATATGCTTGTCGACTGATCTCAAAGAAATGTACTTTCCCCATTCTCTTCAACTGAGATAACAAGCGTTGAATAAGTTGCTCTCTACTTCGCTTCCAGACACCATGGGAACGTCCTTAGATGCTTGGTGTTATTGTGTCCCAGGTGTGTCCAACTCTGAGTTACCCAATGAAGCTCCTCTGCTCCAAACGGGTGGAAGGCCATAGTGCCATTGTGCAACCCCAGATGCAGACAGGGGCATCAACAAGTCCCCCCTTTGGGACGGCTCAGCTGTCTAGAATCTGAATCCTCTCATATTCCTATTACATCAATGAATTCAATTCAAAGGAAGGTTCGCTCTGTGCATACAAGGCTAGAATGCACAGGGTGCGGGAAGCACAAAGGCAGAACAAAGCAGCCTTACGGCAGGCTAAAAATAAAAGACAGCAAATACAAAGAACTAATCCTCTAGAGGTAACCATTCTGTGCCTTGTCCTCAAAGTACTCAAGCCCAGATTGTGAAGCCAATGCAAGAGCGTATCAAATAATGTAGGTTCCCATTCCCCAGCTTTTCACTAATCTATGCTCATATTCTTTCAGCTCAAAAGGCCCTAGACCTCATCTGATTTGTATATATGTTTCTGACAACATTTTTATCCAATAAGAGCACAGACCCCCACCCCCACCCCCAGGCAGCCAACACAAAATCAAGGGCCTGCCTCTTCTGAAGAGCCAGGAGCCAAAGCTGATAAAAAGCTCAGCATTGACATCCTGCCCTATTTAAGGTGTCATTCTCACCCAATTTCCTAAACACATACAGCTTGCAATACAACTGGGCTAAGCAGGCTGTCCCAGAGTATGGGACAACTATCATACCAAAGCGGTCACCCTCCCCAATGGGCTCCAGGGTACTTGACAGGGCCCATTGCCACCAGGGGTGCCCAACACGGGCATGGGGCAGCACCCACAGGGGAGGGGCCAGGACTCCTAGGTAGGAACTGCCATACCATCTCTGCAGAACCCAGAAATAAACACTACAGCCACAAATTAAAGCATTCATTCCTTTTTTGTTGCCATTATTGATATAAGCATCTTCCAGGGACCCAGCATCCCAGGTTAAAATAAAATATGGGAAGAGGTAGAGTCCCCCAGGGTAAGGTCATGATTCCCTCCCAGGGATGGATAGACCCATCTAACAGCAGGTCCTGTTCCCTGCAAACCACGCAATTTCATCACCATATGTGTGATAACCCCCCCCCCTTAGGCTTCTCATTTACTCGGCCTTCTAGACAAAGTCCGTGCCCATCAGGTTAATTATAACCCAGACAGAATCAATGGGTCTGCCACCGCCTGGGTCACAGCTATTTATCAACCTGCAAAGGAATAATCATTAGCCTCTCCAAAATTAAGTGGAAAGCTGGTGGTCATCCCAGTTAAATCCCATTGCCCTGCAATGGCGGTTTGACAAAAATCAGATCAGTTAAAGGGGATACCCCCCAGGGTAACCTGGCCACATGCAAGGGGATTTGGCAGCAAATCCAACAATTTGCCCACTCCTTTAATCTTTCAAATTGCCATTTCAAGGCCTCAAAAGTGTTGACATCAGTCTTTAGGGCTGGTGGGTCACCCTGCCAGCCTGCATGGGCAGCGGTTGCTGTTACATACAGCAGCCAGAGAATGACCAGGAAGAGCACCAGTGCCTTGAACATGGCAGTGACAGCCAGGGGCCACAATGAACAAGGAGCAATGCACCTCAACCCCAGTGGTACACTTGCACTCAGCAAGGATTGCATTTAAACAATAATTGCAGTCCATAGTTTGAATTGTCCAAGTCCTTAGCGGCTTGCACAGTCCACGTATCTTGATCCTGAGGCTGGGATGCTGGCTTTACCCAGGAGTAGTGGATCCAATTTTTGTGTACTTCAACTTTCCAGTTCTCCTGCTTACCCCCACCGCAGCTAGAGGGTCCTTTTCACCACTCCTGGAAGGCTTCATCTTTCCAGCTCCAAACAACGATGGCAGTGAGCCGGGGTTTCTAGTGGAACAGGCTGAGCATCTTTCACAAACCTGTGAAGAAAAAAAAAGAACACCAGACAACACGGACAAGTATTTGGATAACATTGACTCTCCTAGGACCCACTCCCCTAGCGGAACCAGAGCACCATTCATAGGCCAGGGCCATCCAAAAAGGGAGGTAGGGATCTCAAAGGGGTTTAAACCCATAGGCAGTACCTGAACCCAAAACAGGGCCAGTGGCAAGGCATCCACCCACTTGAGTGACATCTCTCTTGGCAGATTTTGGAAACACCCTTGAGACTTTGATTAGTCTGTTTGACAACCTCACTTCCCTGGGGTCTCCAGGGAGAGTGTAGCGTCCATTATAGTTGCAAAGCCTCTGTGACTAATTTTACTGTGAATGTTGTAAAGAGAGTTCCATTGTCGGACTCAGTCCATTGCGGCAGTCCAAACCTGGGGATCAGTTCCTTCATCAATTTCAGTTCCTCTGGAACTAGGGTTGTTCATCCGGCAGACGGGGCACCCTGCCACAATTCAGTAGGCCTGGGTGCAGAGGCTACTGGCGACAAAACACTTGCTGGCCATCTGGAGTCGGGGTTCCTTCCCCGCATGCGTTGCCAGGTGCAACTGATTCAGGACATTATGCACAAGAGTGCCCCGGAGAAGGACTTTTCCATCCAGTGTATGCCACCACCCAACCATTTCCAGGACCTGGAGCTTTGCAGCCAGAGCTCACTCATTCTGTGAGTAGACCAGATGGGGGAAATCTTCTACGGCTGGTATGAGAACACCCACTAAGGTAGTTTCTTCTACAGGGCAGCCGGATGCTGCACATTTGGCTTCCCAGTCAGCTCAGGCATTTCCCCAAGTTACATCCTGGTCCTTCCTCTGGTGGGCCCGGCAGTGTACTACAGCCACCTCAGCAGGCAATTGGACGGCTGCCAGTAAACAGAGGATTTGTGGGCCATACTTAACAGGGTCTCCCTGGGCTGCTAGCATTCCCCGCTGCTTCCAAAGCCCCACATGGGCATGCAGTACCCCAAAGACAAACCTGGAATCAGTGAAGATGTTAACCCACTTATTGGCAGCCAGCTCAACTGCTCACGTGAGGGCGATCAGCTCCACCACCTGTGCGGAGATCCCAGGCAGCAGGGTCTCTACATCTTATACTGATGGGAGTAGCATGGTGGTCGGCGGCCAGTGAAAGGCAGGATATGCTGTGGTTTCCCTCTTCGACAGCATTGAAGCAAAGTCTGGGTTAGGCACGGGCCAGTCTTTAAGGTCCACCCTGGTGGAATGTTGCGATTCCAAATAATGTCTGGACCAAAGGAGCTTCATCGGCACTATGGCCTTCCACCCCCTCAAGTTACCCAGTGCGCAACCCCACATGCAGCCAGGGACATTAACACACTCAATGCTATGAGTATCTCCTAGTCATGAAAGTTGACTTGCTGAATTGCAAAAAGCATCAACAATTAGGCGTCGTATATGTTCCTACAGATATGAAGGTATATTTAACTCTTCATACCCTCAACCACCAATATACTCTCTAGTGAATTGGAAATAAACAATTCCATATACTCATAATTTTCCAAACAGTCCAACTGCTCTCACTTTGTGATGGAGCAATGGGCATCTGTTACTGACACATACGAACAAAAATCTGACTTCTCTTCTGATAAGACACATGCTAGCCATAGAAACCAAAACCATCTCTGGATCTGTAATATCTTCTCCCATGAACCTTCAAGCTTAAGTTAACAAAAACACAGTGATAGAAGTTGCTACCTAGTGCAAGGACAAACACATTCAACCGCCATAAAAGTGCAGCAAAACATCTCAAATTACAACCAAAACATGGAAGTACTGATCTTAAGGTGTTCCACAGGGTGTACATTTCCTCTCATTGTTTTTGAAAAAACAACGAGACTCCTCTGGCACCTTCTAGACTAACAGATTTTCTTCGGCATAAGCTTTTGTGGGCTATAACCCACTTCATCAGATGCACATTCATCTGTTTTCTCCACATTTCATGGTTATCATTGAACATGAAAACTTTTCAACAAATCCACTTCTGTGGAAAAAATGTTCATCTACATGAGGATGTTGTTTACTCTGCTAGGCTCTGGGTAGGCAGTCCATTGGTGCTTCTGTGTTCTGCATTAATGCAGAACATTCAAATGATTGGTGTGTACCATGACTTTTTACACAATTTTAACATCACCCTAACCTTATTCCCACAAAACACAAGTGGGAATGCCACCCACACATGCCATGATAACGTCCTATATGGGACTGCATTGTTCTCATATGGAATCCTTTGCTGGGTATGTAAAGCACCCATACACAACTCAATCCTGGTGAGACGCTCATGTTCTCATCAAAAAAATCAACACCACAACAGGAGACTGCAAAAGGACATAATGGAAAGCTATGAGTCCAATCCATTGTGGAAGGAGCAAGAGAGCACAACGAAGGTTAGGTGGCCAGCTCTCCCCAGCCCAAACGTCATGGCCACAGCTCTCCCCAGCTGAACAGCCACAGCTCTTTTTCTTAACTACAACTACAATGGGTCAGACTGGAGGGAAGTCAAAACATAGTAATAGTGTTTGCAGTTGTGTTTTATGCATTTCTTTCAACTTCAATGTTGTCTTTAAGGTACTTTTGTCTGAGTGGCAAAGTTTTTATGCTTGCTGATGCTTCCAGTGCCAAATTGTGAGGCTTGCCTTAAAGTACGCGATCTTGCTCACAGGCGTCATCAGCTTAGAGAGAACATCAGCCCCCGTCCCAGAGTTCAAAGCCACTCCGCTGTCGCCCAAGCACCGGCCAGTGTGGACCCAGGCGATCAACTGGACTTTTCAGTGTGGATACTCCAAGTTGACTTAACAGAGCCTCTTGGGGTACGTGTACACTAGAGTCCTGCACTTCAGGTTGTGGCAGCCAGCTGACACACGGCAATCCCATGTTACACTGCACAGGTTCTTCTGCATGGAGACATGGGGCTGCTATACATCCCCATTCCCCACAAGCAAAACATCTGAAAAGCAGCAGTGTACCTAGGGCCCCTTTCAGGCTGTGGGGGTCCATCCCCCTACTTTCTATCCAGATCACTTGGTCCTGAGGGGACCTGTGACTGGCCTTCTCCTTCACTTGTTCTCCATTTCCCCTCCCCTGAATTTCCCATCTTCCCATCTGAGGTTGAACAGAATCCCTTCACTCAGAGTCGGTCCTCCTGGGCTATCTAGGAAGTACCCCTTGTCATACGTCACCTCTCAACAGGTGCAGTGAGCTCATCAAACGAAGAGGAGTCATTCTGGCTTATCGACGTGCAGAGGTCTGGCAGTAATCCCCTCATGTATCACTCAATGGCAAGAGTCTCTCAATGAGTGTGATACCTCTATTCTAGTGTGGCCCGCCACACTGGCCTCTACCAGATATCTTGCCCTCCGAAGTGTGTCTCCATGGAATCCCTGACCCCTTCCCAGCATGGTACGACACAACGTCCCTGACCCCTTCCCTTTCCACACTCGCGGCAGCATGGGCTTCCCTTCCCCTGCCCCAATTCTGCAGGCGCTCCAACATCTTCCCTTTCTCCTATCCTGCGTGTTCCCCTTCACTGGGCGGGCTCCCCAACCTCTTCCCCTGCACTCCAGCTCCAGGACCCTTCCCACTTTCTCTGCCTGCCAGCCCCAACTCCCTTGGCCTACCACATGTGGTGTGGACTCCCTGACCTCTTTCCTGGCTCTGCACCCTGTAGACTCCCCAACACCCCACCCACCCAGGTCTTAAAAATCCCCAAATATGGAGATACTACCACCTCCCAAGGTAGCCCATTTCAATACTTCACCACCCTCCTAGTGACAAAGTTTTTCCTAATATCCAACCTTGACCTCCCCCCAGCTGTACTTTGAAACCATTGTCCTCTGTTATCATTGAGAACAGCCTAGATCATCTACTTGAAGGAGTGCTCCAAAGAGGAGGGAAGGTTGCTAACAAATCTCCCCTCACTCTTCTCTTCTGTACACTGAAAGCACTGGGAGAGACATGACAAAAAGCCTAGTTTAAATAAGAAATTGTTGGAAGACCCTGCAGTTCCCTCTGCATAATCAGGGACATCAGCTCTGCAGGCCAGATAAGAGTCTTGGTGGACCAGATCCGGCCCCCGGGCCATATGTTTGAGACCCCTGCTCCACAATCTTCTCAGGTCAACAGGCCTGAGGTTACAACCATTTCTGCACAGGGTGGACAACATTAATTAACTGACATCTTGGAGCCCTTCCTTCCTGGAACTTCCACTCATGGTACCTCTGGGCCCATACAGCCATCATCACATCAGAGCAGACCAAGATCTCTGCCTTTAATTGGCAATGACCATCAGCAGCTTCTGCACAAAGATCATAATACGCCTTTTGTTGTCATCCCTCCACCCCCCCACCCCCCCAAGCACACACACACACACACACACACACAGAGAGAGAGAGAAAAGGAGCAAAAATACAGGTCCACAGGCCATGCCCTGGGAGTGGCACCTCTCCTAAAGGTGAGAAGTAGACTGCCACATCAACCCCAGCCATCTGTGTCCCATCAGGCCCTTCAGTTGGTCCACCATTTCCTGCAAGGGGGCACAGTCCTCAGCTGCCATGCTTATCGAGAGTCGATTACTCTCTGGTTTCAGCCTCAGGGAATCCTGTTGGGTGGCCATTTCTAACAAAGTGACCACTGGCTCAGCCACTGGGACCTGTACAGGTCGAGTGGCTATGTCTTCCATGTGGCGAAAAGAGGGAACAAATCTATCTCAGCTTACCCTGTGGCCTGCGACACAGACAGAAATCCCTCTCCAGACACCAGTTGTAATGTACAGGATGCATTCAGTCACCACAAGTCCTGCGTTTCACATCGTGGCAGCCAGCTGAGGCACAGCTCTCCCACCTCCACACTCCCAGTGTTACAGAGCCCTCCTCACTCCTACCCTGATGCTGAGCTTTTGTTTGGGATGTGGGGTTTGAAGGAAAGTATAGGAGAGAGGGGCTCAGCACTCCACCTTCAAACACTCCACACACTGACTACACCAGATAAAAACGGTCTCCATCGCCAGCAATCACCCAATCAGCCTAAAGTTCTCTAATTGATTTCAGGTGCTTCAACTGAGCTCAAGTGTTCTAATTGCAGGGTAACCAGGCAGAGCTTCTCTAGGCCAAACAGATATTAAGTCTGTCACTAATATAAATCCCTACAGTCCAACACTCTGCTTTCTCCTTAGAGTCAGTGTGAGGGCTACAGTAAATGTCTGCTACTTTTCAGGATTATGTTGTCACAAAAACACCCCTAAGCACTTCCCTCTGCTTAGTCCCATCAATGCAACCAACACCAAGGAGAGGACACGAGAATGCCATCCACAAGATCCATGTTCAACCCAGGGTGTGCAGAATGAAGATGAATAACTAATGATGCTCCATTCTCAGAAGTCATCGGGTGGTGTCCCTGGGTGCTCTACTCTCAGAGTTATTTAACTAGCTCTTAGCATGTCTGATCTCAGGTCACCATCTTGAGATGAGCTGTAAACACACGGATCAGAGCAGAGATGCCATTGGGGCTTGAACCGTGCGCAGCTTGCTTTGGCAGTCAGTTCCTTCTTTTTTAATTGTTGGTGGTGGAGGAAACTGTCTCTAACCATAGGCAAAGAACAGCACTGTGAGACTCCATCTTATGTCAAAGCTGACGCTGAAAAATAAAGACTTGCTAAGGTGAGCTGAGCTTTACAGATTTAAGTGTGATAAATATACAGCAGCACTGACGGGGAGAGAAAACACAGGAAATTTCCAACCCGTGACGTAGTAACAACCACACTTTTAACCTATCAGAAACTTGCAAATACAACACCCCTCAGCTGCAGACTATGGGAGCCTCAAGGAAAACCATAGCAAGGACACAAAGATTCATTCTCAAAACAAAAAGCGAAAACAAGTAGTAAAAACAATTCAATACTGGAAACAGCCAGAACTCAAGGATGAGAAAGAGACAGAGACAGCAAAAACGGTTTCAGTGACCCAAAACAACTATCAGAGCCCCCTTGCTTTGGCCTTGCTTCCTAACTGTGAAACAAAAAAGTAACTAACACAGTGATGACAAGAAAAGACCATTGCACTAACCACTTAAAAAAAAGTTATGCAAAGAAATGCAGCCTCTGCATTACAAAATTATGTAGTCAAGAACAAACAGGAAAATCACCTGCATATCCCTATATTACTGTCTCAAGGTTATCTCAATCCTTCTATGAGAGAAAGTTATAAAGCTAATAAAGGATTGGTTCATTGGTTCCATCCAGAACTTGTGTCAAATAATTGGTTCATGATGGTTGACATAATGTTGTGAACTAGGGACCCATTACAAATAACCCCATTTGCAACGTTATTAGGATGTTGAGTCCTGCACTCCCCAACAGCCGTGCAAGGTCTACAATCCTAAGACCAGTGGTTTCTCTTGGTTGTGAGATGGGGGGGCCTTTCCCCTCTAAGCCACTCTTACACAGTAATGCAAACTGGGAGAATCTATGCCTATATACCCTTAGGCAATAGGCATGACACTTTGATACCTCTTTTTACCCATTTCCATTACTTCAAATGGAAATGTACCCCAGTCAATGCAGTATTTCCATTTCCATTTCCATTTCCAATATCACATTTCCAAGATGGAGTTTTCACACAATATGGAGTTCTCCATCTTGTCTGAAACCTATTCACTTTGGGAGTGGTTCACACATACAATGTATGTGTGAACCACTCCCAGACATACATACACCCTCCATCCACACCTTGCTCAAACTACCAGCTTCTCCTGATGAATGCGAAGTCCATTCCAACGGCTGAAGAATGTGAACACAACCCCAAAAGTAGAAGGATCCATCCCAGAGACAGCTTGATTAATTTTATCCTTTTATCAAGAAACGAGCTGGAAGTCACATCTGCAACTGCCTGGTGACCAAGGGACACACAGAGCCCCTGGAGCAGCGTGACCTATAAAGATTGGGTGAGACTCCAAAGTTTTGGGGGACACAGTTCCACATACCACCTGAGAGAAGGAATGCCAGTGCGCGCCCAACAGAGACCCCGCTCTTCCTCGTGTTCAGTTTCCCTGCCCAGGTAGCTGCCACGAGCAACGATCTCCAGCAATGGACTAAAGCCACAATCAGGACTGCTAATTGTATGAACTGCAGAATATCTTCTGGTGTGTTTGGGCGCATGGATGAATGTGTATGTGTGTGTAGGTATAAGTTAGTTTTATATACCAAACATTATAGAGAACAAAATTAAAAAACATGGCATGTTGCCTTTATTATAGAAGGGGAAAACTGCCCAAGATCTTTACAGATAAAACTTTTTTTAAAGAAGTACCTAAGTAGCTTCATGTTAAGGGCCGAGGCACCGGGAAATTAACATCTGTCTCATCTTGCCTTCAACTTCAAGTTTTTGCAATGATAGCATTTTTGGGCATTGTGCTCTTCTTCCAGGCAATGACTGCACTGGGAAGGCCCATTGGAGGCTCGCATTACATCCCTGCAACAGATGCACCATTTAAACCCTGGAGACACCGGGATTGTTGAACCACCAAGCAAAGCGGGTTTTTAAAGAAAAAAAGTGCCACAGGACTGTATATTTTAGTTCTCTTTGTTTTAGTCTGTCTTTTTGTACAGTAGACTCCCGTGGCGCTTTTAAAGTTCTCTTTGGAACTTGATTAGTAGTGGAGGGTGCACAACAAAGGGGGAGCTGTGTTTAACAGATTTTGTGTTCTAAAGGATTAGGCAGAAATGAAACAGAGCAAACCCACAAAAGAGGGGGTGCACAAGAGTGCATCTTTTCAGATGCAAAGTCTGTTTATCCCCAACCCAAATTACAGAGCCCTATGGTCAAATCATGACGACAAAACATACTCAAAATTTACTCACTTCATTCCACAAGACAAACAACAACAATTCCAAATACTACTCAGTGAAGGCCAACTTATATCCAGGCCGGCGCTGCAACCTGCATTAGACGCTGCAGATTCTACTTTTCTGGCAGCTGTAACATCAGTAGCAATGAGAACGTTGCCTTGGCTCCACTCAGCAGCCATTCCTCGGGAACTCCAACCATCCATCGAAGACCGGCCATTTGATAAGAAAAAGCTGTTTCGTGAAAAAATGAGCAAATGAGGTGATGCACCCCATCAAAGATCCACATGCCACATCGCACCCCCTGAGGATATCTAATATTTGATTCTTCTGGCGGATGCTTAAGTAACAACCTTGGTATTGAAAATATTGGGGGGTACCAACCTCACTAACCATATACATACACACAGCAAAGCCAACAGGACAGGAGCAAGCACCGATACCAGAGAAGGCATCAGAATCAAAACAAAGCTCTCATTGCACCCTTCATCATCATCATCATCATCATCAAACCAACAGCAGCAATTTTCAAAATTTGGTCAAGGTCATGAGCAATCTCTCCTCTCCAGCGTCAACTCACACTACACCTAACTTTGCCATCTCTCTAGGAATGGCTTTAGATGGTGGCCAATCCATCCCTTTTATCTGTAGAACCCGTTTGTCCAATGTTATGGAGTTTTCCTATTGCGGGGGGAGGGAGAAACATAATCAGACATTACCCCCTTCCCCGTCCCTCTTCAGGTAAGAAAGCCAACACATGCTGTTTATCCAAGGTCTGGTTGATCAAGCTGGCAGTACACAAATGGGCTTTCGCCATTTCTGAGTCTGGTGATCTCTCTGACTCTGCATTGCAAGGTAGAGGTGCTATGAAAATGATTTATTTTAATCATTCCCGAAGGATCAATCCAAGAAAACTATCTGAGAGTCTTGTTTCAGACTGAATTCTGGGATCATGGTTTGCAACTACCTACAAGAATTGAGTGGAAACAGAGGAAATTTCCTCTATCTCATCACTCATGTCTACTCAGACCGCCACCATGAAAGTAGAGACAATGCAGAGACTTTCAACAGGCTTAACTTTACAAGAGAATGCAACAAGGGGATGTAGTGGTGGGTGTCTGCCTCATACCTCTCCTCTTTCCGGTCTCCTGGTCTATAGCATTCTCTGGACAACTAGCACAAGTTTCCAGATCACAGGCCCTGGTTCTCATGGGGGACGAGGGCTGTGACGGCAATGCAGCAGTGCACAGGCAATCCAGGCAGTTTTTGCAGACCATTGACGACACCTTCCTGGAACAAATGCTGGAGGAACCAACTAAGGGCCTTGTGGCTCTCGATCTGCTGCTCACAAACAGAGAAAAATCAGTGCTACTTCCTGAATCGAACAGCAGCCTGGGCAACAGTGACCATGAGATGGTCGACTTCAGGATCCTCATCAAAGGAAGAAAAGAAAGAAGCAGAACACACATGCTGCACTTCAGAAAACCAGACTTTCCTGAGGGAGCCAAACTGATGGGCAGGATCCCTTGGGACACTGATCTGCAGGGGGAAAGCATCCAAGAGAGCTGGCTATATTTTAAAGAAATCTGCAGGGGGAAAGCATCCAAGAGAGCTGGCTATATTTTAAAGAAACCCTGCTAAGCGCACAGGAATATACCATTACAATATGCAAAAAGAATAGAAAATATGAAAGGCACCCATCATGACTTAGCAGAGAATTCTGCAGTGAGCTGAAACATGGAATTTGTGAATGCGAAAATAGTTCCTTAACTTGTCGACAAGAGTGCTGTGGGAAACCGTATCAAAAGCCTCGCCAAAGTCACGGTATACCACGTCAACAACTATCAGTTGGACGAGTGGACCTTAAAGTGGATCGAAAACTGCCTAGATCAACGAGCTCAGCGGGTAGGAATAAATGGCTCGATCTCTGGTTGGCAACCGGTAATGAGTGGAGTGCCCCAGGGGTCGGTCCTGGGGCCGGTTCTATTCAACATCTTTATTCCATCATCAAGATCATTAATGGACTGCATGCTTAGTAAGTTCGCGGATGACACCAAGTTGGGGGGAATGGTAGATACTCTGGAGGGCAGGGACAGGATCCAGGGAGACTTGAACCTCATGAGGTTCCTTTCAGCTCAGTGTTCCAATTTGTCCAACAAAGACAAGTGCAAAGTCCTGCACTTAGGATGGAAAAATCCCATGCACTGCTACAGGCTGGGGACCGATCGGCTAAGGAGCAGCGCTGTAGAAAAGGACCTGGTGGTTATGGTGGACGGGAATATGAATAGGCTTATTTAGTCTACATAAGAGAAGACTGAGGGGAGATTTGACAGCAACCTTCAACTACTTGAAGGGCTGCTCGAAAGAGGAGGGAGCTAGGCTGTTCTCGAGGGTAACAGAGGACAGAACAAGGAGCAATAGTTTCAAATTACAGCTGGAGACATGGAGGTTGGATGTTAGGAAAACTTTTTCACTAGGAGGGTGGTGAAGCATTGGAATGGCTTACCTAGGGAGGTGGTGGAATCTCCATCTTTGGAAACATTTAAGGCCCACTTAGACAAAACCCTGGCTGGGATGATTTAGTGGGAGTGGTGCTGCTCTTAGCAGGGGGTTGGACCAGATGACCTCATGAGGTCCCTTGCAGCCCTAAGATTCTATGATCACTTTCCCAATGTCCATGCTAACTATAATGTCTAATAACAAAAATATTTATATTTTCTTTTGAGTAGACTTGCTTATGAACAAAAGAATTTCTGCATCACTTAAAGAAACATACAGACAACGTGAGTCTCCCTTGCCTGTCTAATTAACGCTCCCAAGCCACCACCTTTGTGGTCTGCACTTCTATTATGCAGCCTCAGACCTGATTCATTCTCAGTAGCCTTTTTCCACTAACTGTAGCCCTCGTGAGTAAACACATATTGACCATTACTGCCATTTCACTGGAAAGGTGTTTTACTTTGCTTGTTGGCATCAACATTTTCCAGTGCACTATATTCCAACCAGGAGTACAGTTTCTACCAAGCCAGACTGAAATGTCACCATCATTTGCCAAATTTTGTTGGTGGGAAATATTGGAGCAGTCAGTCTGAGCACTGGTTGTATAGAAGTGACACTGCACACTCAAAGCAAGCAACGTATTTAAATAAGTAGGTACACACACACCTCGGGCAATAGACCTCCACACACCACCCCCGTATTGTTTTCCTCAACACATTCACCCTCACAAATGTCAGATTTGCTAGTACAGCATAATTCCTCCTCCCAACAAAATGCTTGCTTCACTGGACCTTTCTGAGGAACCTCCCTGGACTTCTTGAAGTTCTGGTGTGACAGATTTTTTTCGGCTGGATTTATGAAATACTGCTCTAAAGCATGGGCCTTTTCCCTTGCACACCATGGTGGGGTAGAATGCTTGAGCCTTCACAAAGAAGAACCATTTCTGCCCTAACACTTTTCATTGCCTGGTCCTGGAAATCTCTTCGCCCTTACTAACTTGCTGAATAGCAGCTCTGCTTTCCCTCAGAAATTTGTCTGTGCTCTCCACTTGTCTTCTGTTTGAACCGTCTCAGGATAGCTACTGAGTGCTGTCTGGTTTATTTAGCTGCTTCTGCTAATGAAGGAAAGGTAAAGTTCTGTTACACCAGTCCTAATTTGAAAGACAATTAAAATAAAAGTTGAATACACAAGCATCAGTAAATATCAGCAAAACTACGCCATCCACCTTCACAGCCAGAACAGGAGAACCAAAACTGCAGCAAACTCTGCAGCTTCTTCAAAACAAAAATCTCTCCCCTCCCATGTAACCCTTTAATACCACTCTTCGTGTGATCCTTTTTTAAGTCTGTTGGAATAGCTATGGAAAAGTCCCAAAGAACCTGTGAAAAAATACCCAAGTCTGAAAGCATAACAAAATGAATATTGTTATGAAAACCACCTCTGTGTCCAACCAAAGAGGTCCAGCCGAAGTTACAGGCTGGCTCAGGAAGCAAACTCCTTCCTGAGTGACCCCCCACCACTCCCCCCACCAGGAACCACCATTGTACCTGTAGGACCCTTACCCGTGCATGGCATCTTTGCCATGGTGTCCGTACATTCAGACATCAAGCTCATGAGACCGTGTGTGTCGCTCATGGTGTGCAACGGATTGAACACCAAATGAAAGCAAGAGGAAGAAAAAGAGATCCAGACACAGAACAATTCTACAAAACATCCTATTCTCATCACTTTCCCCACAAACTCAGCAACATCAGCACCCAACCCCCTGCCCCAGACCAACCGGTCGCCAACTAGGATGCTCACGTTCCCCCAACGTAGCCAACACCAAGAGGAGGAGGGCACCCGAAGGATGTGGTGGAGATCCGTGCTCAAACCCACTGTGTTCGGAAAGAAGAAGACGACGACCACGACGGAGAAGGAACGGAGCATCGCTAGTTATG
>ML685920.1:25206-45456 GCA_007922175.1 Pelusios castaneus
CATCGCTAGTTATGGACCTCTCACTCTGCCAGCAATCCACCTGCCCCTCCCCCTGTTCCAGTACAACGACCCGCATCCACCCCTCGACTTCCGCCTACCTCCACGAGTCTTGCGGAACACAAACCCTTCCCCTTCCCTAACCAACCATCTTCAATGACGCCACTGCCCGCACACCCCTTCAGTTGATACTTATCTCTGCCACTTGGGGAGCTGCAGCCCACCCGCACCCACACAATGAGGCCGGGGAGGACAGGGTCTTCTCAGGGACGCATCCCGGACATTCAGACATCCCTCTGTCCTGAACCAGGAGCGACACCGGGACTCTCGTGGGTCTGAGCACCAAAAGAAAACGGGGAAAAAACCAGAGAGTAAAGCATTCCGCAGAACATGGCCAGGTCACCGGTTCCCCACCAGCACAACAACAACACCGCTCCTCCGCCGCCCTCAAACTCGCCGGTCGACAACTAAGATGCTCACGTTCCCCCAACGTAGCCAACACCAAGAGGAGGAGGGCACCCGAAGGATGTGGTGGAGATCCGTGCTCAAACCCACTGTGTTCGGAAACAGGAAGACGACGACCACGACGGAGAAGGAACGGAGCATCGCTAGTTATGGACCTCTCACTCTGCCAGCAATCCACCTGCCCCTCCCCCTGTTCCAGTACAACGACCCGCATCCACCCCTCGACTTCCGCCTACCTCCACGAGTCTTGCGGAACACAAACCCTTCCCCGTCCCATAGCAACCATCTTCAATGACGCCACTGCCCACACACCCCTTCAGCTCATACTTATCTCTGCCACTTGGGGAGCTGCAGCCCACCCGCACCCACACAACGAGGCCGGGGAGGACAGGGTCTTCTCAGGGACGCATCCCGGACATTCAGACATCCCTCTGTCCTGAACCAGGAGCGACACCGGGACTCTCGTGGGTCTGAGCACCAAAAGAAAACGGGGAAAAAACCAGAGAGTAAAGCATTCCGCAGAACATGGCCGGGTCACCGGTTCCCCACCAGCACAACAACAACACCGCTCCTCCGCCGCCCTCACACTCGCCGGTCGCCAACTAAGATGCTCACGTTCCCTCAACGTAGCCAACACCAAGAGGAGGAGGGCACCCGAAGGATGTGGTGGAGATCCGTGCTCAAACCCACTGTGTTCGGAAAGAAGAACACGACGACCACGACGGAGAAGGAACGGAGCATCGCTAGTTATGGACCTCTCACTGTGCCAGCAATCCAACTGCACCTCCCCCTGTTCCAGTACAATGACCCGCATCCACCCCTCGACCTCCGCCTACCTCCACGAGTCTTGCGGAACACAAACCCTTCCCCTTCCCATAGCAACCATCTTCAATGACGCCACTGCCCACACACCCCTTCAGCTCATACTTATCTTTTCCGCTTGGAGAGCTGCAGCCCATCCGCACCCACACAACGAGGCCGGGGAGGACAGTGTCTTCTCAGGGACGCATCCTGGACATTCAGACATCCCTGTGTCCTGAACCAGGAGCGATACCGGGACTCTCGTCGGTCTGAGCACCAAAAGAAAATGGGGAAAAAACCATAGAGTAAAGCATTCCGCAGAACATGGCCAGGTCACCGGTTCCCCACCAGCACAACAACAACACCGCCCCTCCGCCGCCCTCACACTCGCCGGTCGCCAACTAGGATGCTCACGTTCCCTCAACGTAGCCAACACCAAGAGGAGGAGGGCACCCGAAGGATGTGGTGGAGATCCGTGCTCAAACCCACTGTGTTCGGAAAGAAGAAGACGACGACCACGACGGAGAAGGAACGGAGCATCGCTAGTTATGGACCTCTCACTGTGCCAGCGATCCACCTGCCCCTCCCCCTGTTCCAGTACAATGACCCGCATCCACCCCTCGACCTCCGCCTACCTCCATGAGTCTTGCGGAACACAAACCCTTCCCCTTCCCATAGCAACCATCTTCAATGACGCCACTGCCCACACACCCCTTCAGCTGATACTTATCTCAGCCACTTGGAAAGCAGTAGCCTCTCTGCACCCAAAAAGACAGGCTGGGAAGGACGGCGCCTTTGAGACCCTTGCCCTCACAGGGCGGGGCGGCCACGTTTCCGTACATGCAGAGGTGCCTTCATTCTAGACCAGGAGCGACACCCGGACTCTCGTGGGTCTGAACACCAAATGAAAGCAAGGAGAGAAAACAGAGAGTAAACTATTCTGCAGAACATGTCCATGTGATTGGTTTCCCACCAGCACAACACCACCATCCCTCCGCTGCCTCCACACTCACCAGTCGCCAACTAGGATGCTCACGTCCCCACAACGTAACCAACACCAACAGGAGAAGGACACCCGAAGTACCTGCTGGAGACCCGTCCTCACACCCAGGGTGTGCAAAAAGAGATGATGACAGGGAACAGAGCATCGCTAGTAATGGACTTCTCACTGTGCCAGCAAGCCACCTGCCCCTCCCCTTGCTCCACTACAACGACCTCCCTTTCCTAAGCAACGAGCTTCATACGCAGTTATAGCCCTGACCACGCAACCCCCCAGGTGATACTTATCTTGGCCGCTTGGAACGCAGCAGACTCCCTACAACAAACAGCTAAGCCGGGAACGACGGCGCCTTCAAAAAGCCATTCGTCTCGCTGGGCGTCTCAGGCATAGCTCTGGTAGATACAGCAGATACGGCGATGCACAGCAGAAGTGACCCTTGGGGTCTCATGAGCCTGAACACCAAATGAAAGCAAGGGGAGAAAACAGTTACAGACACAACATTTCTCCAAAACATATCCTTCTGATCAGCAACTCTGCAACAGCGCCCCCATCCGCTCCTTCACTCACCGGTCGCCAACTAGGATGCTCACGTTCCCTCAACGTAACCAACACCAACAGCAGGAGGACACCAGAAGGGCCTGCTGGAGACCCGTCCTCACACCCAGGGTGTGCAAAAAGAAGACGATGACAACGACGGACAGGGAACGGAGCATCGCTAGTTATGGACCTCTCACTGTGCTAGCAAGCCACCTGCCCCTCCCCCTGTTCCAGTACAACGACCCGCATCCACCCCTCGACCTCCGCCTACCTCCACGAGTCTTGCGGAACACAAAGCCTCCCCCTTTCCTAAGGAACCATCTTCAATGATGTCACTGCCCACATACCCCTTCAGCTGATACTTATCTCTGCCGCTTGGAGAGCTGCAGCCCACCCGCACCCACACAACGAGGCCGGGGAGGACAGGGTCTTCTCAAGCACGCTTCCCGTACATTCAGACATCCCTCTGTCCTGCACCAGGAGCGACACCTGGACTCTCGTGGGTCTGAACACCAAAAGAAAACAATGAAAGAAACCAGAGAGTAAACCATTCTGCAGAACATGGCCATGTCATCGGTTCCCCACCACCACAACCCCACCACCTCTCCGCCGCCTCCTCTCCCACCGGTCGCCAACTAGGATGCTCAAGTTCCCTCAACGTAGCCAACACCAAGAGGAGGAGGACACCCGAAGGATGTGGTGGAGATCCGTGTTCAAACCCAGAGTGTGCAGAAAGAAGAAGACGACGACGAGGAATGGAACATCGCTAGTTATGGACCTCTCATTGTGCCAGCAATCCACCTGCCCCTCCCACTGCTCCAGTACAACGACCTGCACTCAACCCCAACTCCTCTTCAGAAGTCTCCCCAAAGACAAATTTCTCCCCCTTCCAAAGCAACAATCTTTAAACACAGTCATAGACTTGACCACACAACCCTCCAGCAGATACTTATCTTTGCTACTTGGAAAGCAGCAGCCTCCCTACACCAACATAGCCAGGGCATCTCGGGAATCGTTTCCATACATGCAGAGTTTCCGTCATCCTGCACCTGACGCAGCACCCATGGTCTCATGGGCCTGAACACCAAATGAAAGCATGGAGAGAAAACAGAGTTAGACAGTAAAACGATTGTGCAGAACATCCCTATCAGATCAGTTCCTCTCCAGCGCAGCAACACTGCTCCTCCATGGCCTCCTCACCCACTGGTCACCAACTAGGATGCTCACCTCTCCTCAACGAAACCAATACCAAGGGGAGGACACCGGAAGGACCTGGTGGAGACCCGTGCTCACACCCAGGGTGTGCAGAAAGACAACAATGACAGGGAAGGGAGCATCTCTAGTTATGGACCTCTCACTCTGCCAGCAATCTACCTGCCCCTCCCCTGCTCCAGTACAGTGACCCGCCATCCATGCCCAGGCTACCTACACAACCTTCTCCAAGACAAAGCTTCCCCATCTCCTAAGCAACAATCTTCAAACACAGTCATAGCCCTGACCACACAACCCTCCAGCTGATATTTATCTTTCACACTTGGAAAGCAGCAGCCTCCTTATACCCACAACACATATCCCTTTCCCTCTTATTTCCGTTCAAAGCACCCCACACTTTCCTGTCCACAGCATCTTGGAGCAACCAAAAAGCTGAATGACTTCTCCCAGGAAGCCCAGCTTAAATACTGCCCAAGCTCCACCCCCATTTCCCAGCATTCCAAGCCACAGGAAGCTACAAATAGAGGCTCAGAAAGCCTTTAGCTCCTGCCTAGTCTAGCAGCAGTAAAGAGGTCTCATCCTGATATACTAATTCAACATCTTCACTGTAATTCATATTTACAGAGAATTTAAAGTCTTTCATCAGGTAAGATTATGATTAACATGTTTCAGGTTCCTGAAAAGAAGACATTGCTAAGAGTGCAGGGAGAGAGGGGAACAAGAAAGGGATGGATCCATTGGGGTTGGCTGAAGGGAGGTGTTCGCACTGTGTGTCATTTATCGGCCCTCTGGGCTGCTTTCACCATTACAGATCTAGGGCAGTGGTGGGCAAACTTCGAGATCTGAAAACCACATCCACAGAGTGGTTCCCCATATCTAGTGGGAAGGGGGAGGAGGGAGAGGGAGGGGCTGCTGCTCAGCTGACAAGGGGGCTGAGGTGGAGAAAGAGAGGTGCAAGTGATGGTGTTGCCTGGAGGGACAGAGGCGTTGGGGAGCCGAGTCTTGGGGAAGGGGCTACTGCTGGACTCGTGTGGTGGGAGAGGGGCATGGGAAAGGACAGGGCTGGGAAGGGGAGCAGCTGCCAGTTGCTTGGCCAGGGCACCGCTGTGTCCATGTGGTGGAGGGAGGGAGCAGCCACTCTGCTCTGTCTAGGGGACACTACCACTGCTGGGCCCCCGGAATCATAGACTCACAGGGCCGGAAGGGACCTCATGAGGTCATCTAGTCCAACCCCTGCTAAGAGCAGCACCTCTCCCACTAAATCACCCCAGCCAAGGTTTCATCTAACCGAACCTTCAATTCCACCACCTCCCTAGGTAAGGTAATGGGGAAGGGACAGGGTCTGAAGGGTTTCGCATCCACTCTGCTCCTGCCAGAAGGGCACCACTGGAAGAGGGCAGGGTATGGAGTGAGGAATGGGCCACTGCTGCACTCCAGCCAGGTCCAGCTGGAGGGCCTGATGAAAGGTCCCTGTGGGCTGGATACACCCACCTCTTAACTATGATCAGCTTTCTAATTTGTGAAAACCAGCTCCTGAGCATGAGAACTTCCTCCACTCCTTCCCTGAGACTCTGCCCCCGCCCCCTCTTTCTCCTCCTCAGTCCCTTTGCCAGCTGAGCAAAGCTAGGGCTTGGGATGACTGGGGCAGGGTGGGAAACAGGGCTCCAGGGCTGGAGAGAGTGAGTGGGGCATGACGGGGAGGAGCTGCACCCTCCAGTCAGGAGGAGTGATGGCGGGGGATGCTGCAATCTGTGGGTGCAGAGGAATGACTGGGGCAGGTCCGGGAAGTGGGAGTGTTGTTATACCAAAAAGAAGTGCCCAAGATCTTTTAAAGGGGAAAAGGCAACACGCCGTGTTTATTATAGAAGAGAACAAAATTATAAACTAACTTATACCTACACACGCACACACATTCATCCACGTGCCCAAACACACCAGAAGATATTCTGCAGTTCATACAATTAGCAGTCTTGATTGTGGCTTTAGTCCGTTGCTGGATATCGTTGCTCGTGGCAGCTACCTGGCCAGGGAAGCTGAACACGAGGAAGAGCGGGGGGTCTGTCGGGCGCGCACCGACGCTCCTTCTCTCAGGTGGTATGCGGAACTGTGTCCCCCCAAAACTTTGGAGTCTCACCCAGTCTTTATAGGTCACGCTGCCCCAGGGGCTCTGTGTGTCCCTTGGTCACCAGGCAGTTGCAGACGTGACTCAGCTCATTTCTTGATAGCTTGATTAACTTTTTCCTTTTGTCTCTGGGGTGGATCATTTTGTTTTTGGGGATGTGTTCACATTCTTCAGCCGTTGGAATGGACTTTGCATTCATCAGGACAAGCTGGCAATTTGGGACTGGTTCACACATACATACACCCTCCATCCACACCTTGCTCAGACAATGTAAGCTATTCATTTTAGAAATAGTTTCACACAAGATGGAGTACATTGGTCAAAGATGGAGTCTTACATTTTCAAGATGGAGTTTAACATTTTCAAGATGGAGTTTTACATTACTTCAAATGTGATACTTTTCTTTAAATGCTTCAGAGACTGGATAAAAAAGGGGTGGCATACCTATTGCCTAAGGGTACATAGGCAGAGATTTACACACCACCGCAAGCTGGGAGAGAGTTGCTCAGAGGGGAAACCCCCACACACACCTCCTAGCCAAGAGAACCCTAACATCAGTGGTTCAAGCCCCGTGCTCCCCCTCAGCCACACAGAGCGCACAGTCCTATTAACAATATAAGACCTTATAAATGTCAATCATCATGAACCAATTAAGGTTATACAAGGATTGACACAACTTATGAATTAAACCAATTAAGGTGAGAGAAAGTTAATAAACCAATGAAGACTAAAGGAAGTTAATAGACCAAGATTGATACAAGTTATACAAACAGCAAAAATCACCCACTTATCCCTACAGTGTGACAGAGTCATACAGAAATCATGCTCAGAGTCATAGCACCAGAATGCTGATAGTCTGTGTTGAGAGGGGGAGTTTGCTACCCCAGGTCTCTGCCCACCAGTGCAGCCAAGTCCTGGTTCTAGCCTTGGCTGGTCCATCCCCTGCTTCACCTGGAACTCTACTTGCAGAACCATCCTCTTGGAGGCATCCCAGGGGCTTCCTCCTTGCGCAAAAGGCCAGGCGCCCTACCTTGCAGTAAGAAAAACAAACAAGGAGTCCAGTGGCACTTTCAAAGACTAACAAATGTATTTATTTATCACATAAGCTTTTGTGGGAGAAATTCCTAATTCATCAGATGCTTTGAAGATGGGGAACTTACAGAATGGGAGCAAAATAAATGCAGGGAGGTGTAACTCATTGGATCAGGTCAGACTGTTACAGAAAATCAAAGTAGTTGGTAAGATTTAATCACTGGGGAACACCAAATAGAGGAGGAAGGTGAGATCAAAGCACTTGTTGTAATGAGAAAATGCTGTTCCCTGGTGTTTGAATCTTAACAACTATTTGGATTTGCTGTAACAGTCTGTGGAATTGCCATCATTGGCAGTTTTTAAGAGCAGGTTAGGCAAGTATCTGTCAAGGATGGTTTAAGAGGGTACTTGGTCCTGCCATGAGTGCGGGGGACTGGACTCCATGACCTCTCATGGTCCTTTCCAGTTTCTAAGACTCTATAGCCTGATTCTGGGACAAGAACCTCATTATAGAGAGTTTTTACAGGGACCCCATGAGCAGTGGCATACCAAGGATCTCTGGCACCCAGGGTCAAGCCTACATTTGCACACACCCACTGCTTCACAAGCCCCCCCCCCCCGGCAGGATGTGTCCCTGCACCACCCTTCAGATACCCCAAAGAATGGGGGGGTCTGTATCTGCAGGGTAGTGGGAGGCTGAGGCTTGGGGGAGGCAAATGGAGGCTTGGCTCTGCTACTCCCCCCCCAACTCTAACCCAGTGCATGGTGCCCACTTCTCCCCCTGCAGCCTGACACTGGCTCTGATGGGGCAGCCTTATCTCCCATCCTGGGGGGGGGGCGGGCCTGGTCAGACTTTCTCAATGCACACAGGCAGGTTCTGAGGTCTCCCATACCACCTCATGTGCCCCCCCACCCCAAAGAAGGGCTGAGCCAGATGGTGCCGCCCCACACACACACTTACCTGCTTCTCCAGCCCCACACCCTGGTGACTCAGCCACCATAAGGCAGCCTCCACTCCAGCTGCATCCCCATCAGATGTGATTTAAAAATCTGGAATTGACATCAACTCGGCCTTGCCAAAGGCAAGGCTGACCCCCTAGAGAGAGCACATAATGAGTTTTTGGCTGGGGGAGGGTGGCAGGTCCATGGGATTGTCAATGGATGAAAGGACTCGGGAGAATGCTGGCCCCACACTTACAGTGAGTGCCTGTTGTTCAGGTAGATGAGCTTTGCAGGGCTAGTGGAGAGCATAGGGTGGGGAAACCCTCAATGGGATGTAACACAGGGCGGGATGGGCTGGAGAAACAGAGGCTGCACTGCTGTTCTCTCTCTTCCCTGCCTGGCTGGAGTGGCAATTCCCAGTGCATGTCCCCACTAGTAGCAGGGCAAGTAGGGCTGGAGGTGGAAACAGACCTGAGCCCTAAACCTTCTTCTCAGCTTCTTCAGGGACGGAAACGGCTTTTTCGGCCATCAGCCCCTGCATCAGGATTCTTGGGGCAGGTTCCAGCCAGCATTAAGCCCAGCCCCCAGCCAACCCCAGGAGTCGCCCTGGATCCCCTCCTCCTTTACCACATTGCAATGCTGAGGGAATCCCTCTCCCAGCCAGATAGGTCAGGGAATTGGGAAGCCCTGGGTAAGTTGCTCCACTATGACCAGGCAGTGTTTGAAGTTCAGAGACTTGAGGAGATCAATAAAATCAATTTGCAAACGTTGGAAGGGGAGATATGCCCAAGGTCTTCCTCCCTTTTGATGCTCCCTGTTGTGTCCTGGATTGAACGCCTGACAGGTGCTGCAGGAATTTGCAATACAGGCTGCTTCCATATGAATGCCTGGGGCAAACCAAGTGGCAAGCACCATTTGTGCAATGCCAGGTTTTTTTGATGTTTTTGTTGATGCGCTTGCTGGACGAGGCTGCGAAGCAGAACTCTGGGTGCCAGTGGTCGGCCGTCAGGTGCCCTCCAGAAGCCAGTGTTGTTTAGTGTGGCTTTATACTTAGTCTCTTAGGTTTTTAGCTTTGTAGGGGTGACTATTATAAATCTTTGCAGGGTTTAGTGGTTGTACATGGGTTAGCACAAACTTTGAGCTTCTGAGTGGTTGAAAAGCAGCTGTTTTAGCAGCCATATCTGCTATTTTGTTTTTTCGAGTAATATGGGTATTTTTTGGGGAGTGGCCGGGGCAATGCATTACAGCTATGTGTGAAGGCTTGTGAATTGCCAGCAGCAGGCTATGCACTTCTACAGCATTTGCAATTGGGTGTCCAGAAGAGGTCAAGAATTTTTTTTGTTTTATAATTGTTTAGTAGTATGACAAATGCTGAATGCATACTTTGAATCAGTATAAATATTAATACTGCTGCTTTTTGTTAGCTTACATGCCCTTCGAAGAGCCACTAATTCAGCCGCCTGGGCGCTAGTGCCTGGGCTGAGTGGTTTGGCCTTCCATACCCAGTGTTTAGTGACAACTGCGTACCCCGCATGACGCTCACCCTCCGAGACGAATGCAGACCCATCGGTGAATAGCACGTAATCTGGGTTCTGGAGGGGCACGTCTGTTAGATTTATTTTTGGGGGGTTTTTTATACTTGATTAATTTGCAGCAGTCATGGTGTGGTTTGCCGTCATTGGGGTTGGCATGAGTGTTGCAGGGTTAAGCGTGGAGCACCTGGTGAGACTAAGATTTTCAGCTGTGAGCAATAGAATTTTATACCGGTTTAAGTGCTGGTTTGAAAAATGCTGTGTATTATGCTGGAGCAGTAGGGCTTCAACAGCATGAGGCACCTTTACATTAAGTGTGTGTTTTAAAACTAATTTTTGTGCCTTTTGGACTATTAAGGCGGCGGCGGCCACTGCCCGAAGACAGGGGACAGCAGCTCTTGCCACTGGATTTAGTTGTGCAGAGTAATAGGCGACAGGTCTTTGTGTGGAACCCCAAACTTGGGTTAGCACCCCAGATGCCACCCCTCTATTTTCATGTACATAGAGAGTAAAGGATTTATTATAGTCAGGAAGTTCTAGGGCGGGGGCAGACATTAGCGCATGTTTGATTTGATGGAATGATGTTTTTAGTTTTTTAGTTTATTTAACAGGGTCAGGTGCTTTTTGTCTAGTAGCCTCGTTTAAGGCTTTAACTAGTTTTTTAAACGCGGGTATTTAAGGTCTGCAGAAGCCCGCCATCCCTAGAAGTGCCCTGATTTGTTTTTTTGTTGTTGGCTGAGGGAGTTTTTTAATTGCCTGTATTTGCTTTTGAGATATTTGCTGCATGCCTTTCTTGAGAACGTATTTCAGGTATTTAACTTTTTGTAATGAGTACTGCAGCTTAGCAGGGGACACCTTATGCCTTTTGTCTGCCAGCCCTTGCAATAACGTTAAAGTGTTTTTGTTACACTGATTTTTGTCAGGGGCAGCTAGCAGAAGATTATCCACGTATTGGATGAGTGCAGTATTTTTGCTGAGAAGGATGGTGGACAAATCCTTATGTAGAATCTGTGAAAAAAGACTCGGAGACTTTACATAGCCTTGGGGCAGGTGGGTCTGTTTTAGTTGTTTACCCCTCCAGGTGAAAGCGAAAAGGTACTGTGAGCTTCCATGAACTGCAATACTAAAAAATGCAGCACAGAGATCGACTACAGTATACTAGTTGGCTGTAGCCGGGATGGTAGTGATGATGGTGGCTGGGTTTGGAACTACTGGGTGTTTTGGAATTACATAGTTGTTAATAGCCCGGAGATTTTGTACAAATCGGTAAACTGGCTTTCTGTCGTCACCCAGTTTAGGCTTTTTTACTGGCAGGACCGGAGTGTTGCATGGAGAATGGCATTCGACCAGAATGCCTTGGGAGATGTAGCTATTAATAATTGGTTGTAACCCTTTTTAGTGTCTTTGGGTATAGGGTACTAGGGAACAGAAGGAGGTTTGCCAGGTTTAACATTAATAATAACTGGCAATGCTGATTTAAGGAGTCCAATTTTAGTAGGAGTCTATTTCCACAACGATTCAGGAAGAGATTTTAAACTGTTTGGTAATTTCTTGTGACTTACAGTGCTACTTAATGCCATCTGTAAGTAGGGTAGATTGCTGCTGGGGATAAGGAGCATAGTGACTCTGGTTAATTTTTGTTGAAATTTTTTGCTGCATTAGCCCAAACATACCAGTAATTTATTTGTTTTGGGTGCGGGGTTTCCAGGAAACCCCTCAGGTACTTTAATTTGGTCTTTTTAAAGGATTTTACTTGTGGCCACTGTCAATTTCCTCGCTTATAAGTATATTTTGGCCAGTTTTTTTGACATAGCTTAAGCAGTTTAGGTGTTTTTACGAGATTAGTTTTAGATATTTTTTTTTTAGTTAGACAGAACATACCCGAGAGGACTAGTCTCGGGAATTACCATAGCCTGACCCATTTTTTACTCTTGGCGGGTACCCCTTTTTCTTTTTATATTGCAATACTTTAAAGACACTTTAGAGAGAAGAATTGCTTTTCCGTGTGCGAAAAGAGACAACAACTGCACCACACAGATTTGCCGAGGCGAAAGCCCCAGACGGACAAGTCGCTAAACTTGTCTGTGTGCCCACGTTGGGAAAGCAGAAATCTAAAAAGTAGACAGACAAATAGTACAATTCATTTACACAGTAATATAATGTGCATATGCAAAGGGATTTGAGAAACACCGTACTCACCCTTATTCCAGAAGATCACACGCCAGCAGAAATAAAAGCAGGGTCACCTTATCCTCTTCGTGGTTCGCAGCGTCCTTCAAGGCTTTACTTGGTGAACTCAGCATTGTGCCGGTTAGAGCGTTGGGGGTTTCTGCGGCCTCACAACGAGGAGCTGAAAGACTCCTGCCTGGCTCGACAATTTGTCAGGGAATTTTAGGGGGGTCCTCCTGGTCAAGAGGACCTGAATAGGCACCCCCACCCAAAGGCTTGTTCTCCAGCTGAGACCAAATAGACAGAGACCGAGGGCGTGTGATCAGGCTTTATTTAGCTGAATGGCAGTCTGACACTCAGAGTAAAACTCCAAGGTAGAGTGCCCCGAATAGAGTTGCTTTACACTTTTATAGTTTTTTGGTTACATTCATTTACATAGACAGATAATAATAAGAGACAGGCTGGATTAAACAAACTCTTTGTTTTACCTTTAAAAGATATATACATGTCAATTGATGACAGATGTATGTAGGATGCTCTTCTTAGAGATAACATTTGTTTACAGGTTGTTTTTACAGTATGTTTCTAAATACTCCCTAAGTTTATCAAAATGTACGGTACTTAACAGCCTTGACAAGTTTATCACACTATAGAAGAGGAAGTCATGCACATCAGCAAACATTTTAATTAGTGAAGAGCCTTGAGGGGCAGGGAAGACAGTTAGTTCAGCATTTCTACATTCTAAGCATACTGGGAAAAAAACAAGCAAAACAACATAATAAATATTAAAACAAGACAAAGTCCATTTTTATATTCCCTTTCAGGGGCCACTGGGGGAAACTGCCCCAATAGTTCGGGGGAACACGCAGGCCACGGCCACCCGACCCTGAGAACAGACACTGTGGGTCCTGCCCAAATACTGTGCCTAGGACAGAATAAGCCCTTGCCCCAGCCCCACTCTGTGTTACAAGCTGAACAGCCCCACTCTCTAATCTCTCTGCCTATCAAAGCTGTTCCGTATTTCTTTTTCTCCGCCCGGACTAGCACTGCACATCAGGATGCACTCTAGCTCAGAGAGGAGGGCAATTGAACTGATCTGCAGGAACCAACACTCTGATCAGCCCCGTCCCCTTCATTTCTCCAGGCCAGGTAAAAGGAAAGGTCCTGGCCCAGAGTTGCTCGGTTCTGTTGGAAGCAGCAGCTGCTTCAGGAGAGAAACAGAATTCAGGAGCCACCATTGATTTTATCCAGCACCCCTGTAGAATAGTTTGGGACTCCAGCTGCAGGTGGGATACTGGCTGGAATAAGGGGACCATTCGTGAAGTAATTTAACACCAGTATTTCAAAATTACAATACTTTATATGAAATAGACCACATCAGGTACTGCAGAGGTTATAATGTGCTCTGCACGAGTATATTGTTTAGGTACACGTGTCATATTTTTATTTGAACTTAGAATACCTTTGCTATATCTGTATTTTAACTTGTGCTGTTTCTGGGCCAAACCCCAGCCTGAATGGTCGCAGAGATAGCCTGCTTAGAGGCCCATTAAGAAAACTCTCTGGTACAATGGGCCCAGGAAAACCTGATGAGTCAACAGGACATGTCATGTGACTCTGTATTCCATCTTATTCTTGTTAATTTCCACAAGCAATATGGAAAAAGCCAAGGGACATAAAAGGCAGCTGCAGCACTTCCCTTTAATCTTCGGTCAGTCTTCAGTAACCATCACTTCCTCTGGATTCATTCACCTACAACAGAAGCTGTGAAACAAAGGACTGAGACCCATCCAGCTACTGGATGAACACCAGAGGGACTGTACAAGCCTGAGAACTCCAAGTTTTACTGAGAGCCTGATGTATAGGGACTATTAAATCATTTCCATGTAGGTGATGACTTTAATCCTTTAACACTTCTCTTATGGTCTCTTTCCTTTATATAATAAACCCTTAACTTTAGTTACTGAAGGATTGGCTGGCAGCATGGTATTTTGGGTAAGAAAGACCCAAACTTGTAGTGATCTAGTAATACGGCTGGTCCTTTGGGTCCTTTTAATCAAGAGCATGGAGTCTGAAGTAACTTAGCTCATTACTAGACCTGGGCTTGATTGGGAGCCAGAGCCTCACATTCAGTAAACCGGGCTGAATTTATTTTTCTTTTATTTTCTTGATAACCAGTGTTGGGGACTGGGAAGTCTGACTTCAGTGTCACCCACTAGCACCAGGAGAATCTGCAGCTTCCCATATCTTGGCATTTTCAGGTGGCTACCCTAGGCAGGGACAGGGCACACTACTCATCTCTGGTTAGATGATTGCCCAGGCTGTGCAGATGCATTTCTGCCACCTTCTCCTCCGCCTGGGCCTCCTGGACAATTCCTCTGCAAGCACAGTGAGTAACCCAAACACGAACCATCACTGCTCAAAGCTCAACTGGTGCACGAGATCCTACCCTCCCTGCCTCCCTCTGCTCTACACCAGCCCCAGTGGATGAAGAAAACAGCATCACCCAACATGATTCTCGATCCTTGCTATGTGTTACAGGCTCAGGAGACCAAGGCTCTGGGGATGCAGACCTAGCATACCTGCCCCCATCCTGTGAAGAGAGATGACGCATGGAGAAGGAAGGAGACAGAGCGTGTGCTGGCCAACCTATCAGAGCTAGGTCCCTGCTTCTGTTCCCATGTGTGTGCCTCAGTCATCTGTTGCACTGGGGTGGTCGTTCTCTGTGAGAAGGGACGTGGAAGGGTTACCGACACAGATAACCACCACCAGCTCTCTGTGTGCCCTGGATTCACACCTGCTATTCTCCCCAGTCCTTGGCATTATCCAATATGTCTCACTCCACAGAAGTCACCCGAGCTCTCCCTACACTCCATCTTCATATCGCTCTGTTCTTTCCGGGAGCCGTTGCTCTGCTCTTCAGACATCTCTTTCTTTCCTCAGCTCTGAAAGCAGAAGGGATGGGGCATCAGGCGAGTACACATACACAGACCCATCCATCTACCCCCCACAACCTCCGCAGGGCCATCAAACCATGCTACCATTGGCCAAAAATTCAAGAAAGACGCCTTTGTGAGCCCAACACATGTGAAGCAGGAGGAGATCCATCCCCCACACATAACAAGCCCAGCCATAGTGGAGGCATGACCCTGTTTCCAGCCACAGGGCTCCTTGAGGGAGAAGTTTGGCCCATGAAATGCTCCCTCAGGTGTGTGATGTAGGTGGAGGGGCCCAACTCTAAGGCAGGAGTGTCCAGGGGAACCCAAGGTACGGGGACTTGGGGACTGAGGGAGAGAAGGCTGTAGGGCTACCAAGGTGCACTGTGGGACTTCCTTAGAAGCCCCAGACATGAAGATAGGGATGGGGGTATGGAGGGCACAAGGGTGGCCTGGAAGGGGAACCCAGCAGCTTGGGGGTAGCTGGGGTGGGAGACGAGAAAGGAGGCAGGCTGTGTATGGAGTGGAGGGAAATGGGTGACTGGGAAAGCAGGGCCAGCAATGGAGAAACTGGGGGAGTGAGTAGGGGCTGGAGTAGTACAGAGGATGTTGGGGTAGCAGGATTTGGAGGGCCAAAGGGAAGTCCATGTACAGGGTGAAGGTGGGGGTGGGGTGGGGGGAGCCTTTGGGAACAAGCTGGAGAAGGTGGGATGGCTAGAGGGGTTGGGGGAGGGAGGCGAGGTGGGAGCTGAGCAGCCCCCATGGGGGTGGGGGACAGGGAGGGAGGACCTGGGTAGTGTGGGTAGGGCAGCATTGAGGTGTGTGAGGTACCTGAGGACACAGTAGGCTGGAAACTACAGCTCCCATGATGCAGCACTCTCAATGGCATAGACTCGCTGGAAGGGCAGAAAGGACAAATCCCATGAGACATTTTCCTCCCCATCCCCGAGCCTTCTCTTTCTTGCATTTAAATATATTTAAAATGAGAAAAATGGTACAAAACCAGCTACTATTTCCCACAATCCAATGGAATGTGAAAACCGGGAATGACACAATCTGTCCCTAGTGGGGGAACCTGGTGATTAACAATCATTTTGCAGTGGGAGAAAAAATATATATGTGAGGCTCCAAATTGGTTTAGACTAGGAAAAGTGATGGAGATTATGTCAGGTGGTGAGGAAATTTTCTAAATTACCCTGGCATTATACATGGGCTACCTTCTTGTAGAAAGTGGGTTGAGTCAATGGGAATTTATATTATTGAATTTATATAGCTATAGAAGTAGCAGTTTGTTAGTATAGATTCAAGCCTGAACCAATTTTCAAAGGCCTTAGCATAACAGCTCACATGAACCTATGCCAAGAACTCAGACGTCACCTAACGAGCACCTGCAGCCCTAACGAGCACCTGCAGCCTCGAATACCCAACAAGGTTGCAATGACCTCTCGGAATAGAACTCCCTGATAGCTCCCTGAGAGCTAACTCCCTAATAGCTCCTTGATAGCAATGTTGCCAAAATGCAGAAGCGTATGGGAACCGATGACAATGTTGCAAAGACGTGGGAACCTCTGTAAAAACAGGAGGGGCACAGGGGGCTAAAGCTCTATAAATATCAGCTCTGGAGACACTGAGGCAGACAGTAGGCTGGACAGATTCAAGACGCCCCGTGGCTTCGGCTACGATAGCAAGTGGGGTCTGTCCATAGCCAAAGCAAGAGAAAGGTCAGGTCCTGGTCTTAAAGGTGACAGGACTGGCACGTAGGCCCGAGCTCATCAGAGAAAGGTCAGCACCTGATCCCCGAAGGTGGCGAAACTGACACGTTGGTAAAGAGTTTGGTGAGTATTAAGAAACCATAACAGGCCTTGGTGAACACTGGTTCAAAAGTAGCTACAGGTATATAAGAAATAGGTAATTGAAACAGTAACAGAAGAATTAAAACAGTAACAGAAGAATTGAAACAGTAACAGAAGAATTGAAACAGTAACAGAAGTATTTAGTACCCCGAGTCCTGGTGTAAGGACAGAAGTAGGTTAGCGCCCTGGTCCCCGAGGGTACGGGGGGATAGGTATAAGGTTAGGGAACAAGTAGTTTAGCACCCCAGCCTGGGAGTACAGGTAGATAGCCTGCCGTCCCCTTTGAAGGTAGGGGCAAGTGCAGAGTAATAAGAATAGCTTTAGTAATTAAATCTTAAATGCGCATTTACTTCTGTCTTTAAGACCTGCTGCAGCACAACAACATTATAGCATAACAATAAAGCATTAAACCTTGCAAGTATATAATAGTTCAAAAGAGTGCACTAACAAAAGGAAAAGAAGTGCATAAGTCTTATTGTACTCATGATGATCTGCAATAAACATCTTATGCTTATAACTCTCTTGATTCCATTATTATTTTCCCTGGTACTGTTAATCCCTAAGTACCCCTCTACCCCTCTTATTACTTCCCCTATGGGAACAGTATTTAGTTCCCTTAATGATCACCTGGGTTATCGGCTGGATCGGTTCAACCCTCTATTATCTGGTTCCCCTGACCACTAATGTACCTGTCAGTGCCTCCTACCTTCCACCAGATCAAGGCCGGGCTATTATCCCAATGGGCAAAGAACCCATCGTCCGCCCGCAACCCTCGATGAATAACACCCCGAGGGTGGACGTTAAACAGTGTAGCGATTTGGACTTATGTATTGAAAAATCGGTTCTTACCTTAGGACAGCTGACTCCCCTGTGTGGATCCTTTTATGCGTAATAAGGGTTGAGCTCTGAATGAAGGTTTTCCCACGCTCTCTGCATTCATAGGGTTTCTCCCTTGTGTGGAGTCCCTGATGTTCAATAAGGTTTGAGCTCTGAGCAAAGCTTTTCCTGCACTCAGAGCGTTTACAGGGTCTCCTGCATGTGTGGATTCTCAGCTGTCTAATAAGTTGTGAGCACCTCTTGACCCTTTCTCCACACTTATTGCATGTGTTACTTCTCTCACCCGTAGAGATTCTGTGCTGGGCCATGGTTTCCATGAGTCCTTTGTGAGTTCTCTGAGAATGAACAGATTTAATAACTCTCTGCCTTGGCTGGTTTCCCTGCCACTTCTCTGGCAAGTGCTGACTCTCACAAGTTTTCCCTGCTCACGATTCCTGGACAGACTGCCGTTGTGTCTTTGCAATAACACCCCTTGTGGTTCTACTTGCTCATCATCTTCCTGCTGAGGATGCTGCTCCATGGTCTCACTCACCATCCCATCACCTGCTAGGACAGAGAAAGAAAAACCTCACAAACAGGAATGGAAAATGGGAGGAGAAACCAAAATAACAGCAGGAGATGGAAAAAAGAGGGACTGAACTGCCCCACACTCTTCCCCAGAAGGGCAAGAGGAGGCTATCAGTTCTGCATCCAGGTCCCATCCAAACTCTTGAGGAGAAGGGAAGGAATTAGTTAGGGCAGGTAGAAAGCCATGAACAATATTTCCTTGGAGGATGTGACACCTCTGGAGGACAATCCTGAACTCAGAGAGATCACATGTCCTTGTGGAGAATCCCAGCTGTTTTCTTCAGGAAATGACAGATTCTGAGGTGGTTTAATGATCTCTCAGCTGTGCAGGTGCGTCTCAGGAGCTCTCTTTTTTCTGAGCCCTGGAAATCTGGGGCCCACAGCTCTTCCCCTGCTTCCATCTGAGGGAGGACATCAGGTTTTGAAAATGGAAACCGTACTCAGGGGAAGAAGACCAGAGAGATCAGGTGACTTTATGGGACGTCTGTCACACCCAAAAAGAGTTCTTTTAACAGTAGATTCCTGGGTCAGTAACCCTGGTGCTCAAAGGGGCAGGACACTCTTCTCATGGGGGATTTAACTAGGACCAGGGGGACACACCACCCAACACTCACAATGAAAGGGGCTTCAAAACCCAGAGCAGGCAAACTATTCCCGTTCTGGACGGGAAGTCCTCCAGGAACTGCTTCTTGCTGATAAAGAGGCCGGGGCACTGCAGAGGAGAAAGGCTCGAAGCCTGACAGCTCTTTTTATCTGAGTAAGGAATTTCTATTAGTACAGATTCTATGGCACAGTTTGATTCATTTTTTTTAAATCTTATTTTTGACTATATGCTTCTTTCACATATAGGGCCACTCCCCCCACCAGCATAGCCTACTCTGTCATTCGTATCTAGGCTGTATTTTGGTATTACCATGACCCATTTGTTAAAGAAAAAATTTTATAAATAAAACGTAAGTTACTTACGTGTGATTAGCAAGCCTTTATTGAAAGCAGAATACTGGAGCGCTTACGGGGAGAGAATAAAGGAAGTCTTTAACTTGTGATGTAACAACAACTTTTTTTTTTATAGACTTTAGTTTATGTTACAGGAATTAAATACAGTTTTTGATAGGTTAGAAAGGCACTTTTTTTAGCTGCACATTATTTTGCTCTAGTAAAAACATTTAGAGGCCGGTATGATTTTTTTTTTAGACAGAGAAATAAGAAAAACAATACAAATCCAGGAACAGCCAGAGCTCAAGGCTGAGAAAGAAACAGAGACAGCAAAAACAATCATCAGTGCCCCCCGCTACGGCCTTTGACACATTGAATATCTTCATTCCACAAAGTTTCTGTGATGCCTGTTATATCAATCTCATTTAATCATTTAAAACCAGACAGTCAGGTTCAACCATCTTAGTATTTAACTCTTTTGCATTTGTATACAAGAACTTCTCTTCTGCTACCACCTGTACTTTTGGAATTACTATCTTCTCCTCTTTGTTAGGATATAGAGAATCCCCATAAACAGGTCCTCTCCTAAGGGAAGTCGCCGTCTGGTTCCTCCACACATATTGCCTGTCCCCCACACTTGGTTTAAAATCTCCTCTGTGAGCTTTTTAATTTTACATGGCACAAATCTAGTTCCATTTTGGTTTAGTGGAGCCCATCCTTCCTGTATAGGCTTTCCCCAGTTCCTACTAAAACAAATCTCTCCTCCCCCCTAACATCATCAAATGATGAGTCAAAGCAGCTGGGACATCACTGCCTCTTTTCCGACCGTGTGTTGTGCAGGACATGACTGGTATCAAACCAGGAAAGTTACACCTACCTCGTCCAACCTACGGCCCGCACTCGGCCGCAGGGGCGCTGATGGGGCGGCGGGCCTGGCTGGGGCTGTGGGGACCCCGGTGGGGCTCCCGCAGCCCCCAGACAAGGCCGGGGGGAGGGGCTGGTCATGGTGCCGGCCTGGCGGAAGGCAGCAGTGGGCACAGGGGAATCAGGGCCAGGGGCGGCACAAGGCCGGGAAAAGAGTCGGGGCAGCCGGGGCCTAGGGGGTGCGGCGTGAGGCCAGGATTGGGGGGCGGGGCGGGCCAAGGCTGGGCTGTGGAGCGGTGCAGGGTCGGGAGGACGGGGGGGGCACGGGTTCGGAAAAGGGTGCGGGGGATGATGCGGGGCCGGGAGCGGTGCAGGGCGGAGGGGGCACGGGTTCGGGAAAGGGTGCGGGGGATGATGCGGGGCCAGGAGCGGGGGGGCGGGGACGGGT
>ML685920.1:50456-77941 GCA_007922175.1 Pelusios castaneus
TCCCACTTCGTCAGATGCTTTGAAGTAAACTTTCCCATCTTCAAAGCGTCTGACGAAGTGGGATTTTCTCCCACGAAAGCTCATGCGATAAATAAATCTGTTAGTCTTTAAAAGTGCCACAGGACTCTGTTGTCTTTCTACAATAGACTAACATGGCTACCCCTTTGGAATCTGACCCTGGGCACAGACAGAGGAAGAGGAGGCTGGGGAAAGACAGTGATGGTGGCTATACAAGAGAGTGAGAAATACTCATGTGGATGCTCTACCAATCCCTACAATTCAGGCCAGAGGCCCGTCTGGCCAGAACGGAGCTGAGAAGGAGGGAAGGCTGGTAGGGAAGTGCCAGGCATGGAATCAGAACCCCTGATTTCTGTGCCAGCTCTGGGAGGAAAGTGGAAGCTAGGGGTGGGGTGGGGGGATGGGCTGTTAGTCAGGACTTCTGGGTTCTATTCCCCCCTTTCTTCCTGCCTTTGTCCATCTCTCTGGCTGACCATGCTGTCCCACTCCCCTGGCCCCTCAACATGTTGAAATCGTCAGCTGTGATTGTTTGGGACTCATGGCTCCTGCTGTTCCCTCCACTGGACTCACCGTCTCCTGAACTGAGGCAAGAGCCTCCTGGACCCATCTGTGCAGGCAGGGCGGGAGAAAGAGGAAAAAGAAAAAGAGATCAGTCCCCAGGCAGGGCGAGCAGCTGGGTCTCAGGGAAACTGGGGGTGTCTGCAGGGTGGGCAGGCAGGGAAGTGGGAGAAGAGGGAGTCAGGGGTGTCCTATGCACCAACGGCTGGGAGATCCTGAGCGTGAGAAAGGCTGGGAGTCATGGAGAATGGGAGCTGGGCTCCCTATGGAGTTTGATGGGGGAGTTGGGGCTGGAACATGGAGTGAGGGGAATAAAGAGTGCCCTCTTCAGGCTAAAGAGGAGAGTGACCTGGGGCAATAGCCCCTGCTGGAGATGTATGGGGAGGGGGACCTAGGTGACAGACTCCTGTCAGGAATGGAGGTCTGGGAGCCAGCACCCCCTGTGCACCACGACACTCTGGGAGACAAAAGACATGGGGAGCTGAGAAAAGGAGTCCCCCATGGGGCATGTCCCCTGCTCTGAACAGACTATTGCCTACCTCTGTGGGCCATGTGCCTCATGCAGCAGAGAATGTTCCACAACAGGGATATCAAGTGCGACAGGACCAGTGCCCCAAAGAGCCCCCACATGGCATCAGTGCCCCGCACCTGCCCCAGACCTGCAAAACAGAGGGGTTGCTGAAAGCACAGGTCGCAGTTGGTCTGGGGAGAGGCCAGCCCTGGCTAGGGCCTGCCCAACTGGCTCTGGTGCAGCCCCCCCCCCCCCACACACACACACAGCTCCATCACTGAGGGGTGAGCACGGCTTCCAGACAGCTTATTGCATGGTCTTTGGCTGCACAGCCCGGGCTCCCTGGAGACGCAGGCCTCCTAGGGCTGCCCCCAATTTGCTGGTGCTACGTTGACTCCCCTGGATTCTGCCATCACAGTACAAACAGTGAGGGCTCCGTCATCGACAGTCACAAATCCAGTGTGGGCTGTTCCCCATATGCTGCCCCTCCCACATCAGCTGGGGCACAGAGGTGGCCCAATTTACCTTTACACCATCAGCGGATGGAGGAGTTTGATCTTCTCCGCTCGCAACACCAGCCCCTGGACTTACCTGGAAGATCACTGGAATTATTGCATAACGCCATAGGCAGAAAATACAATTTCCTCCAAGGGCAAAAGACCCTGATGCACAATGGAGTCACTCCAGATTCAGGGCAGATGCCCACGCTGGTTACAGCTGCTCCAGACTGGACTGAGGCCACGTCTCCTGCTCCGATTCCGGGGGCACCAGTCTTACTGCTTCATTTCCCCTTCCCAGTAGAGCCCCCTCCCCTCTTGTCTTCTGAAGAAGCAGCTCTGGCTGTGCCCAGGAGATTAGCATTGCTGCAGCTGTAACCCGCGGGGATTTCCGGTGCCAGAGCCCGCAGGTCTCTCCCTCTGCACTGGCTCCAGCTGCTCAGCAGCTGCACCACACATCATGTGCCTTTCTGGGCGGGTTTGAGTGAAAGGTGAATCTGCTACCTGGGAAGCAGAGTGGGGCTTAGGGCTGTCTACAGGACTTCTCTCCAAACCCACCATTCCACTAATTCTGTGCTGCCCAACCCCCCTCTGCTCTTCCTCCAGCACCAGGGGTTCTCCCCAGGTTGCAGAGATCTAGGAGAGCAGACTGAATCATTGTTCACAGTGGGGGGCTGTTTTTACTCCTTCTCCTCCTGTGAGGATGGTGCTGGCTGCCCCCCCCCCCATTCCCCACACACAGCTCTGGGCTCTAAAGAGAAGAGGAAGAGTTCCAGCTGCAGCTGCCCTGATTGGCTGCTCTTCCCCAGGAAGTGGAAAGACAGCCAATCAGAAGGGGCTTTCCTTGGTCCGGGCTGAAATTCCCAGGCAGGCTGGAGACCTTGCACCATGAGGAAACATCACAGCACCATTGGGAGGAAATTGGGAGCTGGCAGTGCACCCCACCCTGCTCCTTCCCCATTCCCCCAAGTCCCACACTTGCCTAGGGTCCTCCCTCCAACCTCTCCCCTCGGCACCCAGCGTCACTGTCACAACACTGGAGTTGGACTCATTATAGGTGATGCAGTGTAGACACTCCCACAGCATTTCCAGGTTCCAGAGGCCATTGGCTAGACACAGGCTGGCTGACCCCAAGTCTGGGGGGCACCGGGGGTCCCATGAACTGAGGGAAATAAAACATTGCTGGAGATGAGCCGCCATTTCCCCTTCCAAGGCTGTGGAAGGAAGTGGGTTAGACCCGCCAGAGAGATACATGCTCTCAGAAATCCAAGTGACTCCCAGTGCACAGGCCTCCCATCCACTCAGCATGTGGGCCAGCCTCTCGCATTCACAGACATCATGAGTCACCTCATCAGGTGCAGAAAGTTTATTAGATGCCAGCAAGTGCCATGGGTCTAAATGCTCCAGATCTCCAAGAGGGGTTGCAGGGGAGGTGGGAAAGGGGATCTGGAGTGCCTGTGTTCCCAGACATTGTAGAGGGCCGTAATCCTGGCAGGGAGGAATGGTGTGGGGCTGTAGATCAAAGGAGCTGTAGATGGGGGAATCGTGGCCCCCAGGTTTGCACCCTTCTCACTCCTCTCTGCTGGGGGCTCAGTGCAGGTCCGCGATGTGCAGGTTCCCTCCCACGCCAGCCACAGCCACCAACCGCCCACCAGGCGCTACTGCCACAGCCTGCACCGGTTTGTTGGGCAGCAGGATCTCGCCGAGCACCTGGGGACAAAGAGCATCTCACCTAGGACTAGGTACATCTGGTGCCTTGGCTCACACAGCCCAACCCCTGGCCTCTCCCCCGCAAACCCCCTTTCCATGCTCACCCCACCCAATCACCTCCCTCTGCTGTCTTTGCTCATCCCACGGCACCCCTCCAGTCATCCCATCCACAATCCTGCTCCCTGGCTTACACCACCCAAGGCCCCTGTAAACCCTCCGATCCTGAACCCTGGCACACATTGACCTCCTGCCCCCCAAGGGGTAACCCAGTTCCACTGGGTCTCATTGTCATACTTCAAATGGGGAACGCTACCCCAGCCTTGGCTGCCAAGCCCACCCTTCTCACCTGGTTAGTGCCAGCATGGATGGCACTCGCTCCACTGGTGCCACTGCCCCCAGCCAGCACTATGTCCTGATTGCAGAACCGGGCTGCATAGAGGAACTGGCCCTGTGTGGGGCCCCCAGGGAAGGGGAGGTTCTTCTGTAACTGGGATGTCCGCAGATCCCAGAGCTGAAGCGCATTGTGGGGCACCCAAGAGCCGGTGAGCACACGGTTACCCTGGGGGAGGAAAAGGAGTCAGGCTCAGAGGAGAAGGAGAATGGGGCATGACCTCTCCCCTGGGTCATGCAGGGGATGGTACCAGTGTGGTGACCCTATGCGGGGAATAGAGTTTTGGGGGGCAGGTGACTCTGGCCGCAGAGCTATCGGCTCAGGGTCAGTGTAGAAGCTCCCAGAGAAGTCAGCGCAGACCAACCCTGTCCAAGATTTGAGACACCCACACAGCGTAGCTCATGGATACCCCCTGCCCTGCCACCACCCTCACATCTCACCTGAATATCGAGGCCTGGCCCACAGATATGAGGCCCATTGATCACTCTCTGAGCTTCCTTCACCATCCGCTTGTCCCAGATCTAGGCACAAACAAGAGACAGATAACAATGGTCACATCCAGACCCACTACCCATCCTCCAGGGTTACAGGCCGACTTTTTCCTCCAGCTCCCCATAAGCTCCATCCACATCCACCCTTAACACAGGGCCTCACCTTGACACAGTCATCCCAGCCACCTGTCAGGAACACATGGCGCTCTCCGGGGTGGAAGCGGAGGGCAAAGATGCGGCGCGAATGCCCACTGCCTGGTGTCACATCCCCAGTCATGAAGTCAGGAGCCTGCAGAATATGGGACAACTGCGGGAGAGGGGAGTAGAAACTGGGTTATTGGCTGAGTGGGACCCACAGCTAGGAGCAGGAGGCAGCACACACATACACATAAACTACAAGGACAGCCTCTCTCTGATGCCCTCCACCAACTCCAGGCTTGGCTCTTCCCCATGCCAGCACACCCCACCATTGTTCCCCCTGCACCCCAAAAAAGACTCCTCCCCAAGGCACTGCACCTTTCCTCCTATTTGCTGTCTGCCCTCTCCAGGCATGTCACTCCTCCCTCACCTGGTTGGTGTGGCTGTCATAGAGTCGAATGTGCCGGTCCTTGCCAGCCGTGGCATAGGTGCTGCCATCCATACAGAAATCCATGGTGTTGATCTCATTCTCCTTCTCTGAGGTGGGATAGACACAAAGAGAGCAGCTAGCAAGGGCTGTTACCCCAGCAACAAAGACAAATGTGGGGAAGGAATTCCCTCAACTCACCAACCCTCCACTCCACAGTGCTGGGGCTACCGGCCCTTTCCTTGGAGAAGAGACCCCCTGTTCAGCAACCACCAGTGCTGAGGAGAGGAGGGAAAGGCCCATCCTCAGGCTTGTGGGCTGTTTTTCTTGACACCTGTCACTGTGGCCAGCAGCGTCTCTGAGTCCACGTTGTAGAAAGAGATGATGCCATCAGCCCCGACGGCCAGGAGCAGACCAGGTCTCCGCGGGTGGTAGGACAAGGCAGTGACTGCATGGCGTGTTCGGTGTCCTGGGAAGAGGGATGAGTCCAGGGAGCCGGTGGCCACGTTCACAATCTGAGAGCAAAGTGGAAACGGAGAATTGGACGTGTGATGCAATGGGAAAGGCAATGCTACCCCCCCTTGTGTTACCCATGCGGCCCTTCTCCAAACCCCACCACCCTCCGAGTACCCACTCAACCCCCCCACCTTCTCCATTACCCTCCCCCCCCCGGTTACTCACCCAGCCCTGTTACACCACTCCCAGCCCCTCCCCTCCCCTCCCCTCCCCTCCATGGCCCCATTACACCTTCCCACCCCCTGCTAGCTGTACGGCCCCGCCACCCTCCCAGCCCCTCCGCTGCCCCATCCCCTTCCCCCCAGTTACCCACCCGGCCCCGTTACACCACTCCCAGCCCCTCCCCTCCATGGCCCCATTACACCTTCCCACCCCCTGCTACCTGTACGGCCCCGCCACCCTCCCAGCCCCTCCGCTGCCCCATCCCGTTAGCCACGGCCCCGCCCCCCACTACCTGCACGGCCCCGTTCCCGAAGCCGGCCGCCAGCCGCCCCCCGCCCGGGGCGAAGCGCAGGCTGTAGATACCGTGCCGGTCCTGGCCGAACGGCACGTGGCGCCGGACGCGGAGCCCCCCGGACCCTTCCCGGGCCCCGCCCGGCTCCGGCAATGCCATGGCGACCCGACCCCGCTGCAGCGGTTACCAGGGTTTCGGAGACCCGGGGCCTGTTGCCAAGGTTACCAGGGCCTTCGCCGCCGCCTTTACGATCTCTCCAGAGTCCCGGGCTTGAGTCAAACCGTCACCCTGGCAACAGCTGCCGGAGCTGCGCTGATTGGCAGATCACTGCCACTTGGTACAGTACCGAGTCCCATTGGTCCAATGGAAGCAGTGCCATTGGCCCAGTAGCGAGTCCCGCCCCACCACTCTTCTCTCATTGAGCAATGTGTGCCCTTCACGCTCATTGGCTGTACCCAATACCCTATGCTCCTCTGATTGGCGGAAGCATTCGAAGACGCCGAGCTACAATTGGCCCAAACAGTAGGGGGCGGGCAAAAGTCAACCACTTCGTAGGCGGGGTGGAGGGTCCACGGGGCAAGCAGTGGTGGGGGGGATAATGGGGGAGCAGCGCATATGAAGGGAGGGACGGTATCGACGGAGGTGGGGGGCAGGGAGCTCCAGGGGGCTCACTGATGTGTGGAGAGGGAAGGCAGTGGGGGACCCATGGGGTGCAGGACAGGTATGTATGGCGAGGAAGATGAGGATCCATTGCGCGGTAGCAGCTGTAGGGGAAGAGAAGACAGGGGATCCATGGGAGGGTCAGCAGGTGGGTGGGGAGGAAAGGCAGGAGTCTATGGATGTGGTGGAGTGGGGGCAGGCAGGAGTGCGGAAGATGGGTTACAGGGCAGGTACCCAAGGATGAAGGTTGGATGCAGGGAGAGGGTTTTGCCTTTTTTCCAGCCATGGCAGCCCTGAAGTCAGAATGAAACTCTCATGAATCAACTTGGGATTCCATAGCAAAACTTTATATAATATAAAGATTTGGGTTTGTACAACTGCTACACACAAGAACCCTTGCACTAATTGGTACATACTACTTCTCCCCACCCTCCCACTCCCTAGAGCTCTCCCTGTCTCTGTTCCATCCTCCCACCCCCATGCTAGTGTTTCTGAACCACCCTCTCTCCATATCCCAGAGTCTAGGGCAAGATAGAGCCTCACCCCCCTTCTTCCTCCAGGAAAGGAACCCCCTCCCATCCCTCAGCATTAGGGGATTGTTCCAGTGCTCCTGTGCCATTTGGGTGACCCTCAGTGGTTCCCTTTGCCCTAGTCCTAGGTGTTGGCAACTTTCAGGTACTATCAGTTACATCCCTATCCCCACCCCACCCATCACCTTGCTGAGTGGGGCAGATTTAGCACAGTCTCCTCAGTGGCAGGGACAAAAGAAAATATGCAAAAAAACTAAGTTACATGGATGTGAAAAGCAGGAAAGAACGGTGTATATGGATCTCTGCTAGGGCAGCAACCTGCTCTGGACCAGATTAACCTGATTTCCATCCACACGGGGTATTTCTGAACTAATCAATGCTACAGTCAACAGGAAGGGAATTAAAATCCTTGCACCCCATACAGAGGCCACTTAGCCTCTCCAGAAGCTAAAGAATGCAAGGAACCATTAGGAAAAGGATAGTTAGTAAGACAGAAAATATAATGCCATTACATAAATCCACAGTACAGGGACACCTTGAATGCTGTGTTGGGACCGGATCCCTCTTTCTCAAAAGAGATATTATAATTGCAAAAAATACAAAGAGCTACCAAAAAAAAAAATTAGACATATAAAACAGTTTCCCTATGAGGAAATATTAAAGACTGGGACTGTCCAGTTTAGAAAAGAAAATTAAGAGGAGATATGATAGAGGTCTATAAAATCACAACTGGTGTGGAAAAAGTATTCTTTACCCCATGACCTGAAAAGAACCAAGGGGCGCCCAATGAAATGATTAGGCAGTAGGTTTAAAACAAAGATATGGAAGTTCGTCTTCACACAACTCACAGTCAACTTGTGGAACTTGTTGCCCGGAATATTCTGAAGGCCAAAAGTGTAACGGTTGAAAAATGAATGAAAGAAGTTAATGGAGAACAAGTCCATCAGTGTGTAGTAGCCAAGATGGTTAGGAATGCAACTGCACGCTCTGGGTGGAGTGAATGACAGAAGACGGTCCCTTAATAAATTGCCACAGACGGACCATTGGTCTGACCCAGTATGGCCGTTATCTTCTGAACACACAAAAGCAGAGGCTGCAGGGAGGTGTGCATGCACAGCTCATGAAGAGTGGCAAAAAGACCCAGTGGCTCACTCTGTTTGGCTAAGTCAGAAGACTTGGAAGTTACTCACCCAGTGATGCCAGTGCCAAGGGGCATGAACCATAAAAAGGAACTGGAGGGAAGAGGAAGGCAAATAAAACAAAACCAGTTAGAAATGCATCCAGAACAGGAAGCCAGGGACAGATGGGGTGCAGCTGCTGAAGCCAGGAAGGGAGGGAGAAATCAAGCAGAGTAAGAGGACTGCTGACAATCTCATCCCTATGTGGGGCATGGTGGAAATGACTTAGGAACTTCAGCTTCACAAGACTGACCTCTCCCCCTTGATCTGAACATGCACTCTGCTAGCTAGTAGCATAGGAGGCCTCTACCCGCTTTGTGCGCCAGCCATCAGAAAGGTGCACGAACAGCCACAACCTGTGTACAGCACATTCACAGCACGCTCTACCACAGAGGATGGTTCTTCTTCCCAACCCACTGAGTCAGCTGCTGGGTCTCACTGAAGAATCTGAATCACCAGGGCTGTTCGCCTGCAGTCCAATGAAGGGGCTGGAAATGGAATGGCTAAATGGCTCTGGGGGGTAGGGGAGCTCAGGTTGGGCCTGGCTTTGAAGGCGAGTGGGGTGATTGACAGTGGAGCAACACAGCTGGAAGCCTTTACTCAGGACCAGGAAACCTCGGCCTGACAGTGGTTGTATACCTCCCAGCTGAGTTGGCCACGGTTCCCAGCTTTCCTTTCTGCACATGCCTGCACATCACTGGAGTTGGTGGTATGCAGATTGGCGACCTAGCAAGTAGTTGCAGCAGAAGACAATTATGTCTGTACAAACGGTAATCTGCATTAAGTTTTGATTTGTTTTTGTGACTCTTTGCTTGCCTGATTTCAACAAGGCCAGTCTATGCTAGACACTGCCCTACCAGGGATCAGTTTGGGACACTCTGGAACAGATGATCAATGACTGAACCAACATGGCCCATCAACGCTGGATGGCTCAAAGCAGGGCCCGGCTCACACGTGGGATGGGACTGACACTTCCTAGGCTGGCGGAGTGCTCCCTGAGAAAGGGGGCTGCCCATGGCCACACTCCACAAGGCCAGGCTTGATGGGCAGAAAGCAAGAGGGACTCTGCCTTGCCTGGAACATGGACCAGGACTTGGACTCGCAGAAAAGAGACCCAGACTCCAGGGCAGCTCAGGACTGTGTTTTCTGCCCAGACCTGTAACACTCCACTGCTTTAAGAGGCAAAGTGCCTGTGCTTAGATCGCTTTGCTAAGCCTGTGCTCCTTGCTTACCTCTCCTTGCCCCCAACGGGGCCAGTCAATCAGCCCAGCGCACCCAAAGCAAGGCACATTCAGAGGGAATGTGTCCAAGTACTTGGAGACAGAGGTGCTGGCTCTGGTGTCCAAGATGGCTGGGTTGCAGAGTCCCACGTCCCAAGGAAAGATGGCAGACATGGCAGCCACACCTGGGAGTGTGCCCTAGAGACCCAGAGTCAGGAAGAGCAACACATCTCTGCCCAGACCCACCTGAGTGACAAGCATGGGGGACCCAGCAGCTGAGTTCACACACAACAGAGTGGTGTCCTTCCAGAGGAGGGGTAGGCCAGGTTGTGGCTCGGGATGTAAGGTGGATTTTAATCTCCTGCCTCACCTGTGTCCCTACTCTGAGGTTCCCATCAGCTCCTTGCCCCATCCTTTTTCCCTAAACTCCACATTAGCCTGGGGCTCTAGAACTTTCTCAGTCTGTCTCCTTCCCACCGCTTTGACCACGGCAAATTCTCTATGTCTGAAATGCTGAGCCATGGAGCAGCACTGGGAGACAACATGCTGCGGCCAAATCCACTGGCCTGCCCAGCTCCCATTTGTGTCCCTCCATGCCTTGGTGTCCCCTAGGCCCTGGAGCAGGGTGCCGAGGGGAGGAGGGCAGACCCTGAGGATATAGAGCAGCGGAGCTCAGGGGATAGGGAAGTCCCACCCGTGGGTTTTATTTGTAGGTCCAGCAGGCTGTGGCCCAGCCCTGGCCCTTGCACATCTCCTTGTGTTTAAGGAAGCAGTTCTGCACACGGAACTTGCGCCCACAGTCTTCACATGAGTACAGATTCCCATCATGGGTCTTCATGTGCTCCGTTAGATGGTGCTTCAGCTTGAACTTCTTGTTGCAGACGGAACAGCCGAAGGGGCGCAAGCTGAAGGTCAGCATGATGTGCCGGTCACGCTTGGGCTTGACAGCAAAGCGCTTGCCACACAAGCAGCCAAACTTCTTTCCATCAGGTGCCGCCACAATTTTGACTGGTGCGTGCACCACTTGGCCATGCACCGCATGAGCGATGATCTCATTGCCATGTAGGTCCACTGGCTTCCAGGAGCTCTGGGGGAAGCCGGCCTCATCTGAGGAGAGGGGCTGGGCCTTGATGGTGAAACTAGGGGCAGTGATGGAAGAGGAGCTGGCTCCACTGGCCGCAGCAGGGATTATGTAGCTGACTTCACTGCTGGGCTGGAATTCTGCCTGGCACAGGCCCTGAACCTCAGCCATGCCCAGTGCCCGCCCCTGTGCCAGCGACTTGAGGAAGCTGGCCTCACCGGCTGCACTCATGCCACCACCCAGAGCTGCCTCCTCAGGATCAAAGTGCTCCTGCTTGATGTAAAAGATCTTGGGGTGGTCACGTGGGCCATGGAAGGCACTGTCCAGCTCTCCTGAAGATGGCCCCTTGGAGCTACCTCTGCCACCACCCTCTTCATCTTCCTCCAGTACAATCTTCACTGCCTTGTCCATTGAGCCACTGCAGATCTGGGCCTGATGTTCCTCCTCCTCTTCTTCCTCTTCCTCCTCCTCCTGGGACACTCGGATCTTCATCACATCGTTGTCAGGGCACCTTGGCACCGCCCGGCCTGATGACACCCCACCATGCCCAGGCCCCTCTGAGCTGCTGCCCCCTGGCTCCCCATCATCCTTCACTGCAAAATAGTTGCTGCTACTGGGGGACTGGCTCTCGCTTGCCCGACTAGACCACGGCCGGCAGGGGCCCCCCTCCAGCTCTTTGAGGATCTCCGAACACTGGTCCACCACTTGCCACATCTGCAGCCCGCTGGCCACCAACAGGTGACTGGGCAATGCCTCCATTAGCAGCTTGAGGCGGCCAGAATAGATAAGCTGTAGCAAATTCTCAAAGGCCTCAGGCTCAATGACACTGGGAAGCACAATGCAGTTGGTGTCATTGAGGAGCAGCTTGTCGTGGAAATAGGGCGAGGAGGCAGCCAGCACGCTCTTGTGAGCCTGGAAGACCCGACCCTGCACGTGGATGGAGATGTCACAGAACTTGCCCTCCAAGCGGTGCTTGTTGAGGGACTCCAGCAGCACCGTAGCATAGTGTGGGAACTCAATCTGGATACTGCGGGTCTCAGGCTCCATGGCACTGCCTGCCCGGGGCAGGTCACTGCAATAGGAGAGATAGGGAGTGAAGGATGCTGGAGCCCAGAGAAATTCTCAAGCTATGGCACTATCTGCTGCGGGGATGGGGAGGAACTGCAAGGAGAGGTGCAAAATGAGGGAAAGGCTGGAACCCAAAGAAATCTCCCACCCGCGGTACTGGCTGCTGCAGGAGAAAAGTGTCAGTGCAGGAGAACAGATGGGGTGCTGGGGTCTAGAGGAATCCCTCTTCCGCCCATGGGATCTCCTGGTGCAGGAGGAAGATAACGCTAGCAGGGTGTGGGGTGACTCACATGGGGGGCTGGTGCAGGCCTGCCGGGGGAAAGGAATCTGCGGGTTCTCGCCCCATTCTGGGCTCATGAAGACCCGGTCATGGGGGACAAAACGAGTTTGCCACGGCCCCGGGTCCTAGGAAGAGGAGCGGGAACCCTCACACCCACCATAGGACCTCCAAGCCCCTGCTCCACGGCAGCCCATGGAAACCTTCACCTCTGCCCCACAGCACAGCACCAACGCCCCCGTGCACACCTCTCCCCCCACGGGGCTGCAACTCGGGGGGCCCAGCTCTTACCTGCCAGCTTGTTGTGCTGCAGAGCGAGGCCCTCCCAGCAGCCAGGCCTGGCTGGGGCCGACCGACAGCGAACCGTGAGAAACCCCGCCCCCACTGGCCAAATAACAGCAACCCCCGGGAAATCCCGCCCGGGCCGACCGACAACGAACCCTGGGAAATCCCGGCCCGGCCAACAGAGAACCAACCCTGGAGCACCTCCCGCCCCTCACTGCTCCCCCAAGCCCGTCCTTCCCCTCATCACCCGGGCCGACTGAGAACGAACTTTGGGAAACGCCGCCCTCCCACCGGCCCACTAACAGCAAACCCCGGGAAATCCCGTCCCTCCCTCAGGCCGACCGAGAGCAAACCGTGGGAAACTGCCCTCCTACCTCCCGAGAGCGAACCCGTGGAAGCACCGCCTTCTCCAGCCTGGTCACCCAGACAACCAGGGCAGGACATGTTCACCCGCAGTGGCCAACCAAACCAGCCTATACGTATCTCGGGGAAAGCCTCCGCCTGGGGGGAGGGTACAAGCCCGAGCCACCCCAACACCCTCCCCCCTCCACTGGCCAATCAAAACGACCCCAGGGCACCGCCTCAGCCAACCAGCACTCAGACCTGAGACACGCCCGGGCACCGGGCACCCAGCCGCGTCACGGGAATCGGAGCCGCCAATTGGCGCGAACCCCGTCTCCCTCCAGCCAACCACGGGGCGGCCTCTGTGGTAGCAGGCGTCTGACTGGCGACCATGCTGCCCCTCCCCACCTTTCCGATTGGCTGGCAGGGCCCAGCTGGGCGTGCGGGGTCCCCCACCAGCCCCAAAGCCCGGATCTCGCTGTGTGGGCGTAGCCTGTTGCGGGGGATGCACGGGGCCCACCTCCCCCCAGCCCCGGCCCCGCCCGACCCCAGCCCAGCCAGGCGCTAAAAGACCAATCGCCGTTTATTAAACGTTCCCGGCGGCACCACACACTCCAGGGATCAACCGGACAGAAATAAAACGGGGCGGCGGGAAGGAGGGAGGGAGGAGGCGCCGGGCGCCCGGGTCCCGTCCAGTCCCTCCCCCCGGGGGCTATGTACAGAGCTGAGGTCCCGAGGTCTATGTACAGTACAAATCCGGTGGTAATTACAGCGCCCAGCCGGGGGGCAGCGCGCCCGGGGCAATTTCACATATGTACAGACGTGTGTAGAGGACCGGGGCGGGCAGATATATAAATACCGCGGCGCCGCCCGAGCCGCCGCGCTCTGGGGCTAGGGAGGAAGGGCGGGGTCCTTACAAAAGAAATACGGCCCGCGGGGCGGGCGGGGGAGGGCCGGGGCCTCGCCAGGGTCCGAAATAGAGACACAGAAACAGCAAAGAAACACCCAGTACAATCACTGCGCCGAACACATTCACCCAGCAGCTCAGACCATAGCACGACGGTGAATAGCCACAAGAGTCCCCTCCAGTTCTCCGTGCTCAGGTGGGGGAGGCGCTCCCCGCCCCGGTGCCCTGCACGCGCCGGCGGGTGGGCAGAGAAATGGCTTCTTAATGTTGGTTGTACCCCCGCCAACCCTAGACTGGGGGGAGGGGGTCTGAGAACAGGAAGGAAGGCAAGAAAGAAAGAAAAAGCCCCTCCCTCCGTGCCCCCCCAGAACAAAAAAAAAAAAATATATATCTGTCTAGATAATCATTTCTATAGAGACTAGGGTGGGAGCAGGGCAGGGGGCTGAGCAGGCAAAGCCCTTTATCAGAATACAGAGAGCGCAGAGAGAGGGTGCTGGGATCCCACTTCTCGCACCAGGCAGGAATGGCAGAGGCAGGGGACAAGCCCTGGCACTGCCCCTGCCCAGGCAGGAACGAGGAGGTAGTCTCCCCCTTGGCCATGGTAATGGTGTGGGAGCAGCCCTGCCTTGCTGGGGGGTGAGGCTGGCGTTGTGATGGGTGGGGCAGGGAACCCACACAAGCTTCCCACCCTGACCCCAACATATCCCCCTGCTAGAGAGGAAAGCGAGAGAACTATTGGGACAAACAACTGACACCCTCCCTTGGCCCTCCACCTTGGGGTGCTTGGCCAAACAGAGGCCCACCATGCAGGTCCCCCTCAGCCAAAGCAGGGAAATGGGGACAATTTTAGAGCTGCCAACCCTCCAGGCCTGCACTGGAGTCCTCAGAAACTAATTATGTCTTGTGATGAAACTTCCAGGAATACGTCCAACCAAAACTGGCACCCCAGCTGCCTCCTGGGGTCCCGCTGGAAGGGCGAGTACTCCCTGCTCCCTCCCGCGGGCAGCCACCAGGAAAGCAGGGGACAAGGTAGTGAAATGGCTTCCGGGGAGGAGGGGACCACTCCTGAGAAATAGGATTGCAAAGGGGTGAAGAGGTAATGTCCCAATTTCCTCAGAGGGAGGGAGGGAGGGAGGTCCTGGAGAGGAGGGGCAGGTGTAAGATTGTCATCTGTGTTCTGCTATAAAACACCCTGAAGTTGAGTTCAAAGCATCGAGCTGTCCCCGAGGACAGTGCAGATGGAGGAGAGAAGGGCAGGAGTGGGGGGCGCTGGTGCAAGGGGAGGGGCAAAGGGGGCCCCCCACTGCAGGTTTATTTGCTTGGGTGGGGCACTGTGTCCCTGCCAGGGTCTCTGCTGCTCCCGCCGAGCTGCGGGCTGGGGGCGCCCCCCATCTCCCCCTGGCCGCTCTCGCGGGGCGGTGGTTAGTGCTCAGCAGCGGTGTTGCGGAACTCTCCATTTTCCGTGATCTGGAGTCGCGGGGGCGGAGGCGGTGGCTGGGCGGGCAGGATCCCGTTCCATGGCTGGGCCAGGGCGCCGCTCAAACGCGGGTTTGCTGTACCCATGGCGGAAAGCTGCCTCTCCTGCAACACAGACAGACAGAGCAAAGGCTTATTTATTAACGTTATGGGGACACAGGTGCTCACAATGCAGCTCCCCCAAGGGGTCCCCCAGATCAGCAACCCTTGCCCCGCCCTCTTCCCCCGTGCTACCCCAAGGCCAACATGAACCAGGAGCCTCCGGCATCAACAGCAGCAGTTTCTTCTGGGGATTTGTGCTACCTGGTTTCCCTAGCAGGAGGGGATGGCCCCAGGTTGTCTCTGGTCTGGCCGTTAAGGGGGGCCTGGCCTGTTAGCTAACGTTGGCTGCCAGCAATGCACCCCGAACGCAGAGAGGGACAAAGGGGAAAGGCTTCCTACCAGAAAATGTGTTCACTTCTCCATTGTCATTCACTTATCTTAGCACCAGCTGAACAAACCCTGTGCCCAGTCCGGCTCTCACCACTTTAAACAGCCTGGCTAGGCCTGGTCTACCCTTCAAAGCTGTACCAATTGACCTATGCCATCTAGGGGTGAGGACGTGTGTCCTGCCAGGACTTCACTGTAGACACAGCTATGCGGAGAGTAAGTTACAATAGGGAAGAATGCCAAGAAGGCGGCAGGGTGCTTGCCTGGGATGCAGGAGCTCTGTGGTAAATTCCCTACTGTACTGCAGGCTCCTCTCACTAGGGCACATCACTTCTGGACTCTGGCAGTGCACCCCAAATGCAGTGGGAGAAAGGGGAAAGGCTTCCTACTGGAAAACTTGTTAACTTCTGCATTGTCCTGTACGAAGACAGGACTCTGGCACCTACCTGGTCTGAAAATCCTACAAGGTGTCTGTCTGCATCCTCAGGCGCTAAATACCTTTGAAACCCTTGGCCTCACCAGCAACCCAGCTCTCATTAAAGGCTCATCTGCACCTGAAGGTCATCCTAAAGCAGGACAACCGCACTAGGGTGGACACAGAGATCCTGGCACGTAAAGGGCCTTCGAGCAGCCCGGCATTCCTGAAGAGGAGTAAGCCAGAAGGCTGTACGGCACCTTTATCCCAGACTATCTCTGTCCTTACTAGGGGGGTATGGGTCTGAGTCGCCCCTGGCCTGGCCCAGCACAGCTCTGTAAGACAAACTGTCCAGACCCAGCCACAGATTATAGAGCTTTTCCAAACAGAGCCGGAGGAGGGCTTTGAATAAGCACGCAGTACGTAGGTCAACAGCTGGAGAGCGTGCGTTGATGCTGGAGCCCAGGGCTGGTCTTGGTTGGGAAACAAGCCCAAAGCTACCCCTCACCACGCCCTGTCCCTGCTCCTTGCTGCTGTGTAACAGCAATCGTGAGGCAGCCCCCAAGCTCAGCATGCTTACAGTTCACAGGCTCGTGAATGCATCTGGAACACATTTCCCCAGTGCTTTCTCAGTGGCAGGATGGGGAACAACCTCTTGCTCTCATTCTTCCCAGAGTCCTTATGGTGGCCCAAGGAAGGGTTGGGGGACACTGCAAATAAGGCCAAGGCAGCTGCTGAGGCCAGTGTCCCACGCTGTTCTTGGGGATACTGCCTGGTCCCTGGGGAATCATGTTCTGTCCTCCCCCCCATCCCACCCCATCACCACCGAGAACAAAGAACGCCCCACAGACGCCCTCCCTACACGGGCACTAACCTCTCGCACCTGCCGTCCGGCACCACCCGGGAGCACTCCGGGGCGCCCCTCTCCGGACGGTGGATTGTGCTGTCATCGCTGAGACCTGTGGCCCCTGACACACATGCTCACAGGACATGGACACACACACATCCATGTTACACTGCATGTACCCCACCACCCCCACACGGGACACAAACACACACACTGCAGCCAGGCCCCTGGGGGGCCAAGAATATCCAGAAATCAGAGTTATGGGAAAGAGTCCCTGGAACTGGGGGTAGCTTTGGGCTTAAGACCTCAGGATCCCACCCCTTCTCCCAGACTCCTTGGTTCTGCCCCCCCACCCCCGGCAACCCGTTCAATAGGAGTTACAGGTTCCTGTGAAATGCGGTGTGGACAGACACAAGACAGGAGGGTGGAAACAAGACGGTATGACACTGGGGGGTTAGCGCTGGGGAAGACGGTCAGACACACTAATAAGACACTAAGTGCCCTTGTCTGGGTGACATTCCCCCAATGTCCTCCCAGTTTAAGTCCCCAATCAGCCTCCCTCCCAGCTCTGCTCCCTCAGCCTGCCAAAGGACGGGGGCTCATGTGGGCAAGGTCTCGGCGAAATGCCACTCAGCCGGAGCCTGCTTTGTGCAGATGAGACGGGAGATCACTGCCCGCACAACAAAGGCACTCAAGAGCACAGGCTGCCTGGCCACTTATCCCAGGGTCCCAGGATAGCCTGTAGAAACGCAGGCCAGGATCAGATGAGCTGTGAGTCGGGAGGTAGGAAGGCAGACAGGGTGATGTTATCGGAGAGACTCAAGGCCCCTCTATTTCTGACACACACATTTCTCCTTTGGTTCCTGAGAAACTCCCGGCATGGTCAGGTGGTGCATGTCGGACCAGGGACCCATCTTGCCCATATCCTGTCTCTGCTAGTGCCCAGAGGAAGGTGTGAGGAGGTCTCGCTGCAGGAAGGAGCACTCGAGCAGAAGGCGCTGCGATGGAAGGGACCAGGGAAAATACTGGCCAAAATTGCTCATGCCCAACTGGCACCTTCCCCCACTCGTCAGTCACAACAGGGAGCGAAGTTCTGGGGAGATTGTGATGCCCACCCAGACATTTCTAACCCCTGGGGCTGGATGCAGCCACCCAGGAAAGCTTTGGGCACCACAGGCTGTGCCTTGCTGTTCTCTTCATAGCCACTGGCTGCCCCACGATGGAACTGCTCAGCCTGAGACCCTGAAATCCTGGGGAGAGAGCACCTCCCAAATTTGACGGAGGCAGCCAGCAGGACTGAGAGGCCTCTGGGGAGACCTGGAGAAAGCCAAAAGCCCTCACGAGGACGGAGAATGAGGGCAGACACTGGGGCTGAGTGGCACAGGCGGCAGACACCTCCAGTGCTGCACCCAAGAAACACAGTGTTTACAGAAAATCCTGACCTGGTGCCATGGTGTCAAGAAAAGGCAGGTTCAGTCCCCCCATACCAGTACGACTGGTCTGGGCCACTGGAGAGACAGGCTGAACCCTCAGCAGAGGGAGGGATAGAACCAACCAGACAACAGAGTTAAGTGAACCTAAGGGGGGAGGAGAAGGTATTTCGCTAGTCTCTACAGGGAGGGGTGATGCACAGAGAAGGAGGGGGTGCGTGTGCAGATGGGGGTGGAGGGGGAGGACAGGAAAGGACCCACCTGGTCTGCTACCGAACGGCGAGAGTCCCCCCGATCCCTCCACGTGACAAAAGCAGAGTCAGAGAGAGTTACCTGATGAAAAGCTAGGATGAAGAGGAGAGAAACAGACGGGTCAGGGCCCCAGCACTGGTGCCCCCGATGGGAGCACGGATCACCCCATTGCTGGCTCCATTGTCTCCCGAGAAAATGGGAGAGGTCTACAGTCCCAGGGTGGGAAGGGGTCAGGGAGTGCTGGGGGCAGCAGGGGGGAGGAGCCTGGGAAAATCATGACAAACCCCTTCTCTGACCCTTCACTGCAATCATAGATCCAGGGCCACCATGGCCCCGCTCTGGAGCACATGGGAGGGCCAGGAGAAGGGGAGGAGACATTCCTGCCACTGGCTCGTGCTGGGACTGCCAGCTGAATCGTTGCTAGAGCTATCCCAAAATCCTCTCACACACACACCCCACCCTATGTCTCTGCACAGACTCTTAGTCACCCAAATCCCCAGTCCCCGTATCCCTGCACCAATGCCTATTCAGTTATCACCTTGGTAGAATGCCAGGAAGGGAAAACCACAGGAAGAAAGGGGACAATGTTTTATTTTAAAAACCATTGTAGCCATTTCCTTGGTGTACCATCTATTTGTCTCTCCAGTGTACCTCGCTACTGCCCTCAAGGGTACAGTTCAAGTCTTGGTGGTGCAGTGTTAAATCTCAGTACACCTCAGAGTAAGGGGCGGGTGGCCATCCTAAGGCACAAAGCAATGAAAGAAATAATCCCTTCAGATAAGGGGTGGGTGGCCACTAGCCTCCACCCCACCCCAAAGTGACCCCTAGGCAACAAAATTCTCCAAGCCCAAATCCTCATGGCCTCACACAGCCACACCTCTGGGCCCAGCACAAAGACCCATGGCTCTAGCTGCCTCAAGCCAGGCCCTCCTCTCTACCTCCAGCCTCAACACAGGCCGCCCGGCTCCCCCGCTCCAGTCCCAGCTAGGGTTACCGCCTCCATGGGACAAAAGACCAAGACAGCTGGGATGTGTCACTGAGTCCTCAGACAGACCCAACCAGGGATGACCCTAGATGGGGGGCAATCCTAATTCTCTAGGCCCTGAGCCGGGTCCCAGTCCCCTAAGCCGGGCCCAGCACAGACCTCCCTAGGATCATGAGCCAGGCCCCACAGCTCTCCAAACACAAGGCCTGGGCTGGCTTTGGGACCTATTCTTCCCCGGCCCATGTCCCTTGTTGCCCAGCCCACAAGGCCCACCTAAGTGCTCAGGGTCTGAGTATCGGAAGGTGGTGGAGCAGCTCTGGGAGCTGTGGAAGGGGGATTACAGGGAGCATCATGGTGTCAGCTGTCGGTGGTTACGGGGGTGCTGGGTTTCATGGGGAAATGTTTGGGGGGGCTGATGGGGGAAGAGACAGAATTCTATCATGGAAGTTGCTCAAAAGCCAGGAAAGGAGGGCCAGTGGTGGTTCTGTTTCTCTTGGTTCCAGACGGCATCTGCTCACACCGAACCCCATGGACCCAAGAAGGCCCCACTGCCCAGGGCCCCTCTCCACCCCATCCCTTGGATGGGGAACTGAATCCCAGGCCTGCTGTGAGTGGACGTAAGCAGGCAATAGCCCCTTCAGCCTATGAGCACCATGAAGCTGTGACACCCGTCTAGGGTGAACACAGTGCTAGCCCCCCTTATCCAGAGATTTGCCTAGCTCTCGGCCTATCCCTCTGGTGGCCTCTCCTGGTCCTAACCCTGGTCAATCTGTGTCCCTCCTGCATGTATCCAGCCACCTACATACCCTGCATGTATCCAGCCCTGCTACTACCCTCCAGCGTGTCCTGAGCACTAGCTCTGCCGTGGTCCGTCCATCCGTTTCCCCCAGCACTAGCCGTGCCCTCGGACAGACAGCAGACAAGATGGGATGGGAAATGGAGACACGGAAAAGAAAAATGACATTGTAATTTCCACCTGAGCGTCGAGCAGGCGTTTCCGGGGTTCGGAGACGTCGTGGGCGGCCGAGTGATCCCTGCGCAGCTCCTCCTCCACCAGCATCAACCTGCAGGGACAGGCTTCACTGGAGTCAATCCGGGCTCCCGCGGGGGGAGGCCAGGGTCCCTGACAGCTAATGCCTAGGGGGCAGGGTCCAGATGGAGTAGGTCCCTGGGGGGGGCAGAGGCCACAGCAGGTCCCTGGGGGTGGGGTGAGAAGCAGCTCCTAGAGGAACTGTTCCCTCCCTGCCCTGGGTTCAAGATCTCTGAGGGAATCCCCCAGGGTCCTGGGACCCCTTCCCCATAGCTCCTGTACATCAGCATGTGTTGGGAACCCGTGACCCACATCTCCCCACACATGCCAGGGACCCTGTGCCTCTGCCATGAGGCGCCCCCCAGGTGCACCAAGGACCCTGTCACCCCCCATCTTCCGCAATATGTGCCAGGGACCCCATGGCCCCCACCTCCCCGCACATGCCCAGGACCCAGTGACCCTGCCAGAAGGCCCCCCCGCTCCGATCCGCCCCTCACCTGCCAATGATGCTCTTGATCTGCGAGTCCTTCTCCACCTGTTGCTGGCGCAGTCGCTTCTCGCTCTGCTCCAGGCGTTGCTGGTACTGCATCAGGATCTTGCTGGTCTGCTCCTCCTGAGACATCAGTCGTCGCTCGTACTCCTCCAGCTTGCGGTTGGACATGTGCAGCCGCTCCTTCAATGAGTGGATTTCCTCCTCGTACTCCTTCACCTGCAAGCAGAGGCAGTGACATCCACGAGCGCACCTCTGCCAGAACCAGGGGATCTGCCTTCCCACTGCACAGGGCTGACTGCCAGGACACCTGGCTTCTCTCCCTGGGGTCTCGTGGGTTCAAGCAGGGGTGGGGAGAGTCAGGACTCCTGGGTAATATTTGGGGTGGGGGGTCTTACCCGGTCCAGCCGGCTCTCATCCATGGATTTGGAGTATTCCTTCAGCTTATACTCCTCGCGCTCAATGTGGGAGCTTTCAATGTCAGCTGACAGGTGTGGCATGTTGGAGACCCAGGCCACAGTGCGCTCAGAGGCCGGCATGACGGGATTCAGCGTGGAAGGCGTGTGCGATGGCTGCAGGGGAGGCATGTTCGTGAGCGTGGAATGAGACCCCTCCCGCTGCCACCTCACTGAGCAGCCCCCAGCAGAATAGAGCTCCACATCCCAGCCTGAAGCAGCCCCTGAATCTCCTTACTGCCCCCCTTTGTACCATTCCCCACCTGTCCACCCTGCCCCATCTCCCCATGTGCTGATTCTCCTCCACGCCCCGCTTGTCCCCACTGCCCACACACCCAGCCACCCTCCATACCTGCTTGGTAATGGTAGGCTTGAGCACGGAGGGTGTCTCCTTGGTGACCGACTGCTGGCGGCCGCGGGCTGGCCCGTAGGTGGGCTCAGGGGACTGCAGCAGGTTGCCGCTGGAGGGACGGGGTTTCTGGGCAGCGCTGACCGTCAGCTGCTGGGACTTCCCACGCTGGAGCGGGACCTGGGGCTGCGGCTGGGGTGGGGGTCGCTGGGGCTGGGGCCCGATGGTGATCTGTGGCGGGGAGAGCATGTTCTGCAAGTTCTCCTGCAGCGAGAGCTGGCGTTTGGTGAACTCGGAGCCCTGGCGCGTGAACTCGTCGCTGTAGCTGTGGCTGTGGATGATGTGCTTGCTGGCAGACAGATCCTCGCTCTTGCTGTAGCCATGGAAGGGGGCGAAGGTGTCAGGGTTGCCTTCGGCCGGCCGGTGTGAGGGGGCAGCTGAGGGCCCGTCCGAGGCCATGTGGAAGAGGGGGTTCTGGAAGGAGAGGGGGACCCTAAGCTGCTGGGCTGCCGTCCCGTCGGTGGTGACCCCCAGGTGGCTGAGGCGCAGGCCGGCCGCAATGCTGGAGCCGCTACCCTGTGAGAGGCGGCTGGGCCGCAGTCCCATGGCGGCGGTGATGGAGGCCTGGCTGCTGTTGAGCATGTCACCCACACTCTGCAGGTTGGAGACGCTGTTCATGCGGCTGTCCTGCAGGTCCAGCATCGAGACGCTCTTGTTGACGCTCAGCATCTTCTGGTCAGGCTCGGTGATGTCGGAGCTGCTGGTGCAGTAGGCGGGCGAGGAGCGGGCCAGAGGTGGGCGTGTCACGAAGAACATGTCCTTAGAGCCCTTCTCCTTGGTGGGCGAAGGCAATCGGGTCATGTCCATGGAGCTGGGGGGGGGGAGATGGGCCAGGTGCTCAGGTCTGAGACCAGTGTTCCAGGGAGGATGGGGAGCAAGCCCTGCCTAGTGCCCCAAGGGAATCAGCGAACAGCCCTGGGGGACAAGCAGCCCCCGCCCAGGGGGCCTGGGAGTCAGCAAGCAGCCCCAGGGGTGTACGGGCAGGGGGAGGTGGTGAGTAAACCATGATGTGCTGCTGGCCTTTCCCATGCACAGACCTTCGAGGAGGGAATGGGCCCAGCCTTTTGCTCCCAGGCCTAGCTTTCAATGGGGCAGTGCTGGCTGCCTCTATTCCCCTGGGACCTGTGGAGGGCAAGGACAGAGCCACTCCCCATATGGAATGGGGACGGTATGGTAGGGGGCTGGTGTGGGGATCATGCCGAGCCTCACCTGTTGAGGCCCCGCATCATGTAGGGCTGGAGATCGACTGAGCTGCGGGGGAAGCAGAGGCAGTAGTTAGTGCTGGGGGGAGACCTGGACAGGACCTTGCGTGGGGAGGTGGAGCTGCCCTCCCAGTGAGTTGGGTTTGCAACCCTAACCAGGGTGCTCCAGCCTCCCACGGTCTGCCCCGGGGTCTGCTCACCTGTTGAGGTCACGCATCATGTAGGGCTGCATGTCAGAGGACGGGCCCCGCAGGATGACAGGCTTGGTTTGCAGTCGCTCCCCCTGATGACTGGGCTGCCGCTGGATGTGCGGGTTCCTGAGGGCGACGCTGATGTCATTGAGCAGTCGAGGCAGGGGGCCCAGCTTGATTAGGGCTTCCTGGGGCCAAGGCAGAAAGACAAGTGAGAGCTAGGAACCCAGCCCCCCTGCTCTACCCCACCAGACCTCACTCTCTCCCCAGAGTGGGGACAGAACCCAGGAGTCCTGGCTCCCAGCCCCACCCGCCCTCCCAAGGAATAGAGCCTAGGTGCCCTGGCAAGGCCCCCGTACCTTGCTGAGCTGGGGCATGACCTCCCACAGCAACGCGTGCAGCGTGGAGAGCTCCCGGCCCAGGTCGATGTACCCCTCGAAGCTGCTGCTGTTGGTGAGGGTGTCCAGGTTGGAGATCTCGAAGAGGAATTGCTGCATGCTGGCCCACTCCAGCTCCAGGAACTCATTCATGAACGCCATGTACTCCTCCTTGCTGCCGAACCTGGTGTGGGGCTGGGGGGGTCAGCAGGGCACGGCACAGCAGCCCCATTTGCTCCCCAGGACCTGCCATACAGCCCTATCAGCCATCCAACACCCTCCCAATGCTGGCCCACTCCAGCTCCAGCCACTCATTCACGAAGGCCGTGGACACTCCTTGCTGCTGACCCTGCCAGGGGGAGAGGGGTTCGTCGGGTACAGCGCCCCCCACCAAACAATCCCCATTCCCTCCCATGCCGGCCCACTCCTGCTCCAAGAACTCATTTCGGAGTGACACACATGGGAGGAAGGTGGGGGACTTAGTCAGCGGGGTGTGGCTCCCCCCAACACTCCCCAATCCCTTCTTCTCCCATGTGATGCCCTGGCCCATGGCGCATCTCTCACTTGCTGAAGTTGGCGAGGTTCTGGATGACCTTGGCGATGAGAGTTAGCGTGCGGGACGTCTGCTCGTCTGGGTACTCCTGCATGAGCCCAAAGAGACTGGGCGACATGACGGCCGGACACAGGAAGCGCAGGAAGAGTGAGGCACTGATCAGTCGGTCGGCAATATCCTCTCGGCCCCTCTCAGCACAGCGCAACCGCCATGAGGCGAACACCTCCTTCAGCTCCCGTGGGAACACGCTGTGGGGAGGAGAGTGGGACCAGGAGTGACCCCCATGTCCGCAGGGCCCACGTGTCATCCACAGGGGCAGGCTTCCTCTGGCTCTAGCGGGACCATGTTGGGGGGAGGACAGCAGGACCATGAGTGACCCCCACACCCCTCCCACAGAGCACAGGCCACCTTCAGCTCCTGTGGGAACAGGCTGCAGGGGTGACAGCGACATCCAGAGTCCCTCAAACATCCCGCCACAGGGCCCAGACCTTCCTCTGCTCTTGCCTGAACTACCAGTGCCCGCTGCCCTTCACCACCTCCTCCCTGAGTGAACTGCGCACCCTGCCCTGCACCAGCTCACTCCCTCCCCAGGCCCCGACAGCTGGCACCCACCAGTGCGAATTGACGACCTTGCAGAGCGCCAGCTCGCAGCACATGCGCAGGTTGGCCTGATGGTCAGGCAGGGTGGACGAGGAGCACTTCATGGGGTCGACCTCGCAGTTCTCCTCCGACTCGTACAGTGCCCGGATGAACTCGCCTGCAGGACAGGGGGCAGAGAGCTAGTGGGGTAGTGAGAGGGGTGCCAGGCTGGACTCCCCCAGGAACCAGATCCTACCACCCTGCATGCTCTGCCCTATACATTGGGGGCCTCTCCAGAGAGCAGGTGGAGCGAGATGCCAGGGTCACTGTCCGTCCCAGTGCCAGGACCAGCTGTTCAGCTTGGGATTGCCCCACATCCCCAGACTGGGTACAGGGATAACGCCCCAACGCTACAGCCTAGAGCACAGATCCCTCCCTCTGGGCAGAGACCTGATCTGTCTCCCTCCCAGGTAGCAGGGCACAGACCCCACTGGAGGAGACAGCCACCACTTCCCCAATAGCACCCCAATGTGCGCACCCACCCCCACGTCCCCCTCACTCACCGATGGCATCCTTGAGGTATTTCTGGCCAATGAGTTTCAGATACTCCTCTATGGCTTTTGTGGCCAGAGTGTTCTCCCGGAATATCAGGTGCTCCCGGTCCATGAACCGATCCACTTCCGTCATGGCCATGTCCGAAAGGAAATCCTGCAGTGGTCATGCCCAGGCAGGGGTGTTAGTGAGGGGACTCCAAACCCCAGAGCTCCCCACCCTGTGGCCCAGGAGGGATCCTCCACCGGCAAACAGTTCAGGGGCCACTTTGCCCTCCCACTCTCGCCCAGTCCCTCAGTGCCCCCAGTACCTTGGCTTTCCCAGTGCTCTGCAAGATATGCACCAGGGCACAGGCCACTTCCTCCTTGCTCTTGACACTCAGGACCGGCTCCAGCACGGCGCACAGCATGCGGTAGTTGTTCGTCACGTACTCAGCGAACTCCTTGTACAGCTCCATGGGGAGGATGCTCATGGTCTGGAAGCGGCTCTTGACGCGCACGGCGGGACAGCCTGCTTTGCTCTTGCTGGTGCTGGGCTGGCTGAGCGGGTACCACTGCTCGGCGAAGTGGCGGCCGGTGACACTGGCGATGGGGATGCTGACCATGCCCACGTAGTTGCTCTTGTCCTTCTTGCGCTTCTTCTCCGTGTCTTTGTAGACGTGCAGGCGGATGGTGCGCACGGCAGGGAGGTTGTTGAACTCAAAGTGCTCGCCCCAGAAGACATTGTCTGTGCGCATCTTGCTGGTGGTGCGGGCGTAAAGCATATCATCCAGGCACAGCTCGCAGTAATAGCGCTTCTTGGGTGGCAGGTCTCGCGCCTCGATGATCCACAGCTTCAGCACGTTGTCCACACGCCGGCTGTTATCCTGGGGAGGCATAGCGGGTTAGAATGGGGGGTGCCGGCTGGTCCTCTGGGGAGGCACAGCATGTAGACGGGACAGGGGGTGGAGGGAGGATACCAGCTGATAGCCTGGGGAAGCACAGCGGGTTAGACTGTGGGGCGTTGCTGTTATCCTGGGTGGAGGACACAGGAAGCTGGAGTGGGGGGCACATGGCAGCTGTTACTGTGGGGAGGGCACAGAACAGGGGGTCAGGGGGCAGGTCACTGCTATGATGCACAAAGAGGCTGGGCACAGGTGAAAAAATCAGGATGTAGGCAGAGGTCAGTGCTGTGGAGTGCAGGGTGGGGGGCCAGATGCAGCAGGGGTCGGTGCTATGGGGCACCGGGTGTACTCTGTGGCAATGTGCAGGCACAGGGACACGACTCCTGGGGCCCTGTGGGGCAGAAGGCAAGCATGCAGGAAGGGAGGGGGTACACTGAGAGGGAAGGACACGTGGACATGGTGCTGAGGGGGTGTGCACAGTCATGGGGGCCGGTGTCCTGCCCTTTAGCTCTCCTGTCACTCCATATCCCACCCTCCACCCCCTGGGGCTCCCCTATCCCCTGGCTTCCCGCCATTACAACACCTTGTTGGGTTTCACAGCTCGCTGCAGGTTCTCAATCCATTTGTCACGCTCGGCAGCTGAACGGCAAGCAAAGCATTTGGTACCGGATGCGGTGGTGACCTGAGGAAGAGGGAATAGGGAGCAGCTGAGTATGGCCCCCAGTTCTTCCCACGCTCCCTGATCGGGATATCCAGCCACCCACCTCACTCCCCTCCCAGAGCTGGGATAGCCCCCTGGGTACACAAGCACCCGAGGGCCCAGGCCACCATACCTCGAAGCAGAACTCCTGGCCCAGGATGCTGCTGTGCACGGGTTTGATGATGGAGTCCTCATCCAGGTTGAGCTCCAGGGCCTCGGCCGCACTGCTGGGGCTGAGCAGCGACTCATGGGAGTGCGACTCCTTGAAGCTCTGCATGAGGCGGGCTCTGCGAGGGAGGGGAGCCGGTGAGATGGGAGTTGGGGGGGCCCATGTCTGGTGCCACTGCAGTGAGTCCAGTGCGAGGGGGGGAGTCAAACACAGTGAATCTGGTGCCATGACACAAGCATGGGACGGGAAAGGGATGGAAGGGAAGACAACCAAGACGGGCTCTGGAGTCGCTGGGGGTCGTGTGGGTGGCCAAGCTCTGGGGCGGGGGTCCTACAGCCTCACCGGGGGGAGAGGGGGTGCAGAACATGCCATAGCTGTGGCCATGGCATTGGTGAGACCACACAGACAGCCGGTGTCCGGGACGGGGGGTACCTGGGGGTCAGCATCTGGCCATGGGGGGGGTCCCAGGCTGGACGCGGAATGAGAGAGAGAGAGAAAGAGAGAGTCAGAGGCATGCACAGATTAACTGAGTGATGAGGGAGGGCCCCACACAGGGTCCCTGGGAGTCACCCTAGGAGGCTGCGACCCACCAGTAAAATCACCTGATATTTTCATAGCTACTAGGCCACCTTAGAACAGGGAGCGGGGCAGAATCTCTGCTCCCCTCTTACAGAGCAAGACACTGAGATGGAAGGGATTTATCTCCCCAAACAAATCACACAAGTCTCTGACAAGAACCAAGGATAGAACCCAGGAGTCCTGGCTCCCAGCCCCCACCCCAAAAACCCACTAGACCCAAACA
>ML685920.1:82941-104725 GCA_007922175.1 Pelusios castaneus
CCCCCCCCGCTAGTTGCCTCTCTCCCCCTGCTCCTCTAGGCTCCCCCCAACCCCTGTTGGCTGCCTCACCCCCCCATGTCCCACTCCCCCATCTGGCTGCCTCCCAAGGTCCTGTTACCTTCCACTCTTCTCTTTCCTCCTTGCCCACCTCCTCCTTCTGCTTCCCCCAGCTTCCTTCTCATCCCTGGCTGCCTCCCATCCTCACTGACCCCGCCACACACTCTCCTTTCCCGGCCCTGCTCCCCCACTGACAGCACCGCACACCCTCCTCACCCCACATAACCCCTGTCAGACAGCCCACCCCTCTGACAGTAGCACCAGCAGCTCCAGACTGGAGAGGGACAGTGGGGGCTATGGGAACAGTCCCGTCCTCATCCCCCCACGGAGGACACACAGGAGGGCACACTTCCCCTGGTGCAGCCCCCTCCTTTCACCCCAGGCCAGAGCAAAGCTTTTTAAAAGAAGTTCCCCCTGCTGCCTCTGTCCTGTGCATTGCTCCACTCACTGCTGACATGCAGGCACTCTTGACAAGGGCTGTTAATACAGGGCTCTCTCGCGATGCGACTGCCTCTGTTGTGGGACAGCTGCTCACAGAGGGAAGGAAGACAGAGTTGCCCCTGTGTGCCTGAAACTGGTTGCAAAGAGAAGGGGAGTGTCCCTCACACCGCTGTGCCGTGAAGCTCCATGCTGCTCTCTGCAGCAGGGCTGTGAGGTGGTGCCAGGCCTGGGCCAGCAGGCCTCTCTCACCTGTCATGGTCGGCGCTCCGGAATCGGGGCAGGATCTGGCGGAAGCTGCTGGTCCGGTCCAGTTTGGGCTGGCTCTTTGTCCTTTTGATGGAGCTCTTCAAACGCCGGCTCAGGAAACCCTGCTGTGAGCAGGGAACAGGGAGAGTGAGATGGAGAGGGGGGAATGGAAGGAGCCAGGACACCTGGGTTCTGTCCCCAGCTCTGGGAAGAGACTGAGGGTTAATGGTTAGAGCTAGAGGGGCACCCCTGCGCTAACCACTTTACCCCACTACCCACTCCAGGAACCCAGGTACCTGGGGAGATTCAGGCAGTTTCCACACTCATGTGCTGGTCCCATTCTGCCCCTTGGCCCCTCCTCCTGCTGTCTTGAAGCACTGGGCTCCCCCCAGCCCCTGTAATAGGGTGTGCGCAACCCACCATAAAGCCAGCTGTCTGGGGGCAGGGCAGGAGGTGCAAGGGGCAGCTCCACAGGGTGGGGGCATGAAGCGTGAATGAGTGACTGCGTAAGTGCCAGTCCTTTTCAGTGTGTGAGAGTGAGAGTCTGCGGGGGGGTGAATCAGTCTGCATATCATTGCGTGTGTGAACACAGGTCCATGTGTCAGGGACTGAGCAAATCAGTGTGCATATGTAAGTGGGGGGCTGAGGGGGTCTCTCACCGAGGGCCGGAATGGGGGTGCCGGGGGCGCGTCCATGTTGATGCTGTATTGCTTCCCTGCAGGGACACTCTTCCTCCGGGAGCGACTGACGTGATGATCTGAAAACAGAGTGTGTGGGGGGAGATCTGGTTATGGGGGGGAGGAGGGTATCAGAATTCCCACTGCAGATGTCCAGACCCAGCCCTGTCTGCCCTGCAAGGGTCACAATCAAGACCCTGAAGGGAACCCCTCCATCACACTCAGCAGTTCAAGGACTGAGACAAGGGGACTTTGATCCACAGGCCACACCAGCTGGGATCCAGCCTCCAGGGCCTTTCCTCTCTAGGGGCACTGGCTCCAGTCTAGGCCCACTGTGGGGAGACTGGCTGGGGGGGGGGGCAGGGGGGTGAGGGAGTAGCAGGGTTGCATATGACAGCTGGGCAGCATGCCCTCTGCCAGCATCAAAGCAGAGACCCCCTTCCAATCCATATGGGAGTCTGGGAGCCACTGGTTCACTCCCTGGCTCCACCTTTCTCACATGCCCTGTGTCTGCTCGGAGCTTCCCCTCCTTTATGAGGCCACCGGGAGCAGGGAATGTCCCCAGGGGTCGTAGCGGCTCCCTGGCCTAGTGAGTTCCTGTCATGGCATCAGCCCACCACCATTCAGAGAAGGAGGGGCCCCCAGTTCGGCCCCCTTTCCTCTGTATTTATGCCCACTAAATCACTGCTGAGGATGCAGGAGCCGCATAGTGGCCACAGGCCTCATGCAGAGACAGAGTCCAGTGCCCCAATTCACTGGCTGTCTGTGTGAGCATGCGAGCCACACAGTGACCTCCCATGTGCAGAGACACCCCCAATAAGCCCCCCTCCCCCAAGTTTGAGTAGAAGCCCCCTCCCCCATTGTAATCACAGATAAGCACCCTGCACTTCCCCCCTTTCACCTCCCTCCCTGGTTCCAGTCCACTCTGGTGACTGGGTGCAAACACCACCCTGCCAGCCCCTCCCTCCCCCAGCAGGACCACATGTAACACATCTGAAAGGAACTCAGCCCATGCCCAGGATCCACCCAGCCAGTCCCCACCCCATGGCAACTGACAGGGAAGGGCCAGGTCCATTGATGGACCCCAAAGCAGTAATGAGCCTGGTACACATCAGCTAACGAGCCCCAAGCAGGAAGGCAGTGGAAATCACCAGGATGGCACACGTGCATGTGAGAGAGAAGGCAGCATTGCATCAGGGAGCATTTGTGGGGGTGGTGTCCCCGGGATGGAGGCTGGGCCAGGAGTGTCCTGGGGGGTTGTGCAGATGTGTGTTTGGGGCACGATCCAGGAACTGGGGAGGGCTGGATGCACAGGGGAATATGGTCCCATTGGGAGGGGTTGGCCATGCGGTTTTGGGGTAGGATCCGGTAGGGAGGGGAAGGACTGTCTGTAGTGCAGGAGACCAGGATTCTAAGGAACATCCAGCCAGGAGCTGCTGAGAACAAATCAAGAATGAATTTCCTCCTCTGCCGGGGCACTGGCCTGGCGGCTCGAGGGAAGCTGTAGCGGGGATATCTCATGAGATCCATCAGGCCTTTGACCCAGTCTGATAGGAAATGGGGCTAGATGAAATGATCGCAGGGGGAGCACAGTGGGGGAAGATCATACACAGAGTGTCATCTAAATGGTTTGCCATCAGACTGGGAGGGCAGCTCTACCCGGGTCCTGTGGGGTCAGGCTGGGCACGGGGCTATTGAATAGTCTCACTAATGGCCGTTCGCAGATGACACCCAGCTGGGAGGGCAGGTTTAGAATTCAAAATGACCTTGACACATTGGAGAGTTGGTTTGAATTCAGGAAGATGAAATTCAATAAGGAGAAGTGTAAAGTGCTTCACTTTGGAAGGAGAAAGGAAAAGCACAACTCCATATGGGGGAATAACTGGCTGGGTGGAGCATGGCTGAGCAGGAGTGAGGGGTTCGAGTCGGATCACAAACTGATTTTGGGTCAGAAAAAGGTTAATCTTGTTGTGGGGTGTGTAACGGCAAGTTGTGTTCAGGACGCAGGAGGTAACTACCCACTCTATTCAGCACAGGGGAGGTCTCAGCTGGAGCACATGCCCAGTCCGGGGCACCACATTTTAGGAGAGACGTGGACAAACTGAGGAAAAGTTCAAAACATGGGGCATGTTTGGTCTTAAAAGGACTGGGGGGTGGGGGGACTGAGACCAGCCTTCTGATCTGCTGAGCTCCTATGAAGAGGACAGAGATCAATCACTCCCCACATAGACCAGAGGGAGCACAAGCAGTAACAGCCTTAATCCGCAGCCAGGAAGGTTTAGGCTGAACTTGAGGAAAAGTTTCTAAACGCCCAGGGACCAGGCTCAGGGGAGCTGCGGATCCCCAACCCTGGAGGTTTTTAAGAACAAGTGGTTGGACAAACCCATCAGAGACAATTGACATTTACTTGGTCCTGCCTCAGAGAAGGGGGCTGGACTAGGAGGTTTCCTGAGGCCCCTTTGTATGGCAGGCAGGGGTGCCAGTTTTGTGACCCCTTGGATGGGGGCTGGGTGTCTTTGTGGTATAAGCATGTAAAGGGTGGTCTGTGAGTTTGGGCTATGAGTCTGTAGGTTGGGGCCTAGATGTGTGAATTTGGGGTATGACCCTCAGGGCCTAGGTCTGTCTGGGGTATGATCCTGTGGGTGAGATGCTGGAGGGGTGTGTGTGTAAAGGGTACAATTGTCTCAGGCTGGGAGGGAGGCTGGGCATAGGTCTCTGGGGTATGATCCTGCATGTGCAAGAATATTTGGGGTGTAATCACATCAAGAGTGGAAGCCAGGCATGTCTGTTTGGGATATGTTCATGTGGTGCGGGGGGAACTGTGTGTGTGTGTTTGAGGTTGGACTCCATGGAGAGGTTTTGGGGAGGGGGTGCACCCGTGGGTGGGTGTGGATCAGCAGGCATGTTTGTGAATGCACCCGTGGATGAGGGGATCAGCAGGGGTGTTATGGGCATGGGTTCATGGGTGGAGTATCAGTGGGGGCGTTTTGGAGGATGCACCCATAGGTGGGTGTCAGCAGGGGGGTGCACCCATGGGTTGCGGGGATATACTGACTGTATGGCCCTGAGGATCCCACGTGGGCCCCAGGCAGTCAATGCTGACCCCCAATGTGCCATCATACTGCTTGGAGACGCTGTGCTACAGGGCGGAGGGCACTTTCCCCACTGTCAGGGTTTGGAACCCAGGTGAACTTAGTCTTCCTCCCCACCGCCGTGTCCCTGCGTGGCTATTCTGTGGCTGACATGCTCTGCCCCAGAGGTGGCTGCATTTGTGGGAGCAGAGGAGTAGCCTGACATGCCATTTGTAAAGGGCTCCCCTCTGACTGAAAGGGTTCAACTGGGAGCTGGGAACACACCAGCTGTGCCAGCTCAGTGCAGCCTCCCCCGCGCCCGGGCACATGGGGAGGGGAGGTGGAGACTCCCGGCTTCCCCAGCCCCGCTGCCTTTGCAGTGAAAGGCTGTTGGTTGCAGCCCACCCAGAGCCAGCTCCTCCCCCCAGCAGGTCTCCATGGAAAATACATTTCCACTTCCCCTCTAATGAGGCCTCATTAATAAGGAGTGGTAGCAGCAAGAGGAGGGGGAGAAAGACAGCTCTTCTGCAACTCTACAGCATCCAGGGACCCCCTCGCCTAGTGATAAAATGCAGCCACCTCTGGGGTGTGGTGTGGGGGATCTGGCCAGGATACCAGGGGGATATCAGAGCCCAGCAGGGGCCTGTCTGGATTGGGGCTGACAGATCCCTTAGACACTGCCACCACTCGTGACAAACTTGGCAGATTAAAGTGGTGCAGCTACTCCCCCATCACTGGGCTGTGCCAGGTACCAAGTGCCCAGGGGTGGGGAGAACATCCCACATCGGACGTGAGCCTCGGATTGGGGAACCCTGGGTCCAATCACTGAGCTCTCCTCAGTCCCCAGCTGTGACGCCCATGGGTGTCAGGGTAAGACCCTCCTGTCTACGGTGATGGGGGCAGATCAGTTCCGGAGACAGAGAAAGGCAGGGTCACACAGCAGCGCCCAGTGGAGAACCCAGAAATCCTGACGCCCGGTCTGTGCATTACCTGAATCTCCCTGACTCTGAGGAAGGAATATTAGGGGCTAGCAGGGTCCTCAGCTGGCTTCGGTGTCTCTCTCTTGGGATAGCTGTTCCTCCCCCAAGAGCTTGAGGATGGGGCCCTTGCTGAGCATATGGCTGGCACCTCCCCTTAGCCCAGCGCCCTGGCTCTAGCTCCCTGTGCAGGTACCCACACCTGGGCTGCCCACCTCTGATCAAGGGGACAATCATCCAAGAGTTACCCATGTCCTACTTTCCCTGCTCCGTGACTCACACTGGTAATTGATCCCAGCACAGAGCAGGGCGGCTGCTGACACTGGGGTCACAGACGCACACACATTCCTCATGCCTGACTCGCCTCAAACCTGCAGCCCCGAGAGCCCTTTGTAGCCATCAAATGCTGCAGAGTTTTTGTATCCTCCTCTTAAAATAGACTAGGAAAGGGGAGGGGCGGGAGGGTGGGGGTTGGGACGGAGGGGCATGGCAGGGCTGCAGGGTTAAGATTGAGGCACATTGGCAGAGTGAAGGGACCCAGGGGGCTGTGGTGAGATGGGAACTGTCTCTGGGCAGCAGAATCTAGTGCTAACTCAACACTATTCTCTTACAACCATGTATCCTGATGCTCCAGGACCTTGCTGTGACACAGGGCAGGAGCTGCCTTTTCCAGCCCCCCCGGCTCCTTCCTAGGTCAGCATTCCGGGAGGGGGCCCACTGGCACCCAAGCGCGTCCATCAGGAGCAGCCCTGACAGAGTGATAGGTGACTGATGGACAGGCAGGCTGGGAGGCAGCATGTGAGCAGAATGAGAACCAAAGGGAAACAATTAGTGTCAAAAAGACGCTCGCTCCAGTTAACCCTTCACCTCCCCCCACACTACCACCTGGGACCGACATGCCCTCAGCACCCATCCACAGAGATGGTTCAAGCTCTGTCCATCCCTATCCACCCGCCAAACACACCATGTACCCTCCGCTCTCTCTCACCATATAAACACATCTAGCACAAGACAGCCCTGTCTGTCCGTCAGTCATCCAGGAGCAAACCTCTCTGTCCATCCCCATCACCGCATGCACCTGCTTAGCATCCGGCCCAAACACTCATCCCTCCAACCCCACGTGCCCCTCCAGCACCATCTCTCTCCATGCACTGCCCTCCATCCAGCACCAGGCACATCAACCGATCCCACACCATGCCAACTTTCTATCACCTCCCTACATGCCCACCGTGTGATCTCTCTACCTACCCCTATTTACGCCCCTCTATCCATCCATCCACTTCCACCACCTGCGCTCCAGTGGAGTCTGACCCTTTGGCCCCATTACAGACCTGACCCAGCCATATGAAGCCAGCAACAGAATGGGGAGGTGCAGGAGTAGGTGGGGGGAATCTTTTCTAGACTATAGATTTGCCCCCCCATCCAGACCCCCTTCCCTCTGGCACCCCACTCAGAGTACTCTACCCCTCTGCCTGCCCCTTTTCCTCCCAGTGGGCTCCCCATAACCTCAGAAAGGAGACAAGGTAAAACCTGCTCACCCACACCAGGCCCCACACCTCCACCCCCACCTTCCCTCTGGCCCCTGAGATCCCAGCCCCAAGGACCCCCTTGGCCTGCAGTGGTTTCCATCAGCAGCTCTGAGCATCCCCGCTGCACACTGCTGTAGCCCCAGCCCTCCCTAAGAAACAGCTCTCCAGGACAGCATTCCCTGTGCTCTGCAGAGAGCCGCGGCCAGGCCCCAGCTCTGCCTCTGCATGGGTGCACAAGGTGGGGCAGAGGAAAGATGAGGCAGGGCAGAGAGGTGAGCTGGGGAAGGGAGAGGACACCCATGGGACCACAGCCTTTCACCCAAGCTGACACTAAAGACCTTTGCCGCTTGCAGCCCTGACAGCTGCTGGGGGCACGACTCAATGCCGCAAACAGGGCAGCTGCCTGAGTGCACAGGAGAAAGCTTAGGACGCTGACCCTGAGCTCTGCAGAGGGTGAGTGGAAGGGCCGAATGGGGACCATTTCCCAGCTGTGCAGGCCCACTCCAGTCATATGGGCAGGCTGAGGGATCCCCAGACTCTCTTCCAGCACTGCCAGCTCCCCAGAAGACAGCTCCTCCCCTAGAGGACAGACTGGGCAGTCACACCCATCCCACCTAGACCAGGTCCCCACCAACCAGCCTGGTACAGTCACAGCCTCCTTCCCTCCTGAGTTCCTCTACAGACTCCAGAGCCAGCACAGTGAGGCAGCTGCCTCTGGGGTGGAGCACAGCAGCTGGCCATACAGGGATCCCTCTAGATGCAGTCACCTCTGGAGCAGGGCATGGAAGATGTTGAACAGCAACCCAAATCCCTTCCCCCACAACAGAAATGCAAAGGCATTTTAAGGAGCATCCAGGCTGGAACAGAGCATGTCCCATGGCAGTGGAGTACTCAGCTCAGCACTGCCTGCCAGGGGAAAGCACCCCCCTACCAAGCCCCCACCTCACTCCCATGTCCAGGACCCTTCCCCCCATCCGCAGGAGGGAGCTCCAGGCCAGGGACTGTCCCTGCACCCCTTCCACACTGAGTAAGACACCTGCCCCTCCCGGGGAAGAGCCCAGGCACACAGCCAGCACTGCTCTCAGACCCTTGGCCCTGCAGCCCCCAACCTAGAACCAGCACTGCTGTGCTACCCCTTGGCCTGTGGGCTGCTCCCACACCACATCAGAGCAGCTACACAACCACACACTCCACCCCACAACAATAATTTTATATACCAATCCAGCCACAACCAGAACCATGCGCACACCCCCATACAGAAAAACCACCTCACAACCCTTTACAAGCCACAACCCACAAACCTATACGTCTGCCACACACAGCCAGGGAAGGGCACAACACGGATCACACAAGCGCACACCTGCACACACTAATACACACATCACAGGCACAAATGTATCCAGGCACACATACCCTGCACAAACACACACAGCTGTAGGCGCTGCCACCTCAGCCAAGCAAGAAATGGAAAGGAGATGTGAATGGGTGAGTGGGCCTCACACACGCCGAGACTCAGAGGAAGAACCCAAACCACACGCACTCACTGACTGACTCACAACCACACACGCTTGTGCAGTAGAATCACTTACAGTCACACACGGAGACACAACCACACACGCAGACACACACCATCACACCGACAGTCAATGGTACCCAGCCCCACATACACCCACACAGAGACAGCGACAGACAATTTCACCGTCCCACCGGGAGTGACACGCTGACACAGACACAACCTTTACATTCACACGGGAAGAGTCAGAGCTCTTTGCACTTACACACCAGCCCTTGCACACACGCAACATCTACGTGAGCACACAACTTCCCCCAGACACACACACACGCCAGGCAGTCTCTCGCATGCGGCCACGGTTACACAATTTTGCACACGCCACGTTGCCTGGACACACTCGCCCTGCCACGATCCCCCCCACCACGGCCACCGGCAGGTGCGCGCGCACACGCGCCCTTGCACGCGCACACCCGCAGGCCGGCCCGGCCGCAGCAGGGAACCCAGCTGCCGCCTCCCACGCCCCGCCCGCCCCCGCGCTCACCTGGCCCGGACCGGCCCGGCCCTAGGCGGCCCCCCCACGGGCCGGCCGCATCCCGGCCCGGCCCCGCTGCTAGCGCTCCATGCCCGGCCCCGGCGGCTCCGGTGCAGCGGCGGCGCGCGCGGCTGGGCGGCTCCGGGGCCGGCGCTCGCCTCCAGCATCCCGCACGCGGCGCGGTTGCTAGGAGACGCGCTGCCGTTTCCTCGCCCGCCGCCAACCCGGGGCCGGCGCGCGGCGAACAATGCGCGCCTCGTGCGGGGCGGGCTGCGCCCTTCGGGCCGGGGCCGGGGGGGAAGGGAGCGAGGCCGGGCAGCCGCCCCTCCCCCCGGTCACCCCCGCCCACGCACCGGCCCGGCCTCCCGCAGCCGCCGCGCGCAGCCCTTCCCCCCGCGCAACAGCCGCGCGCAGCGCATCCCTCCCCGCGCCTATTACCCTCCTGCGCCCGCCCCATCCCCAGCAGGCACCTGCCTCCCCTGGTGTTTGGCCCCCCACCATTCCCCCACCTCCTGTGCCATTCACCCCCCAACACATGCACCCCCCCCAGAGAACGCCCCTCCCCTCAGAAAACACCTGCAGCCGCCCACCTGCCCCCCCCAGGAGGCCACGTGCCCACCAGGTCATAGACCCACCCCTAACCCTAGCCCTCCACTGGCAGCCCCCCCCCCGCGCATGTCGAAACAGGCCCCTGCGCACCCCCTGCTGGGGGACGGTGTTAGGCTGGGGCATAGCCCGAAGGAACAGTGCCAGCGGAGTGGGGCAAGGAGGAACAGGCAGCCCTGGGGGTGAGGGGGAGCTGGAGAGGACCCAGGGTGGAGAAGCAGTGGAGTTTGAGGGGTGAAGTGGAGCAGGCAGGGCAGGAGCCATCAGGGAAAATGGGGCGCAGTGGTGGGGGGGACAGTCAGGGTCAGCTGACAGGGGGGTCAGAGTTGGAGGTGACAGGGGAGGTAAAGAGTGGGGCAGGATGGGGAGAACTGGGGCAGCAATAAGGGAAAGTCAGGGAGTCTTGGGGGCAGAGGAAGGGAGTTGGTGTGATTAGGGTGGACTGGAGGTTTGTAGAGGGGTGGGGGTAGCATGGGGGAAAGGTGAAGGAGGGAAACCCTGCCATTCCCTGGATGAATTCCATGGGATCCTACCTTGGCCTCACCCCACATCTACTTTAGCCTTCTGTCTTCATCCTGACCCAAACCCCTCAATCCCACCCATAAACTAGGGACAGGTTATGGATTATCCTCCCCCACCAAAATCCACCCCCCTTTCCTTATCCCACCTCTACACTTCTCAGTGCTACAAAATCTGCACGAGGTTAATTTAAATTGCTACTGCTGTGTGTAGACAGTCTAAGAATGGTTTCCAACTGCCTGCAGCGGGTTAGTTTTGCATCACATCCTAAACTGCTATAGACCACGTTTCATCATCCACACACAAGCAGTACTGGTTTAACTACACCAGAATAAAATCTCCATTTCTTTTAGGCCATGTCTTCCCTACACATAAAGTGTGGGTTTACATGAAGCTTACAGCTTTCTTGCTGTAAGATCCTAGTTGGGGCCAGGCCCAGGTAGGTTTTAGCTCACTCTGAAGGGAGGTAGGCAGGGTAAACCCCAGCCCCTCATGCCCTGGGTATGTCTTCACTTGGATCAATTGTGCACTGTTAACATCAATTAGCTAACATGTCTACCTCACTCAAGGTAGGAGGTGGGATGCAAGCCTCTGCTAGCTAAGAACCAACAAGTGGGCAAAGTTCTTCCTTTAACCATCCATCACTCTACTGCCAAGGCTTTTTCTCCGAGCTGTGACAATCCCAGTGTAAAAAGGAACAAACAGAGTCCTGTGGCACTTTCTTTCTCTGCTATAGATTAACACGGCTACCCCTTTGGAACTTGACGACATGGCCACGTAAAAAGGGTAAGTGTAGCTTCAATCTGTTAGCAAGGAGAGGCAAACAGGTACGTGGGACTGCAAAAGAAGTGTGTTCTTAAGTTAATTAACCCGAGTTAGAAAACTAGTGAGACCAGACCCAGCACTCCTGCTCTCGGAAGGTAAACCTGCCCAGGCCTAGCTAGTACTTGAATGGGTGACTGCCAGTTGTTCTCCCCTACTTAGTTGAATCCCAGGCCAAGTGACTCCTCCCCTTAGGCTGGGGGAGGGGCCTTAGGCTTGCCCCCACCCACCTAGCAGAACCCAATATGAACAATAGTGCAGATGTGGCAACTCAGGTTTGAATGTAGTGTAGCAGCTTGAGATAAAGCTTCCAGAGAGGCTTGGGCAAACCCATGCTGCTAAGCACATTGAAAGCCAAGGCGCTGTGTCTTCCCTGCCACTTTAACCCGGGTTAGCTCACTGGAGTTAAGAACACAGCTGTTTTGTTGTGGAAATCTAGGTTTAGGACTGGCTGGTATAGATGCTTGCTAACCCATGCTGCGAATGTCTGCTCCTAGGTTAGCCAAGGTGACACCACAGCATGGACAGTGCACAACCATCTTCCAGGAGAGGAATGCTTGCCCCTGCTCACAGCCTGGGGTGGGGGAGGGCAAATGTTTGGAAGGTCTCCCCCAGGATTCACAATCATGTTATCAGCTTGAGTTAACTTGCAAGCCCTCGGCAGATGTCACAGTGTGATCCCAGACTCAGGAAAGGAGGGGTGACCAGAGGGGATGAGCGACAAAGGCCAATGGCTGGACCGAATCCCGCACAGACACCTCAACCTGAGAATGCCAGCAGGTCCCTTGCTCAGGAGAGTCACCGCCTGGATGGGAGATGTCCCACTGCAAGGAACGGGGCGGGAGGGGCTCAGCAGAGGTGCTCTCCCCAGCCCTCAGCGCTGATGCTGTGCAGCTGTGGGGTGCTGTGCCACAGAAAGTGCAGTAGGGGGCGCCCTGTCGCGTGGCCCGGCAGGGGGTGGCTCGTGGCCGGGTGGGAGGGCTCAGCAGGGGGCGCCATGTTGCGGGGCCTGGGATGGGTGCTGGGGACTGTTTCATTCCCACAGCAGCGAGGCTGCGTCACCTCCCTTCATCTCTCCTTGGGGTTTCCATGGAAACCTTTTAAGCCAACTTCTCAGGGAGACAAAATTCTTTTTTTAAATGTTGCAAGGAAAAGGGGAGGGGCCTCATGCACACAGGGCACTGGGGGGCCCCCAGACTGGGGGGGACCTGAGGGGGTCAGAGGAGCATACACACGACACCAGCCTGCCCCCCCAGCCTCTGCACGTTCCACCCTCTTGCCAATCTGCAGGGCTGGGGGCAGGTGGGCTGGCGAGGAGTCAGGAGTCCCAGGCTCTGGCTCTGGCCCTGAGAGGGGAGTGGGGGCTAGTGGTTGGAGCAGGGCCTCCTGGCTCTGGGACGGAGCCTGGCCGCTGGTGCCCATCAGCACCATCTGGGGGCAGGGAATCTCACCGCTTCAGGCCAGGATTTCTGCCAGAGGGGTTCCCCTAGCAACGGTAGCCAAGCACCCATGCGTGGCTGCAACTGAATTGAGCAGCTTATTATGGGATGTTTCTTCTTGCCTCCCTGGCATGGCACCAGGCAGCATTTGGGGAGTAGGGGGAGGCTGCAGGAAGGGACATGCTGGAATGTAGCAGGCTGCCGCTACAGGGAGAGGACACACCAGCCATCGCTTCATACAGGGAGATCCACCTGCACCCCCTTGTCACACAGGGACACCCTATCCGCTCCCTTATCACCCCAGACAGCTGCCCCATATTCTCCCCGTGCCAGCCAGCACCCTTTCCCCAATCTCCCACACAGAAAGCCCTTTGACCCCGACATGCCAGCCAGCATCTCTTCCCCAATACAGACTCCCCCCATCTCCCATACCGGCAGGTCATTGAGCATGAGGCCACACAGATTGCAGTGCGGGAAATGCAGGAGCCTGTTTCTGGAGGAAGCGAGATGGCACTGGGCAGTGTATATTGAGGGGCGCAGAATGGAACTGGACTGACCAGGAGGAGGTACGGCATTAAAGGGGGTACCAAGGGACAAACCTGAAAGACCTGTATTCCCCACAGCAACCCCGCTGCCCCTCAAAGCTGTCTTGTTCTCAGAGCAGGAGCTCCCTCCAGTGGGGACAGAGAGACGCTGCATATTCAACTCCCCCTGCCTTTACTGTGTACGGAGGGATGCAGGGCACACGATTCCTGACCCCATTCCCCTCCCACAGCTGCAACAGAACCAAGCAGTCCTGCCTTCTAATAACAAAAAAACTCACCTCAAATGAAAACTCTCCCCTCTCCCATCGTGACCGATTAATAAAGGGGACATCATCCCAGGAACCTATTGGGAATCCAGGAGCATCTCACTACAAGATCTGCTTTGGATCCAATCAGGTATGTTCCACTAGCAGATCAGCTCGGTCTGTCGAGGACCAGGTGTTAGATCTTAGTGGTTTTTTTCCCCTATTGGGGAAGAGCATGCTACATTACAGAATCTCGGAATGTGTTTCACTCAGATTTCCTGGGGAGCAGGTGCTGTGACTTCACAATAGGATCTACTGGGTTTCAGGCACCATTGACCTCATAGACTTTAAGGTCAGAAGGGACCAGTATGATCATCTAGTCTGACCTCCTGCAAAATGCAGGCCTCAAAACCTCACCCACCCACTCCTGCAATAGGCCACCAACCTAGGATTGAGTTATTTACCTCCTTAAATCATGATTTAAGGACTTTAAGATACAGAGAATTCACCGGTAGGTGAACCATGCCCTGTGCTACAGAGGAAGGCGAAAAACCCCCAGAGCCCAGGCCAATCTGCCCTGGGGGAAATTCCTTCCCGACCCCAAATATGGGATCGGTTAAACCCTGAGCACGTGGGCAAGTCTCCACAGCCAGTTACCCAAGAAACCATTCTCTGTAATAACTCAGAACCCACCCCATGTACTCTCCCCTCTTAGGCCACTTGTATATCCACCACGTGTAGCCAAATATCAATTTCCAAAATAGGCTAATCATTCCATCCCTTCCATAAATTTATCAAGCTCAGTTTTGAAAGCAGTTATGGTTTTTGCCCTCACAACTCCCCTTGGAAGGCTATTCCAGAACTTTATTCCTCTAACGGTTAGAAACCTGCATCTAATTTCAAGCCTAAATTTCTTGATGGACAGTTTATAACCATTTGTTCTGGTGTCCACATTGGTGCTGTGCTCAAATAATTCCTCTCCCTCCCTGATGTTAATCCCTCTGATGTATTTATAGAGAGCAATCATATCCCCCCTCAGCCTTCTTTTGGTTAGGCTAAACAGGCCAAGCTCCTTGAGTCTCCACTCATAGAGCAGGTTTTCCACTCCACAGACCATCCTTGTAGCCCTTCTCTGCACCTGTTCCAATTTGAATTCATCCTTTTTAACCATGGGGGACCAGAACTGCACACAATATTCCAGATGGGGTCTCACCAGCGCCTTGTACAGCAGCACTAACACCTCCCTGTCTCTACTTGAAATACCTCTCCTGATACATCTTAGAACCGCATTAGCTTTTTTCACGGCCACATCACATTGGCGGCTCTAGTCATCCTATGATCAACCAGTACTCCCAGATCCTTCTCCTCCTCAGTCCATTCCAACTGATGAGTCCCCAACTTATAGGAAAAATGCTTGTTATTTGTTCCTAAATGCATGACCTTGCACTTCCCATTAAATTTCATCCTATTCCCAATACTCCAGTTTACAAGGTCATCCAGATCTTTCTGTATGGCATCCCAACCCTTCTCCGTACCGGCAATACCTCCCAACTTGGTGTCATCCGCAAACTTTATTAGCACATTCCCGCTTTTTGTGCCAAGGTCAGTAACAAAAAGGTTGAACATCATCAATCCCAAGACAGATCTCTGAGGGACTCCGCTGGTAACCTCCCTCCAGCTTGACAGTTCAGTATGACCCGCTGTAGTCTCCCTTTTAACCAGTTCCTTATCCACCTTACTATATTTCTATTAATCCTCGTCTTCTGTAACTTAACTAACAACTCCCTGTGTGGAACTGTATCAAATGCCTTGCTGAAATCTAAGTAAATTAGGTCCACCGCATTCCCTTTATCTAAAAAATCTGTTATCCTTTCAAAAAAGGAGATCAAGTTGGTCTGGCACGATCTCCCTTTTGTAAAGTCATGTTGTATTTTATCACAGTTACCATTATCCTCTATAGCCTTAAGTACTTTCTCCTTCAAAATTTTCTCCAAGACCTTGGATACTGCCGAGGTCAACCTAAAAGGCCTGTAGTTACCTGCTTCACATTAGGGTATCCTTGAAATTAATGAAAGTAATTAATGAAATTCCCTTATGGAATCTGTGGGGCTCAACAGTGACAAAGCACATCTCTGTGGGATCAAGTAGGGTGTGCATGCCACATATTCGTGGAACCTCATAGGCACCAGGTGCAAAGGAGAATATCTCTGGGACCTTTGGGACTCAGACTCCACCACAAACAGACTGTGGGATACCTAGTGGGACTTGAGGGAAGCATGCATGTGGGATTTTGCAGGGATGGGGCATAGTGAGGCAGGTGTGCCTGTAGAATCCCAGAAGATCAGGCATCAAGTGGTGTCTCCCCCTGTGGGAAATGGTCACTGCAAGGTAAATATTTCTGTGGGATCTAGTGGGGGCAGGCACTCAGGGGTGCACGTCTCTGTGGGTTTCAGGGAGCAGAGGAATCAGGCAGTGTGGATCATATGGGGGATGGGATTGAGCACCTCGTTATTGATGTATTGAGCACCTGTGGAATTTGTTGGGGACTGGGAACCAGGCAGATTCCTCTGTGGATCCAGCAGGGCTCAGACACCCTGATGTCAGTGTGTCTGTGGTCACCACAGGACCTATTGACTCTGCGATCGAGAGGCGAGTGTCTCTGTGGAATCTCTTGGGGGCTGAGCACTGCGAAGTGCATGTCTGAGGGATCTCGGGTGGGTCCAGGCCCACAGTGTGGGTATCAAGCATCAGGGGTGCAGGTCTTAGTGGGCATCAGGCACCACAGGGCAGGCATGCTATGAGATATAGTGGGATCCTGAGGAAACATATGCAGGATCTAGTGAGGATAGGCCAACATGGAGCATGTGTCTGGGGGATCGGTTGGGATTAGGTACTGCAGGGCATTTATTTCTGCATTCTCACAGGGACTGGGTACCAGAGCACGTCACTGTGGGATCTAGCAGACTCACCAAGCAAGTGCTGGGAGATCTCCCAGCCTCCATGAGGCAGGGGATCCTGGGGGCACTGTGGAGCATGTTATTTAGGAAACTAGGGGGAATGAGGGGCCAGGGTATTTCTGTGGGTTCTAGCTGGGTACCATGGGCATATTTGCCTGGGAACCAGTGGAATCAAGAAGCAAGTATTTTTATGGGACCTACTGAGGATGGGGGGTGTCATCCTGTGGGGAGCAGGCACCAGGGGGCATATATATCTGGGAAAGGGGGGCCCAGGGCATGTCTCTGTGGGATCTACTTGGAGTTGGGCACCATGGACATGCACACGTCACTGCAGGATCACGTTGGTTCATCCCTTTAGGGGGCTGGTTGGCCATGCCCTACTGCAGCCCATCCCAGTCCCCAACCCATAAAGGGCCATGACTCCTCACTTCTCCACCCCAGTTCCCATCCCATGCATTGCCATGGCCCACAACCCTACGCCACACAGCACCCTGCAGGGCCACCCCCCCCCCCCCAGTTCCCATCCACCCCCAGTTCCCATCCCATGCATTGACATGGCCCACAACCCTACACCACGCAGCAGTGCAGCACCCTGCAGGGCCACAACCCCCCCCAGTTCCCATCCCATGCATTGCCATGGCCCACCACCCTACGCCACGCAGCACCCTGCAGGGCCACCACCCCCATACCGTGCTCAGGGTGGGGTCGCCCCTCCACAGGGACGCTGACCGTGCGGCGCAACAGCTTGGTCCGGCAGGGGTCACTTCGCCGTTCCCTCATCAGCAACGGGTGTATCTGGACACAGGGGAGGAGAGAAATGGGAGGGGGGGGTTAGGGTTGTACTGAGGGTGTCCCCTCTTCCACTCCTAACACCCCCTCCCCAGTCCCATTGTGCTGGCAGTGTCAGGGCAGGAGTGATGGGAGGGAATCGCAAAAGCAATTAATCCCCAAGGTTGTCCCTGGTGTGGCGTTAGCTGGGTCCTAGGTGAGAAGAAAGGGCCGTCTGTGCTGTGTTTGAGAGGGGGAGGGAAGTGTCTGGGCCCAGGAGGATCTTGGTGTCCTAGAGGGAAGGCGTCTCTGCCCTGGGTGCGAAGGGTCTCTCCTTGATGGAGGCTTCTCTCTGGGGGCCCAAGCTCCTTGCTCCCCCTCGGCCAGACACCTGTCCCCGGGGGTCTCACCTCGTCCTCGTCTAGCATAAGCAGCTGGTTTCCAGAGATGATGCAGAATCGGGGGTTCCAGGGTGGGCGTTCGTAGGGAGAGTGCATATAGGGCATGCGGTGCGTGGGGGCTCCTCGCACATCTCCTGGGGGAAGAGGGTTAGAGATCATGCTGAGGGTGTCTTCCCAAGCACAGAGACCCCTCCTTCCACCCCCACACATGCCCTGCCCTCCCCCAACACCACTTCCAACCTCCCTACCCAACTGTCTCCTCAATGCACCCCTCCAACCATTCTCCCATGCACTGCTCATGTCTCTCTTATCACCACACTCCACACCACCACTGCAGGGCATCAGGGACCAGCGGCTTCTCCCAGAACTGGGCCAAGGCGAGGAATGGCCATGCCCCAGTTGCCCTCACGGCTGGGCTCAGGAACGGGCACAGCTCTTCTCCCCAGATGTACCCCACTTCCCCCATCCCTGCTGGGCCTGACCTCAGCACTCTCTAACCCTGTCCCTTCCACCTCTTTGCTCCCCACGCAGTATCTCCACCCCCCACTCCAGCTGGGCCCACGGCCCCATGAAGGACTATGCTAGAACCTCACTAGAAGAGACCTTCACCCCAGTCCCAGGTGTTGGGTTAGCTCATACTCTCAAGCCCCCCTGCCCACCCCACCCCCACCTTCCATAACTCAGCTTGTGGACGATCCTGAAGAGCCCAGAACAGCACCTAGGACATCAGTACACCCTCCTCCAGGAGCAGCCCCAAGCCAGAATATGCACACACCCCCACCCACTGCAGAAAACTCACCACAGTCTAACCCCCATTCAACTATTGCCAAAGCTGGCTCACTGACCAGAGACCGATTCAAAGGTAGAGAGGCCAGACAGACCATCTACTCTGACCTCCTGCCTAGCACAGGCCAGAGAACAGCAACCCGCTACCCTGTACTGACCCCAAGGACTTGACTCTGACTACCATGTCTTCCAGAGGGGCTCTCATCTGGACTGGCAGCCATCAGGAGACGGAGAGGCCCTCCCTTCCCTGGGAGGCTGCTCGAGGATTAATCTCCCACAGGTAAAAACCTGGGCCTTATTTCCCACTTGACTGTATTGGCTTCAGCTTCCAGCCTTTGGTTGCTATTCTGCCTTTCACCACCAGGCTAAAGGGCCCTGACATATTAGCCCAGTCGTAATCCTGTCAGCTCAGTCTTCCAGCCAGCGGAGCAGCTTGCAGTCTGTTGGTCTCTTGTCAGGCGCCTTCTCCAGCCTTCAGATCCAGCTCCATAGCTCATTTCGGCACCTTCCCAACACCCTTTTAAAGCACACGGGACCATGGGTACCAGACCTGAGTGCACTGTTTGGTAGCATCTCTAATGCTGTACACAAAGGGGCGCCTCTTAATATTGCCAATGCCAGGAGTTCAGAACGCACATGTCACGGCCCCCCATATCACCCCACTGACTTAAATATATGAGCTTTCAAAACATACATAGCTATATAAATGTGGAGGCTGGGTTCAATTTAGTTACACACCGCGATTTCAGAGCCTTTGGGGTCATGTTACTGACCTGGTACACACAACCATAGCAGTGAGAAACTGCTTTTATTTGTATTAAACCAAAGCCAGTTCTTTCCCATGGCCCCAGGCTCTGGGGGTGTAACGCTGCAAGGTGAAGTCCTCACAACTGGAAGGCTGCAGGGGAGGTCTTGGCTCTACACTGAGATTTCCCACTCACGTCGGCAAGTGCAGCTTCCTCTGGCCGGGTGAATGAAATGCATCATGCTGTTGTGAAGCACCTGAGCCTGGGAGACCCAAGTCCACACCAAGGCTTTTACCAACATAACGTCAGCCAAAAAGCCTCCTCCCCAACCCATATAGCTGGGCCAGCAAAGCTGGATGCAGGCCAGGTCATGGGCTGTCATAGGCACATCCCTATGGCACCAGGCGCTCCAGCGTGCTGACCCCAGCTGGGACCCCTAAGGGCTAGGTTTGTTATGTAGCCAGGAGCAGATGCACTGGAAGCCCTTTGATCCTGTGCCCCAAAGCAGAAAGGAGGGGGGACCTCACACCAGTGGGGAGCATAGAAATATCCCCTGGAGAAAGAGCCACACTGAGCCCCAGGGATGCAAAGGGAGCCAAGAACCCAGCTCCACAGGTAGAGTATAACACCCCCTGCCCCAGCACAGGCTCTGGGGAGGTCTGCTGTGGGAAGCCGCCTGGCCAGGGGTGCAGGGAAAGCGTTGGAGGCACAGTGCTGCCACCCTGTGGAAAGAGTCAGTTACTGCGCTCTCATATCTGTAGCCGCTTCATTTCCAAATACAGGCAGAGGTCCCCCCACTTGCAAAGGAACTCAGCCACGTGCCTGCCTTGCCGGCATTGCACGAAGGGGGCTCCCCCTCAGAACAGCACATAGCCTATAAAAAGGGACAGAAGCCCTCCAACCAGTAGAACCTCCCCCCAATTCCTACAGAGAGGGATGGCAGCCAGGATCCTGGCTTGCAACACCCCCAGCTCTAACCTCCTACCTGGATTAGAGGTCCTGGGCTCTGTCCATCTCCACACCCAGAGCTGGGGATAGAACCCAGAAGTCCTGGCTCCCAACATCCTGCTGCTAGCTCCTAACTTGCATCTAAGTCTCTGCCACAGAGTCTATGTCACCAGTCCTGGAGGAGGGGAACCTGTCATTTCATCCTTTAGCCCAACCGGGAGAGGGCCGCAATGTGGAGTTCAAAGGTTCTGGGATCAGATCCTGTTGGTGGCTCACAGCTGGTGGGAGGGGAGGGGAACAGCATCCAAAGACGTTACAGACCATGTCATGATGCAACTGCACATGAAGACAGAGGGAGGCTGCCTGGGTTACCTCAATCCTGGGAGTGCCCCCACCCCCAGCACTGGGCTTGGCAACTTGCATGTTCCTTTCACCAAGTGAGACACTGGGCTGGAAGAAGGTGGCATGTGGGGACGGATGGATGGGCACGTGGACTGAAGTGGAGAGGCAGAGAAGTGCACATGGGGAAGAATGGTGGATGGACCCTAGGAAGGGTGTGAGGGGACAGAGTGCTGGGGCCAAGGGGTTTGTGCATGGAGGTGCGATGGGTGGGAGACAATTAAGGCCACTCCTAAATCACCATGTTGCAATGATCCCATAGTGCAGGAGTGCTCAGATGTGATTTTGTACCTTAGTGTTCCGTGGAACTCTCCTGTTTGGGTTAATGTGCACTGTCCCTTTAAGGGACAGGTGGGGCACTCACTGGCAGGGGCCTATGGGCCCAGAGTTGGGCAGGGGGTGTCCAGGGAGCAGAGGAGCCCACCTCTACCTCCTAGTGAGACCCTTCTCTTCCCAGGCCCTAGGGCAAGGGGAGGGGATACAATGGCAATCCATGGGGCAGGACCAGAGCAAGGCATAGCCAGGCAGTAGGGACCCACTCCTTAGTGCTCAGTGGAGCTCAGCACTGGCTCAGCCCTGCTTGGCACCCACAGCAGGCTCAGCAGAGGACCCAGGACTGGCTGAGGGAGCAGAGACAGACAGAGATGGTTTCTTCCATGCCGAACCCACACAATTTCACACAAAGCTGGATATCGGAGTGACATGCTAATTATATGCAAATATGCAAATACACAATGCTTCCTTGCTTCAAACTGACCTGCCTGCAAGTATGCAAATTAGCTCATTAAAACATTTGCATAGAATATCCAAGTATCCCAAGGACTTAGCCAGCCCTGTAAGCTGGTGTCCTCATTAGCTCCGGGCGGTCCTCCACATTATTGGGGAGGCAACCTCATTCAGCACTGGCCCCCCAGGCCCACAGCTCCGCCTCCATCCCTCTGGAACCCCCGTGTCCCTCCCCATCCCGCCCTGGCATCACAGTGTGGGTGTTGCATGGGGGTGATTGTCCCACCAGAGCCGAGTGCACTGGAGAGCTGTGCTGGGAAGTGACAGCGGGGGGGGGGGAGAGGGGCAAGGAGGCTGGCAGAGAGAGAGCTAAGAGACACCTCTCCCTCTCAAGATGGCTCCAGACCCTGCCCCATCCCCCCCACCAGCTCCAGGTCCCTCCCCAGGCTTAACTGACCCCAGCCCTAAATTTGGAAGGGCCCCTGAGCAACACCCCCACCCCACAAAGCACCACCTGCAGCTCACGACACTGCCATGCTCTGGGGATTCAATTCATGCTGGTCCCCCCGCCCAGGATGGGGGGGTGAGGAGGGAGCATCCTCCAATGGGGTTACCTAGCAACCGCATCCCACCACCCCCACACATACTGAGTGCAGAGAGACTGTGGGGGGGGGTGTTTCATTCCAGCATCCCACAAAGCAGGGGGAGACCCCTGCTACTCCAGCCTCAACCTTTCCCAGCAGGAGCCCTAATTCAGGGGGGAGCTCCTGGTTACTCCAGCTATGGTCTCTCCCAGCAGGGGGCACAGTGGGGCAGGAGCACTGGTTGGGGGCA
>ML685920.1:104735-142369 GCA_007922175.1 Pelusios castaneus
AGCGCTGGTTGGGGGCACAGTGGGGCAGGAGCGCTGGCTGGGGAGAATGCCCCAGCTAAGGTCTCTCCCAGCAGGGAGTGCTGTGGGGCACAGAGATGGTGCAGCGTGGCCCGTGTGGGTGAAGGTGGCTCTTATTCTAAGTGGTGGTTAAAGGCCCTGTTAATTACTGAGCAGGTCATTCAATCCTTCCTTAACATTTCTGTTTTGGGGCCGCAATAAATTAGCATCACATATTATGGGGTTGTTGGGATGGAATTGCTGGGGGTCTCCATTCCCACCTAGCAAGGTGCTTCCGTACTGAGCCACCTCCCCCCATCCCTCAGTGCTGCACCCACCCCACATTGCCTCCTCCCCATAGCCCAGGGCCCCCCTGGTCTGACCCTGCAGCACAGCACTGGGCCAAGCGCTGAGAGAGAGTGGCCCCATACTCCATTCCTGCCACATCAGTCCTGATAGCCATGGCCAGGGGAGGGATAATCCCGGCCCTGTGTGGGGCTCTGGGCCCCAGATGCTGGGAGTGGGTGGGGAATGACACAGGGGCACCACCCTTGTGAAGGTTACTGGATGAACTGGGGTGCAGGGGCAAAGGGGACACTCCCTCAGGCCCAGAGCCTATGGACATGGGGAGAAGAGGGTGTTTGGACCCAGCAGTTCTAGGAGCAGGTGTTGGGGTACAGAGAGGTTCCGGAGGAAGACAGGCACACAAACTCCATCCGCCAGTCCTTTCTGGGCCAGCGGCTGTGAAAGTGGGTCACATGGGGTCTCCTGGGGATTCACACCAGCCTCACATAAGGTGCAGGGTCCCCTAAATGGGCCATCCTTGCACCTCTGAGTGGGCCCTGACCATGAGCAGGGATACATATCCACAGCAGGATGTGAGTTCTTCCCACACCCCAGACCTTCTGCTGGCCTGCAGAAAGCCAGCCCCAGGGCTCTTCGTGGATACCAGGGTCCCAGCAAGCAGTTTGGATCCAGGCCTAAGACCCCCACCTGACACAGTCAGCACTCCCCAACCCCCACCACTGGCACCATATGCTATTCTCAGAGCCTTTGCAGGACTCCTGCTGCCCTCACAAGCCTCAGGCAATGGGCCCCACCACCATCCCAGCCTCAGGCAGAACCCCCTGCTGCCCCCCAACACAGCAAACAAGAGAACTACGCAGATACTCCCAGAACTTGCACTGTATCCCCCACTGATGACAGGTGTAATCGCCTGCCCCCAACCCTATGATGGCCTTGGGCAAACCATCCACCAACCCCAGGCCCACCAGGTAACCCCAGGTCCACCAGATAATCCGCCCCCCACACACTGTCATCCCCCCAACACACCCTTGGCTATCCCCTGCACTCCCGATCTCAGGCATTCCCTCTCACTGCTTCTTCAGACCCCAAAGACCCCAGGGAACCCCACCCCAGACAGCCCCCCAAATCCCACAAAGCCCAGCTGAGCCCAACACTCCTAACCCACATCCCAGATGAACCATCCTAACCCTATTACTGCACCATGAACCTGACTTCCCTGAGGAGATAACACCCACATCTGCCTCCTGCAACCGCACAGCCCCCTGCACCCCACACCAGAGCCTATTTCCTTTTGCTCACAGATTCCCCAAGGCCCAGACCACCCTCCAGGGCTCCCCACACCACTATCCTGTTCCCCACCTCATGTCCTAGGCCTAGACAACAGAACCCCAGACCACACAGGCCTCAGGATACAGCCTAGAGCACACACCAGCACTGCATCCTGCCTCCCTGGGCAAACTCCCCACAGCCACAGGAGAACCCTCCACCCTCTGGGCTGGGCCCCCAGACACACCCCCAACGCCATCACTGCCAGCCCCAGTTCTGAACCCACAGATAGCTCACCCAGGCCTTGCCAGTACCGCCCCCAGGTGACGGTTCCCATGCCCGAGCTGAGACCCTCCTGAACCCCCACTACCTCCCACAGGCAAACTCCATCTTCTCCAGCACCTCCCCATGGACATGACCTCCCCTCTGCCCCAGTCACCTCCCAGTGCCCCCACCACCTGTCCCTGATGAACCAGAGATTCTCCACATCAGCCTCATGGACACCCCACATCTCCTGCAGAACCCTGACCCTCCAGACCACCCCTACCTACCCCCATTGACCCCTTCCATTGCTTCCCAGGTTCCACTGTTCTCATTCAGGATGTGGTAACCCACTCCCTCACTAACCCTATCTGCCCCAGTGACCCCCCCCACCTGCCCTAGGTGCACCCCAGTCTCCTCTCCAATCCCACAGCCCTCCCCTTCTGGAACCCTTCAGTGCCCTCCCACCTGCCCAACAGTGCCCCCCAACCCCTAGCCTGTACCTCGAAAGGGGACATAGGACATGGTTCCTTCAGCCGCTCGCTAGTCCCGGGCGCTTGTCATGGATGAGGCTGGAAGTGGGAGAAGCCGAACCAAGAGAAAGTGGGGGGAGCTCCCCAGAGTGGGGAGAAGGGGGAGCAGGGGGTCGAGTGGGCCAAGGACATCAATGTGATATGTGGAAAAGGACTTCAGACAGCCGGAAAGAGGGGGCCCAGGAGTGTGGGGTGCAGGGGGTCCGGGGTGCAGGGGGTCCGGGGTGCGAAAGAACCCAGGGGATAAGGAGGGTCTGGGTTGCAGGTGCAGAGGGAGCAAGGAGAAGTCCTGGGGGCAAGAGAGCCGGGGATCTCGGGGGCCAGGAGAACGGGGTGCAGGGAGATCCGGAGGCAGGTGCAGAAGGCTATGGGGAGGGTCGGGGGGGAGGTGCAGAGGGATCCGGGGGGTAGGTACAGGGGATCCGGGGGGCCGGGAGAGCGGGGGGGCGGCAGCAGCGGCCGGGGCGGTGATGGGTGCAGCAGGAGCGGCCAGGCCTGCGCAGGGGGCCGCCCGCCTCCCACGCTGCCTGGCTGGGCCCCGCCGGGCCCCCGCAGCCGCGCCTCCCCCTCCCCCGCTCGCCGCCCGAGGACGCCGCCGCCGCCGCGGATGCTGGTGCTGGCGCTGGTGCTGAAGCTGCGGCCGCTCCAGCCTCGCGCACGGGCCCCGCGCGCTGCCCACTCTTAAAGGCGGCCGCGCGGCAGCTGCAGTGGGGGTGGGCGCCGCGCTGCGTGCGGCCGACAGAAAAGGGAACGGGCGCGTCCCCTTTAAACGTCGCCCCCGACACACACACCTCGGCCCGGAGGTGGGGGCACGTGGGCTTTGGAGGCGCGATAGAACGGGGTCCCTCGCCCACATTCAACTCTATGACCCCCCTGCCCCCCATCCAGCTCTATGACCCCATCCAGCTCTGACCCCTACCCCGCAGCGCCAACCCCTGCCCCCATCCAGCTCTGACCCCTGCCCCCCAGAGCCAACCTCTGCCCCCATCCAGCTCTATGACCCCTGCCCCCCAGAACCAACCCCTGCCCCCATCCAACTCTATGACCCCCTACCCCCCAGAACCAACCCCTGCCTCCATCCAGCTCTGACCCCTACCCCCCCACAACCCACCTGTCCCCACCTCCAGCTCTGACCCCTACCCCCCAGTGCCAACCCCTGCCCCCATCCAGCTCTATGACCCCTGCCCCACAGAGCCAATCCCTATGCCCAGAACCAACCCTAATCCCCAACCCACCCCCACCACCTCCCAAAGGTCCCATCCCCTGCGCTATGGCCCAGGCCCCAGGTCAGATCTCCGGCCACTCACACCCAGAATCCCTGCTCCCTCTCCAGACTGATGGTCTTGGCCCACCCTCCAGTGCCTCTTCCCCTGCTAACATCTCCTGTCCTGCCACCAAGTATTCCCTTGGAAATGTTCCCCTGGCCCCCCAGCAGTACCTGCCATTATCTCCCCCCACCAAACTCTTGCCCCAGCTCCTGCACCAACCAATCCCCACAGCTGTCTCCTGCTCTGAGGGTAGAGTAGGCAGGGCTGCCATTAATGGAGACAGCAGGGCAGTAGCAGGATGAGTGTCCATGTTCATGGGACTTGTGCGTGCAGGGGATTAGAGGCGGCCTTTGGCTATTAGGGGCCCTAGGCGATGGCCCATTGTGGGACCCCCATAGGCCCACCGGGGCCCCCCTCAGTGGCCCTGTTCCCCTTGCCCCCAGCCCCCCCTCGCTGCCCCCCCTCCAGTCCCAGTTCCCACCCATGTGGCCCTGGCCCCATGAGCCAGTTCCTCCTCCTGCTGCTGACCAAGGCAGATGCGGCTTTTGGGGTAGGCAAAGCAGGCGATGGGGCCCCTTACTACATGGGGCCCTAGGCGTGCACCTGCTTCGCCTGCCCCAAAAGCCGTCTCTGGGGAGGATGAGTGCTGGCAAGAGAGCAAGCAGTCAGTGCATTTGTTAAGGGTGGGTGTGCACAGAGCGAGTGTGAATGCAGAAGACTGAGAGTGCACCGTTTGAGTGCGCAGAGGGTGAATGTGATTAGAGTGGGTATGAGTGTACATGGGTCAGTAGCTTGGACAACTGTGCAAGCAAAGTGAGTGCAATTGGTGAGTCTGCATGCAGGGTGAGTGGGAGTGCACGTGGGGGAGTGTGACTGCAGGATCTCAGTGCATGGAACAAGCATGGAAGCAGGGTAAGTGTGCACATATTGACTGGGACTGAGTGTGAGTGTGTGGTTATGCACAGCAAGAGTGCATGCAGAATGAATGCAAGTGTGTATGGTGAGTGCACATGGGATGAGTACATTCAGGGTGAGGGTGCCTTGGAAAAGCACACTCAGGGCTAGTGGGAGTATGTGTGGGTTGAGAATGAGTGTGTGCAAGTGTGCATTCAGGATGAGTATGTGCAGAGCAAGAATATATTTGGGGTGAGTGTGAATGGGGCAAATATTCTTGGAGGATAAAGGTGAGCGTACATCTTGGCTGCTCACTGCCTGGGTGACAAAGGAGCTTCCCCATCTTGTGAGCTGGGGGCGGGGTGTGACTCCACCACTCTGTGTATGGTTATGTAACAGCCCCCCATTAGTGGGTCAGGAGAGGAACTCATGCCCCAGGGAGTGTTTCTAGGGCAGTTCCAAGCTCTTGAGGGGGCGGGGGGAGATGAGTGTGTGTGTGTGTGTGTGTGTGTGTGTGTGTGTGTGCGCGCGCGCGCGTGCGCGCGCAAGTTTGGGAGTGCACAGGTGGGATGGATTGTTGTGTAGGCATTTGCTGGGTGCACAGAGCTATCCATGGGGCAAGTTTTAGGGATCGTGTGTCATGTGGAGTAGTGCACTGGGATGTGTGATAGGAGGAGCATATTTTGAGGGGCATATTTTGGGTGTGAGTACATTGGAAGGATAGTGTTGTGTTAATGTGTGGTGCACTAGGGATATGTGTTGTGCTGTGGTTCCTGAGGGATGTGGTGTGTTAGAACAGGAGTAGTCATTATGGACAGCAGGCCAAATCTGGCTGCCAGAGGCTTTTGAACACCCCCTGACTGTTTTCTTTCCTTATTATTTCAATTCGTATTATTTGGGTATGATGGTCTCTGGAGTCTGGACTTGAATGAATGAATGAACAAACCTTGCACCAAAATACTTGACTCTCCCTGTGTTAGTACATATTCATAGTGAAATGGATGTTAGGGAACAGGAAAGTGCACTGGGGTGGGTGTTGTGTTGAGCGTGTCTGTTGTGTTAGGCATTAGGGAAATGTTGGGTGTTAGGGGTAACCTGTCACAAGACATTGGGACCCTGGTACATTATACTCCTGGGCCCCATCCACTCCCATTTCACCTCCATTTGGGGGCAGGCATCCAAGCTCAGGTTCTGGTGCAATTGTCCCCTGTTCTCATCAGCTGCACTCAGGGTGTCCTTGGTAAGTTAGGGGCTCTGGCACTGTGCTACTTTCTAGCGTGTCTGTATCTGAATGGGTGTGCTGTTAATGACCGCTAGACCCACCCCCTGCAGCAACTCATTCTGGCCCCACCCCTCCCTGCTGGGGGGTGGGCAGAGCTTGAACACGAGGTTCCCTTCCCCACCCCAGTCCAAACAGCCATCGAGCAGCGTTAACCCCAAACCCAGGGGTGTGGCCTGGTGCGCCCCTAGGATGAGTTTACCCTGCCCCCCGGTGTCCTGTCACAGCCTGGATCCCTTTCGTGGGGGCCGGGCAAAGGCAGGCCGTGTCTCAGGGGCGCTGGACCGGACTTGCGGAGCTGGGCTCAGACCCCGTCCTCGGGCTGCAGGTTGCAAGCGACTGAGACTCAGGCACGTGGGGGGCGGGATTTGATCAGTGACCCTCGGGGGGCGGGGTTTAGGCAGCGGCGTGCAGCTGTCCTGGGTCACGTGGGGCGGACGGGCCTATCGGCTGCCCCTGTCTGATTGGGGGCACTAGCGCGCTGGCCGCAGGTAGGAGTCGGGGCCCGAGAGCGCTGCGCTGCGTTCCGTTCCCCCCGCAGTCGGGGCTGCCCCGGGATTGTTGCCTTGCAGGGCCGGCCCCAGTCCCAACCTGCCGGGCAGAGCCGGGCCCGTGGCAGCGCGCCCTGCCGATGAAAGCTGCTTGCTGCGTGAGTAAGCGCCTGGCCCGGCGGGGTGGGGTTGATCCGGCCCGCGCGGGTTGCAGCCACCTCTGGGGCGGCCGCGGCACAGCGCTCCGTGGGGCCGGCGGGGCTGCGTGGGAGGCCAGCTGCGAGCCCCAGCCCGGTCCTTTCCTTCCCCGCTCTCTCCCCGCAGGCGGCGCTCCTGGCTCTGTTGATGGTCCCGCTGCTCCGCACGGCCCAGCGTCTCTTCTCCATGGCGGCGGGAGCCTATAGCCCGGGAAGCCTGTCGGCCGCCTTCGTCACCTGCCCTTCGGAGCAAGTGGCCAAGGAGATCGCAAGGTGGGGGGCGGGGGTAGGAGGGAAGACCCGCCCCGCCCCCCCCCCCCGGGGGGGGGGGCGTTAGAGTGGGAGCCTGGGAGTTAGGCCAGGACTCCTCTGCTCTTTCTCTGGTTCTGGGAGAGGGGACTACTGGCTTAGAGTAGGGGGCGGGAGCCAGAAACCTGGGGCTGACCCTGGGAGGAGAGGGGCTCGTAGCTCGAGGCCAGTCAGGGACCCAGGTAACACTCAGGTCTGTATCTTTTCCAGGGCCCTGGTGGAGAAGCATCTAGCTGCCTGTGTGAACATCGTGCCTCAGATCACATCCATGTGAGTGCAGTCCCTCTGGGGGCCACCTTAAGCCTGGAATTGAGGGGGACAGGGAGTAGCCTCTGGGCTGATGCTCTTTACACCCCTCTCATGAGCTCCCATGCTGCTCTCTTTCAGATATGAGTGGAAGGGGAAGATTGAAGAGGATGGAGAGGTGCTGCTGGTGAGAGTGCCCATGGGGAAGGTTTTGGGGGTGCCTATATGGGCAGGGAGGGGCCCTATGACCCTCGCTTCACTCTGCCTGTCTGGGGGGGGGGGAGCAGCATGTGGACACCCCTGACTTTTTACCATCTGTCTGTCCCCAGATGATCAAAACCCGGAGTTCCCGGATCCCGGCACTGACTGACTTGGTCCGGTCAGTCCATTGTCTGTTCATTTCCTTCCTGTCTGGGATCATGGTGCTCGGCCTGGGTCAGCTGGTACAGAGCCCGGAGGGACTTGCGGGGGTGTGCAGCCTCTTGTGGGAAGGGCGAGGGGTGGCAGTTAGGGGCAGAGCAGTGAATCACAGGTGGTGTCAGGAAATTCTGGCCCTTTCACCCCTCTAACCCCCACCCCATTTCCCCACAGGTCCATGCACCCCTATGAAGTGGCTGAGGTGATTGCACTACCCATCGAGCAGGGGAACGCACCATACCTGCAGTGGGTTGGGGAGGTGGTGCCAGAGTGAGACCTCTGCCTGCCCGCCCCCTCCAGACATTGCAGCAACAGAACCCAGCTACTGGAACGGGGGAGCTGCAGCCACTATATTACCCCAGTGCTCCATTTACATGCCCCCACAGCCCTGCTGTACTGGGGGGAGGGTGGTGCCTGGGGCACCCCCTCCATTGAGCAGGCAGAGGCTGGCTGCAGCAAGCGCTTTATTGCGGTGGAGTTTGTACAGTCAGAATGGCCATGGTGGGAGCAGGGAACGTACGCCATCTGTACAGCAGGTCACAAGTGGGGTGGGTGAGTGTGCTGAGGGGAACCCCTCTCCTCCCATTTCTGGGCCCCCTTCTGCCTTGGCCAGCCCCATGGCAGCAGGGTACCCCAGGCTCTGCCTTCCCTCTTTGCGCCTTGTCAAATAGTACTTTTACAGAATAATAAAAATGCAACAAGAAAATAAACCTTTTGCCTACAATAAAGCATCTCCGGAGGGGCAGTGCCCCCCAGCCACCCTAAGGGGCCGTCTCTGAGCAGCTCTAGGCCACTCCTGCCTTACATCCAAGCTAAGGGTGAGACCCTCCCAGTGCCATCAGAGAGGGTCAGATCCACACCCTGCCATGGGGAGGGACCCGACCCAGTGCTCTGCCTCAGCAGCTGTTGCACGTGGGAGGGATGGGGGGAAACAGGACTCCCTGCTGCCCCCCATCAGAACATGCCCCCTCCACCCCATTCCACCAGATACTGGACAGTGCCATCTAGGGTAACCCGACGGGCCAGGATGCGGACAGCTTCGCCCCGCGCCAGCCGACCCATCGCTCCAAAGTAGCTGCTGCTGGTGGGGGCTGGGCCTGGACCCAGAGCGCTGGAGGAGGAAGGGGTGGCTAGGGGCTCTGTCTGGACCTTGGGGCTGGGAACTGGGCGGTTCACATAAGGCAGCAGAGTGCGGGCAGGGGGGTGCTCAGGGCTCTCACTCTCCGGGGCCGGTACTTCACGGGGGTCCGGGCTGGCTGTGGTGCTCCTGTTACAAAACAAGGAGCATCAGGGGGAGCCTACACTGCAAAATGCTTCTCCCTCCCTCCCCCCAGAGCCCTGTCCCCTCCTCTGCCCAGTCCCGGCCAGAACCTGTTTTAGAAGTTGGCTCCCAGCCTGAAACAATGCAAGGACAGTCCTGCTCTGGAGCCGCAAGGCAATCCCATGTCTGCTGCAGAGGACTCAGCCCTTGTTCTAGAACGGATGCCTCAGTCCTTGCCCTCGACCTTTCCTTCGGGGCCCTGCCCTTCAAAGTCTGAGCCCCCTCCAGAGCAGGTAACACTCCAGCCCCCCACTCTCACCTCAGGCTCCGGGCAGTGTTGGCGGATGGGTGGAAGGAGGCAAACATCCTGATGGGAGCACTGTGGGAAGAGAGAGATGGGGTGAATGTGGGGCTGGGCAAGGCGGCTTCCACCCCCCGCTGGTCCCGCCTCACCTCTCCAGGCAGCGGGCGTCGGTGCGGCGGAAGTTGTAGGTGCTGCAGGCGCCACTGTACCCACAGTAGTTCTGGCTAGCACTGACTGGAGGCTCCACCACCTGCGGGGAAGGACAGTCAGTGGGGGGCCCGGTAGGGCAGGGGGCTCCCGGCCTTCTCTGGGGTGATGTAGGAGGCTCTAGGGTACCTGGGTGAGGGCTCTGTCCAGCCGCCACTTCTCCCTGCTGCTCCTCAGCTCCATGGTGTCTGTGGGTTCTGGGGGGGCCTTGCGCCTCCGTGGCTTCCGGCGCCCTGCCCCACTGCTGCCCTGCCCTGAAAGGAAGCTGTAAGAGACCCTCCTTATCTGCACAGCACGCCGGGGGGGCCGCGCCTGCTCCACTAGGAGCTCAGGAGGGCTGGGTCACTGACCCCTGGTGGGAACGGGGAGAAAGACCTGCCCAGGCCCTGTGCCCCTCCCGCCAACACTATCTGCTGCTGTGGACATAAGCTGCCCCCAGGGGAAGACACACCCAAGGTCTCTGCTTGCTGTGCCCTCTCCCAGGGTTCCCCAGCTCCGCGCCCACTTGCCAGCCCCTTTCCCTGCATCTCCCATGTGCACCATGTCCTCTCCCCTGCACCCCCCCCAATACTAGCCTGCCCACCAAAGCCCCCCTGCTGGAGCCCCGGGAAGCTGGGTGCATGTGGGGGCAGCGGAGGCTGCTCACCTGCTGTCAGGAAGTGGGGGCTGCCCCTGGGACTGCTGGGCTGTGGAACCATCACGGCCCACAGGGCACTGGGGTGCAGGAGGCGGCACTCGCATGTGGAGCCCAAATAGACCCTTCCGCTTCTTGATCTCCTTCCCTGAAATAAATCTGGAGACGAGAGACCAGACTCAGGTCTGCAGGGCAAATAGCTCCCATTCGAACTTCCATTCCCCAGGGAAGGGCAGCGCAAAGGGCTGTGCACGACGGAGTGGGCGTGCTGCTGTAGTTCCCAGGGGGCACAAGAGTGCATGAGGACTAGCGTGGTTTGAGGGGGCGGGGCAGAAGAATGCAGCAGGCCAGGGAAGGGATGGCACGATTGGGAGTGGGTGTGAAGTGTGCAAGAGGATGGTGTGACCCAGTGAGGGTGGTAAGGAGGGGCAGCACATGTGAGAGGCGAGTAGGAGGGGGTGGTGCGGTGCAACTCAGCAAAGGTGCGAGGCTGTGGGAACACGAGGGCCAGCATGGTTCCAGGTGGCTGGGAGGAGGAGCATACAAGGGAATGTGATTCACGTGGGTCTGAGGGCTGGTGTGGTTTCAGCTGAGTGTGAGGGGACAGTGCAATTCAGTGTTGCTGCAAAGACAATATGGTTCCAGTTGAGTGCTAGGGTGTGACAGCACGTGTGAGGGCTGGCGTGGTTCCAAGGGGGTGTGAGGACGTGGTGTACGTGCAAAGGCCAGCACGGTGCAGCGTGCATAGAGGTGGTGCAATTCGGCGAGGGTGCAAGGACTGACATGGTTCTAGGTGGGTGGGTGGGTGTAGGGGCCACAGAGAGTTACATAAGCTCCTCCCACCTGTCTTTGTGGTTGCTCAGGGCACTCAGCAATTGGCTGTACCGGTCCCTCTTGGGCGTATCCGAGAGCTGCAAGGACCAATGACAACAGACGAGGGAACAGTGAGGCCTGCTGTCCATTACCTCCTGCTTTCTCCACCTGGTCCCCCAGCAGAATATCCACCCCTCAAGCTTGCAGCTGGCCCTTGGAGTCGTTCCCACCCCACTCCACCCTCTCTGCCTGCCTGGGTACCCTCCCCTTGGTCCCCAGCATCCCTCTCCCACAGCCCTATCCCTTCCTCACCTCTTCCCACTGCTCCTCCTTGCCCCCCACTCCTCACAGCCCCTCCCCGCCTTGCCCCACCTCGCCCAGCAGCAGGCTGTCCCAGTTCTCGCTGGCAAAGGGCAGGATCTCCCGCTCAAAATCGAAGTATTTCTTTTTGCAGCAGATGCTAAGGTGATAGAGAATGAGATGGGCCACGTCCACCCTGCAGGGAAAGGAGGGGGTCAGTGCTGGTACGCAGGGACACGTACTGGATGTGCAGTGCAGGAACCAGACTCACCATCTCAGGGGCAGTCTCCGAACGCTCTCAGGGCCCCCAGTGCAGACACAGCACTCAAAGACGTAAAACCTGGAAGAGACCAAGGTGAGTGCCCTCATCTGTCAGTGAAGGGGAGAGAGGATCTCCCCTCCCCAGCCCCACAACTGCATAGTGCAGTGGGGTGAATTCCAGCCCCCAACTTGAGTCCCTCTGTCTCCCCACCTGTCTCCATAAAGCAGCGGCTTGCTCAGACACTGGGTGCACGCCTCATGGAACCACTGGGCACAGCTGCAGCACTGTAACATCTTCAGGTTCCACCTGGACAGAGAGGGAGTCTGAGTGGTCAGGCAGGAGTGGCCCTCCATTCCCCACCTCACCCACCCAGCTGGAGAGAGACAGGAGTTACTTGCTGACCCACTCTAGGCATCACCCAGCTCGAGAAATGCCCTCCTCTCCATCCCATGAGCAGCTCCAGAAACCCAGCTTCCATCCAGAATGGAAAGGCCTAGAAAAATCTCTCCCCCTTAGGAGACACTGCCATAGAAACCTGCTCCCTCCAGCACTCAACTCACTGCAGAAACCTCATCTTCATCTACAGCCACCTAATCTGGAACTTTTATGAGGAAAATCTCATGTTGGAAGCTGCTTGGGAAATTTGTTTTAGAAAGACCATCCTGTTCTAGAATAGAAATGGCTCTAGAAAAGAACCTACCCCAACTGAAGCTGTTTTAGGTACCTGTGAAAATCAGGCTGGACTTTATAAACACTATGCTACTTATACCAAAATATCCAGTTGCAGACAGTACTCCAGAATCTTTTCTAGAAACTGCATCTCACTTCAGAACCCAATCTAGTCCAGCGCTCGCCTCAATATCATCCTCCTAAACCTGAACTGGCCTTCAGCCACAAGACCAATTCTAGAAACTGTTTGGGTCTGCTTTAGGAACCTCCAAATCCAGCTCTTGCTCTGGAAACTGACCTCCCTGTGCAAAGCATACTTTAGAAACTTGGTCCAACTCCAGAACCTCCATTCAGTCCAAAGCTACTCCCGAAATCCAAATCCAAATGGTTTTTCTGGAGCTAAGTAAGACTCCAGCTACCATAGCTCAGAAGCCACAAACTCATTTGGGGTACATGTTACCTGCTCTATCACAGGAGCCAAACTGAGGGACATGGGTACAATCTAGACCTGAAAGCCCACTACTCCAGAGCAGCACCAGGAAACCCACTTTGGCAGGAGCAGGAGTGTCCCTGATTTCTGCTGTTCACCACAAAGAAGCAGATAGAGCAGCAAGTGCCGAGTGACCTCAGGAACCTGCAGGACCAGAAGGGGAACTTACTCTCCAGGACCTCCACAATAGCAGTAACACTGCTGCCGATTGGTCAGGTGCGCAGGATCCCACTCCAGAGCCTTCAGCTGATAGGGAAGCACCAACTTCATGCTCAGCATAGCCTTGGCATAGGGGCCTTTCTTGAGCGCACCCCCCCTCTACCAGAGAGAGCAGAGAGAGGCTGTGTGAGATGGGAGGGATGCAAACTAAATAGCTCCATCTACAGGGGGACAGCAACTGGGGGGTGTCTGAATCAGAGGGATACACATACTGCGAGGCAGAGGACTCATCAGAGGGTGGGAATCAGAAAGACAAATCTGCCGGGGGTGGGGGAACAGGAGCTGGGGAGACACCTCCTGTGTGCAGGGCAATAGGAGTCAGGGGATACACCACCACCTCTTTATCAAAGGCTCCACTTGGGAGCACGAGGGAAGATGTCTGGCTTCCCCCAGCTGCCAGCCCCACGCTCACCTTGGTGGCCACAGCAAAGACACACTGTCGGCACATCCATGCGCCAAGCACTCCAGCCCCATTGCTGCTTGCATCCAGCACCCTGGGCAGGTGACATTCCTGGTGGTAGGCTGCAAGGGGAGAGAGCTGGTGAGAGGAGAAAGGGGATCCAAGCTGGCCAGGGAAGGCAGAGGAGGAGAGGACCACTTACTGTGCCCACATTTCTCACACCGCACCAACTCGTTCTCTGGGTTCACGGCCTCCGAATAACACACACAGCAGATCTCCTCCCCAGGCACGGCAGCTGTGGTAGAGAACAGAACCGGCCTGAGCAGTGCTTTGCCCAGGAGTGCAATAGCAGGGCTGAGGAGCACCAGCAGCATTGTGTGTACGGAGGGAGCACAGGGCAGGGTCTGTGAGTCAGGAGAAAGGGCCACTGCCAAGCTGTGGGTGGGGAGCCCAGGGGTAGGATAGCAGGGAGCTGTGAATCAGGACTGCAGAATCCTGGAAGAGCTGTGTGTGGCAGGAGCCCAGGCCTGGGAATGGGCCGGGAAGAAGGGGAATCAGCGGGGCTGAGGAGGAGAGGTGGCTTGAGGAGAGTTGTGGGGCGGAACCCTGGAGCTGTCAGCTGGGAGTGAGAGCACAACAGGACTCCGGCGCTTACCAGGGTTAATGTCTTTCCAGAGCACTAGGAACTGGGAATTGTCCTCAAACTGAACCAGACAGACCTGCCGGGAGGCATCCACCTGGCAGGAGAGAGAGGGTGGGTAAGCGCAGGGAAAGTCACTGGAGGAGGGGCTGGTACAGGACAACCTCGCTTACCTTCTTGATGGTGCCCAGGTAGAGCAGGCCATCGGTCCAGCGGGCCAGGACATCCTGCCCCTCCCAGAAGCGGGGCCGGCTGGGAACCGCAGCGGGGACTGGGGCAGCCGGTTGTTTCCAGGGGCCAGAAGTCAGGCGGGAGCTCGTGCGTGTCACCCGGGAAGACTGAGGAGGAGGCGGCTCGCTCGCCATCACATTGTGACCAATCTGCCAGGTGAGGGGAGAGGGTCAGTCACCTGCCAAAGCTTGGGATGCAACCCAGGATTCTTGACACTTGCCCACTGCATCCCTTTACACAGCAAAGGGGGGTCAGATCTGGGGAGCTAGCTTTGGTTTGGGGGCACTGTTTACTAAGGGGCTCACAGACTGAGAAGTGTATCAGAATCAGGGATCATTTCTTGGAAGGAGACCAGAGCTAGGGAGGGATTCTCGAGAGGTGCCTTAGACCCAAGGGGTCTGATCTGGGGATGTCCCAAATTGAGGGGGGCCTCTGTGGCTTCCCCCAGATCTGGTGGACCCAACATCAGGGTGTCTGGGATCCTGGGCTGTCCTCTCTGGGGGCATCTGGGAATCCCTCAGCTTCTGGGAGCCCACTCCGGTACCTGACAGTTTCTCAGATCTCAGGAGCCCAGTCATGGAGGTCCAAGATTCAGGGGATCAACACCAAAGTGTCTAGGATCCAGGAGTGTCTTGGAAGTTGGTAACCACTTTCAGGGGGTCTGGGATCTATGGGTGTCTTGAATTTGGGGTGCCCTCTCTGGGAGATCTGAGATCAGGGGGTTCCAAATTGGGGGGGCCTCTGGGACCTTGGGTTGTCTTAGATTCAGGATGCCTCCCTGAGAGTTAAAAAAAATATCTTAGATTAGGGATCCTCATTGGGGGTTGGATTTGGGGGCCCTCTCAGGGATGGTTCTGGGGTAGTCTCTGATTCAGGGAGCCCTGGGGTCTGGGGGTGCCCTGCATCTGGGCCCCCTCTCTGGAGTGTCTCCCATTCAGGGATCTTCTTTGAGATGGGTGTGGGATGTGGTGGTGTCTGGGATCCAGAGGGCCTTCTGGGGTGGGTCTGGAATCAGGGAGCCAGTCTGGTGTGGGGATGTCTCCACTGAGGAGGATGGAGGGGCCCTCTGGCTGGGGAGCCCCATCTCTCTCCCTGCAGGGGGAGGAGGTGCTCCTTCGCCCTCAGCCCCTCCTGCCCTTACCAGGTCTCCAAGTCTCCTGTGAGGGTAGGGCCGGCTCTCCCCCCAGCCTGGGGAGGGGGCCGTCGGGGGCTGGGGAGGCTGCCCGGGGCTCAGGGGGCAGAGAGCGGGCCCCTCTGCGGATCCATCCTAGAGCTGAGCCGTGACGCAGCAGCAGCCGCCAGAGCAGGGAGGAACAAGGGGGGATGCGGAGAGACGCCGGGGAAGGGACCCCCCCTCGTACCCCCCTTCTGGCGCTGCCTGCAGAGCAGGCCCTCGGCATCTCCCCCCAGGGCCCCCCGGATCTGCACCGACGGCGGAGCACAGCGCTGGATGGGGGGAGCCCACCCCTGCCCCCCGTGCCAGCCCCGGGCCGGATCAGACGGGACACCCCCGGGGAAAAGCCCGGCCAGTTCCCACCAGCCTGGGGTCACCCCTGGGCGTCTCCTCCCCTAACACCCCTTCGGCCCCTACCCGTAACTAGCCACCCTCTTCCTCTGCCCCCCACATCCCCTGGGGCTGCTCCTCTCTCCTCTGACCTGCCCCTCTCCCTCCACCCCTTCCCTCCTGTAGCCCCCCCTCCTCCTGCCCCCCAACCAGCCACTCCCCCCATCCCTTCGGACTGCTCCTCCCTCCGTGGACCTGCTGCCCCGGCTCTGCCCCCTCCCCACCTTCTACCCCCCAACCAGCCACTGCCCCACATCCCCTCGGGCTGCTCCTCACCTCTTTCCCCTCCACTCGCCTTCCCTCCTGCAGCCCCCCCCTCCCCCGTCACCCCCTCTCCTGCCCCCCAACCAGCCACTGCCCCAACCGCTGCCCCACATCCTCCCGGGCTGCTCCTCTCTCCTGTGACCTGCCCCTTCCTAGAGCCCCCCTCCTCCGTCCCCCCGCCCCACCTTCTGCCCCCGAACCAGCCACTGCCCCTTGCTCCTCCCTTCGGCTGCCCCATCACCCCCCCCGCACACTTCTTCACTTCCAGGACCCACCGCCTCACTTCTCCCCCCCCCCGCCCGTCACCCCCACTCCGCCCCGCCCCCAGCCCCTTTGGCCCGTCCCGGCTCTCGCGCAGCTGTCGCGCGCCTAGCGCACTTAGTATACTAGCCTGCTGGGCCAGGTGGGCAAAAAACCCGGAGCTGGAGTCGGGGCGGGGCAGGAAGGGCAAAACGGAAAACGTGGAGCGGGGGGGAGGGGGAGTTGAGGCGAGGCCCAAAGCCCGGAGCTGGAGTAGATCAGGAACAGCTCGAGGTCCGTTACAAAGCCTGAGGCGGAGCAGGCGGTGTTCGATCGGAGCCAGAGTCGTCCTACTGGGGAGATGGAAATTGTGGAGTGGAGCACGGCTGGACCAGAAAGAAACCCACAACTGAGCCATGGCGCTGCAAAGCTCCCAGAAGAGCCAGGCCTAGGGAGAGTTAAAGCCCAGCCGGGAACACGGCCAGGGACAGAGACCAGGCACTGGGACAGATGCGCTGTGCGGCTGTTCCCTGACTCGGTGCATGTTTCCTCGCTGCCATGTTGTGCGCACCCGACCCACCTCAGCCGGGATCCTGCTCCGATTTCTCACTTGTCTACTCCTTATATACTCTCGCACGATCCAGATCCAGATTTTCCAGCCCTTCGGTCTGTAGCATCTCTTCCATTCACTCGAAATCCAGATCCATATTTCCCAGCTCTCCAGTCTGTACAGTCTCCCCTCCCAGACAGAAATCCAGATCCAGATTCCCTGGCTCTCTGGTCTATATAACCTACCCTCAGACTCTATATAGTGCGAGACACTCTGGTCCAAATTCCCTCCTCCCAAGCCCCTGCCATCCAGTTTCATTTCTGAGCTCTCCAGGCCACATATTCCCCTTACTGCTCAGGATCTGGCCCTTTTCCCACCTCTCTGGTCCTCATTTCCCCACACATACAAGGGAGGGAACTGCCTTTCTATCCCCCTCCGGTCAGAAAGTCAGCCAGCCCCATACCCCCATTGCACCCTCCAGTCACAGCACCAGGCCCAGCTGCGATCCCAGAACAGGCAGAGCTACAGACTGAGGAGGGCTGGGAAATAACCAGAATGTACATGACTCCGTAACAAAAGGGGGCATTGGGAATAACCAAGGGTAGCAAGGATGGGGGGAAGACTTCCTTTCTTGCAGCCTGTGGGACTCCTCGCCACTGGGCATTAGCCCTGGGGACCCCCTGCCCTGATCTTAGCAAGACATGACAACCATGGAGGTTCTGAAACCCATGGCCCCTGGCCCTAAAGGAGACAGAGATCGGGGCTGAGGGAGCGGGGGACACAGTGAGAGAACAGGGCAGTCTCCTGCTAACGCAGGAGATGGGTGTACTGGGGGTGGCAGGAAGTGTGGGCAGGATGGTTGGGCTGCGAGGGAGTCATGGTGGGGGACTGAGAGAGGATGACTCCCATGCAAGAGTTAGGGTCTCACAGCAAACAGTTTTATTCTGGGGACCTAAGGGCCCCCATTCCAGTGCAGACCACCAGTCCCCCATGCTCACACAGAACAAGCCACTTCCAAGCGCCCCTCCCGCCCCCCGGGGAGAAACAGGCGGCATAGGAAGCACAGGTGGGGATGGGGAGGATTAGGGAGGGAGCCCAGCAGCTATGGGGAGAATAGGTTGAGAGGGGTGGGGGCAACATGGGGAGCATCAAGGGAGAGAGGGGGAAGGGATGCTGGCAGCAGGGAAGGGGGACTGGAGAGGAAGTTAGTTCTTTATTGTCTGTTCATGCCCCTGACTCTGGCTTCTGTCCTGGAGTTCACTGTCTTATTGTGGGGGTCACAGACCAACCCCCAAAATCTCAGCTTCCATGGGCACGTCTCACTCCGATTTCTGGGGGCAGAAGACAGTCAGGTAAGAATCACACATGCTCCAGCCCCTCCCAGCAGGGGGGCGCTGTGGGGCAGGAGCACCAGTGGGGCATGAGGGGAGCTCCTGGCTACTCCCGCCTCTTCCAGTTGGAGGCTCTGCAGGGTGTGGGGCGGGAGCACCGGTGGGGCACTGGGGGTATTTACCTTGCTTTTCTCTTCGGCTCCAGATGCAGAGACTGAAAAAGGAACCGAGAAAGAGTGAGACCCCAGCTGTCCCGAGCAAGAGGGGTGGAGACATGGGCAGTGGGTCTTGACTGGACTAGGGGCAGCACGGGGTGAAGAGATGAACAGGGTGGAGAGGGAGGCAGCCGGCAGTGGAGGGCACATGGGGGCTGAGGGTGTATAAGGGGGCTGTATGGAGGGGTGGCCCAGTACCCTGACTGCAAAGGTGGGTGGATGGGGACTGGGGATCAGAGCCTTCTTTCTGAGGAGGCAGAAGGGCAGAGGGTGTGGAGGTGAGTGTGGGGGAGTCACACAGGGGGCTGGGGTATGTCAGGGATAATGGGGGCAAGGGGACGTACCCTTGTTTCCGAGGAAGCGGAAAAGACCATAGAGCAGGAATGCAGCCAGAAACATCCCGATGGCATCCTCCAGTGAGGGGCCGGTGGCACCTAGAGCAGGGAGGACAGTGAGACCGAGAGACACTCCCCACATCTTCCCGTGTGGCCTCCTGCCTCTCCCCCGCACCCGATTACCCCCTCCTTTTGAATCTCCCACCCCGACCCACATTCCCATGTTATCCCTCGCCTGCCCTCCACGCTGTCCCCACCTGCCACACGGAGCTGGACACTCCTCCGCACGGGGGCAGCCAGGGCGACGTGGGTCACGTGGCAGCTGTAGGTGGCGCCGTGGTCACTGGGCTTGATGGGTGCCAAGCGGGCAAAGCTGGTCAGGCTGTAGGTGCCGTCAGGGCCACGCCGGTGCCCTGACTCCCAGGTTTCAGTCACATACTCCAGGAGGTGGCCCCCCGCCTCACCCGGCCCCCGGTGCAACCAGCTCACCGTCACATCCAACGGGTAATAGCCAGTGACCTCACAGGCCAGTTCAGCAGGTACCCCAGGGGCCACCGAGAGGGGCTCGGGGCGCAGCGTCACCACAGGAGGCTCTGAGGGGAGAGGGGTTAGAGACTGGTCCCACACAGTCCTGTACAGGCCAGCCCAGCATCCCTCCTCCCCTGGGCGATGCAGATAGCAATCAGAGCACAGCATGATCACGGGGGCTCGGAGGGGAGGGGGTTAGAGACTGGTCCCATACAGCCCTGTACAGCCCAGCCCAGCATCCCCCCTCCCCTGGGCGATGCAGATAGCAATCAGAGCACAGCATGATCACGGGGGCTCGGAGGGGAGGGGGTTAGAGACTGGTCCCATACAGCCCTGTACAGGCCAGCCCAGCATCCCCCCTCCCCTGGGCGATGCAGAGAAGCCGCAGGGTGCAGCATGGCAGTGGGGGCAGGTTCAGGAGGGTGGGGTGAAGATGATTGGTGGCCTAATCAGGCCTCCATCCTCTCTTGTGCGGTGCCACTAGTGGGGCCCTGGGCGGTAGGAGGGAGGGATTACAGTCTAGTCCCACCCAGCCTCGTATAGCCCAGCTCAGCATCCCCAAAGTCAGTGGTTTCTAGGGGGCCCTGCCGCTGCGTCAATAGGGGAGCTCCAGAACGCCACCAGTGCAGAGTAAATATTGGGACTCACAGCCTAGGCTGTGGGAATACTGTTTCACAGGCCTTCCCCACAATCAGTGGGGTTCAGCAGGGTCATGCTTTCAGCCTCTGGTAGGAGATGTGTGGGATGCAAAGATCTTCTCATGCCCATGTCCACCCAAGCCAGGCCCCCCCAACTCACCAGTGATGCGCAGCTCCAGGGCCTGCTGGGCGTGGAGGTGGGGCAGGTAGACGGTGCAGATGTAGGTTCCATCGTGTCGCACCCCAACCTGGTGCAGCCGCAGCGAGACATTGGTGTGTGTGCCCGCCCTCCCCTTCTCTAGGAACAGCTGTGCCCCCTCCTCGGCCACATGGGCCCGGCCCGTCACCCCGTCGTAGGCCAGCACCACGCGTCCAGCACCCCGGTACTGGTACCGCCACTCCACCGAGAACGGGCCGGGCGGTGCCGTGAACCCACAGTCCAGCAGCACATCCCGGCCCAGGCAGGAGTGCAGGTGGGGGGTGCGGGAGAACACAGACAACACCGCTGGGGGAGAGACAAGGGGATTACTGCTGTCAGCACCATGGGAGGAGTAGGGCTGTGAGCACCACGTGGACAGTGCCACGAGGGGCAAGGGGAAGAGCTCAAGGCTCCAGGGAGAGAGGGGATCCCCCCAGCAGGGTTTTGGGAGGAAGCCACTCTTATTTGATCCCTGCCCTATAAACCCATTGCCCTAGATACCAGTTGCCACGGTGACTGCCGGCTGCTGGGATGCCTCCTCTTCACCCTTGAGGACAGCACTGACCCCATAGCCCCCAGGGAGGGTCTGGACACTGCTGATGAACCAGGTGCCCCCCAGGCTCCGGGGGCTGCGGTGGTCGGGCGTCAGGCCGGCCGCCCAGGGCACGTGGGCCTCTTGGGGCAGGTAGGCGTTGATCTCACAGGACGGCAACTCCTCCTCTTTGGGGTGCCCCACCGCTGGGAGGGGGACGCGGCGCAGGGCCCCTGCAGGGTCTGGTAGGAAGAGAGGAATCAGGGGGGAGAGACGTGTACACCCCAAAAGGATTTGGGGGTAGACTCAGGGCAGGGAGAGGCATGGATCCCTCAAGGCCCTCTCTGGGAGGGGGATGTGCTGCAGGGTCCCTGGACTGTGGGGGGCAGTTGCGGGGCACATGCTGTGATGGCAAGGACCATCCTGAGGTCCATGTCGGGTGGCAGGACAGTACAAGGTGAATGTGGGGCAGCCCCAGCGGGGGGGAGAAGAGTGGGGGGCACTAGGGAAGGATGGGGAAAGGGAGTGTGAGGGGAAGAGATGGGGAGGAGCAGGGTGTGGAGTGTAGGTGGTGACACTGGAGGGCAGGCAGGATGCAGGGGTAGCCCTGGGGGGGCAGGAGAGGACAGCATGGTGGCGTGGGGGGCAGGTGCCAGTGGGTGAGGTGTGGGGTGGCACTGAGGAGCAGGGACGTGGCGGGGGGGGGGGAAGAGATGTACCAGTGATATCGAAGACCATGCCAGGCTCCAGGTCAGAGGGCAGCTCTGTCTCGGGGTGCTCCTCTCGTGCCCCCCGCAATAGCAGCAGCGCCCGGCGCTGGGTCACAGAACTGGGCATCACCCCTGCGCCCCGCCCAGCCTCCTCCACGAACCAGCAGTTCAGCCGGGAGGGCCCCGTAGAAACCAGGCACAACACCAGCCCTAGGGGATAGGGGTCAAGGGGGACACGTGAACCCCCAAGGTCCCGACCTCCCTGGGGCACTGGATTGCCCCCAGACTGCCCGGATCCTCCCCTGGTTCCACACCCCCAGACCCAACACCCAGCAGCTGCCTCCTCGCCACTTGCCCCACGTCTTACCCAGACCTCCTCCCCCCCCCGGGGGAGCATGCCCCCCAGCTCAGGTGTACGCAAGGCCACAAGACAGGCTGGGGGGGGGGTGACGGAGCTCTGAGCGCTGCGATCTGTGTTGGGGGGTCAGGGTCCCTGGGCAGCGGGGGGAGCCGCGCCAGGAGACGGACTCGGTTCCCCTGCGGGAAGTGGGGCGAAGGTGCATCCTCTGGATGGACGGCCCGAGAGCTATGGGGGTTCTGAGGACGGACGGGGAGAGGAGAGTGGGGTCCCTCCGCGAGCCCCCCCCCCTTACCGGGCAGAAGCAGGACCAGGATCCCCAGGGGGGCGCGCGCGGCCATGTCGCGGCAGGATGGAAATACCCCCCCCGCACTTCCACTTTCACTTTCACTACGGCTGGGCGGGACAGACAGACAGACGCACGGCCCTGCCCCGAGCCCTCCCTCCATCCCCGGCCCCCGCGGGGCGGCGCAGTAGCTCCCCGTCCCGCTTCAGGGCAGGGACAGAATTCACGCCACACGGGGGGGCAGCCGGGGTCACTTGGCTTTATTGGGGGGACAAGGGGTTTGGGGGTCACCCCGGGGGGTGGGGAGCTGCTCCCTGGGAGCGCGGCCATCCGGGGGGCACAGGCGGGCGTCTCACTCCCCGTGGGGCTGCGCTGACTTGGGGGGCTCCCCTGGGGCACAGCCCAGGCCCCCCAGCGCCAGGCGCCACACCTCGTTGTGGCGCTTGAACAGCTTCATGGGGCTGCGGAGATACGGGGACATTAGTGGGGCCGAGGCCCGTGGTGACCCCCAAGCTCGTTGTCATGGAAAATCAGCCCCCCCACTCTTCCCCCACCGCACTGTGATGGGAACCCCCCACAACTCCCTCTGGGATACCAGGAAAACCTGGCCGCTCTGCTAACCCCTCCACAGGCCCTGCTGTAAGGGGTCCCTGCCCCAGTGACCCCCCAACCAACAGATTAACCTGGTCCCCAGGTGACCTGCCCCCCATGTTCCAGTGTGAGAGAGAGAACTGGCTCCTACTGATCCCCCAGCTCCCAGCATGGCAGGGAAACACCCCCAGGGGCAAACCGAGCTTCCCCTCCCCCACTGTAACACCTCAACTGAGCCCCTGGGGTACAACAGGGAACCTGGACCCCACAGGCCACCCCCTCCCCCTCTGCAGCTTCTACCTTGGAAATGTTCCCTAGGGACCCCCCCCCACCAGCTTCTGGGGTCACAGGGAAACCCACCCCCTGCAGCACCCTCCCAACCTCTTTATGTAACAGAGAAACCCACCCCCTAAAATCTCCTACCTGCCTCCTTCTGGAACAGGGAAATGTACCCCCAGTGACCCCCCCACACCTGTGTACAGAGGATCCCCCCAAGCTCCTTGTGTAACAGGAACCCTGCTGCCCGCCATGGAACATCTCAGCCCTCGGTTTGATTGTTCAACTTGTCCCACTGAGGAGTGGGGCTGCGTGCCCCATTTGCAGATCTTCGGGGGCAGAGCAACCACACAGGTGCCTCACACCGATCACCCTCTGGCTCCGGCAACCCCAGTCGCACCCATAGGATGGGAGGGGGAGCACAGAGGTAAAGACCCCAGCCACTGAGGGGAGATCCACCCCCCCCCTTCCTGTGAGCAATGGGTCAGTCCACTCACCCTCTCCAGGCAGCACTTGCTCTGAGCTGTCCCTCTCCCAGCTTGGAAGAGAGGAGGGGACCCCACTTCCCCCAGTGCTGGAAGAGAGGGGTGAAGAGCCCACAGGGGGGCTGGGGGGAGAATTCCCTCCCTCACTCCACGTGGGAGCATGGCTCACACTGGCCCAGGTGTGCACAGGGGGTGGCTGTGGGAATTCAGCAGACTCCAACCCCCACATCTGCATCAGACTTGGGGGGTTTGCTCCCCTGCAGGCAGCACTGTAGGGAATGCTGGCTCCTGCTCTGCCCCGGCGCCCAGGGAGGCAGCAAGCGGGTCTCCCCACCTGTTGTAGCCGGCCGAGTAGTGCCAGGCGCCTTCATAGTGTCGGGCGTCCCGCCCCAGGGAGGCATCAAGGGCCCGGATGTGGATCTTGCGATTGGCATCTGTGAGCCACCCCCCAAAGGAGTGAACGTAGATGGGCAGAGCAGGGAACCACTCGATGAAAACCTGGAATGGACAGAAAGGGAGAGTGTCAGCCCCCAGCCAGTGGAATGCTCTGCAGCCAGGCTGGATTGGGGTGGGGGTGACATCCTCCAGCCAGGAAGGGGTGGGGGGGCTCCTCACTGTGGATTGGGCAGGGCAGGCAGCTGTGTTTGCAGTTTGGAGGTGAAATTCCTCCTGGGTTTGCTGGGGAGGGGGCCATACATGTTAAGGTTGAGGAGACGGGGCTCCCTGACAGCGGATTCAGCGTGGGGGATGAGTCCCAGCAGGTGAGGTGGGGAGCAATGTGTGGGGCACTCACAGCAGGCGAGGTGGGGAGCGGCGGGTCGCCCTGACGTGCCATGGGCAGCAGGAAGGAGATGGTGTACTCCTGCGTCCCCCCAGCAGCCTCCTCCACCCGGGTCAGAACTGGTGCGGTCATCGGGATCTTCACACCTGCCACGGGGGTGAGTGTCACATCTGCTCAGAATCCATGTCCTACTTCGCAGCACTGGCCCCAATGCCCAGTCAGCTCCTGGGGGGTGGAGCCCCCTTTTCCTTCTATCCCATTCTAATTGTGAAGCAGCCCTGGAGAGGTTGAGGGGTGACCTTGGAGGGTATCAGGTTATGGGGTCTCCAGGGAATGGATTATGGGGTATCTGAAGCAGTGATGTTCTTGGGGTCACTCCAGGGGGCCCTGTGGGAGGCCCATGGGAGAAAGCTGTGGGAGTTGGGGGACCTGGGAGGGAGCCATGGGTGGGGACTGAGGGAGTCTCAGACGGCTGGATAGGAGCATGTGGGTACTCCAGTCTGTAAGATGGGGATTGGGGTCAGTGGGATCTCTGGGGTGGGGAAGGGATGGAGTTGTGGGGCCTGAGGCTGGGGGTCTCCTTACCCAGCTGGTTCTGACCCTGGATGTAGCGGAAGAGGCGCCAGAAGCCGGTGACTTCGGCAGCTGTGTACGAGTCGTTCACGCGGGTGCTGATCCAGACTGAGCGGGGGTAGAGCCGGGCCTGGGGTCAGAGCATGAGGGGTCAGTTCTTTCACATGCTCCCCCCCCAGCTCCAGAGGGGCTGGCTGGCTCTGGTGGTGGAGCGCCTTTCCCTGCTGGGGGTCACTGGCTCCAGTCCAGTCCCAAGGTGGAGGGGACAGGCTGTCTGGGGGAGCAGCATTTTAGCAGGGTCTCCCCCCCCCTCACCTCGTAGTTGGAGCTGTTGCAGATGAGGTCAAAGGTGAAACATTCAGTGACTTCCACACAGAATTCAGGCTTCTCCCTGCAGAACGGGATGGGGAAAGTCAAGGCGTACGCCCCCATTGACCCCAGCACCCCAGGAAAGCTAGTGCCCACCCCAATGGGATCAGTTGCCCCCAGGAGGCTTGTGCAGGAATCAATCTCCATCTTGAGGCATGGGGGAGGGGGTTAGGATGTTCCCTCCCTCCCCCCATCTCCCCCTTGCAATGTGGCCAGAGCCCCCCACTCACCTCGCTCCCCAGGCCCCCTGTACCAGCGCCAGGAGCAGGAGGGGGGCAATTTGCAGCATTGTGAGAGGCGTTGTGGCAGCAGCTGCAGGGAGAGACTCAGGCTGGCGGTGAGAGACCCCCATGTGCCCCCACCAATGCTGCAAGCCCAGAGAGCCCCGGGAGCTGCCCTAGCCACCCACCCCACTGCCGCCCCCAAGCAGGATTGCTCCCACCTGCAGGCAGAAATGCAGCCCAAGTCCTGAGACACCATCAGGCTCTGACCCCCAATCCCACCCTCTCTTCAGCCCCCAGCCAGCTCCATCTCTGCTGCAGACTCACAAGTGGGGTGCTTGGAACGCGCTGGCTCTCCCCTCCTGTCTCCAGTGCGTCTGGAGAGCAGGCATATATGTAGGGGGCTGGTTCCACCCCCCCCCCGGAGCGAGGGGGGGGTTACACAACCTCACGCCTCGCCCCTTCTGGGCTGTGAGTCAGGAACATGGCTGGGGTTGTGTAACAGGGTGGGGGTGTGATATAACAGCAATGGGAACCGCCAGCACCTCAAACCCCAGCCTGGCCCTAGAGCCTGGCACTGGGGGTCCTCGTGACATTTCAGAGCTGGTTTGCTGGAGGGCAGCATCCAGGAGGCCCCTGGCCACCCAGGGACACTGGCGCACAAGGAGACAGGAGCCGGGCCTTAAACAGACCAATAAATATTTATAGAGACATTAGAAAACCAACAACCAGAATCAAGTTACAAAAGAACTGAACAAGATTGGGAAGGGGATGGGGAGCCCCGCCCTGAGCGGAGGAGTACCACACCCAGCACCTCCCCGAGCCACGCGAGGGGTTGGGCACCCCCAGGCTACAGAGGGAACAGGCACAGGGGCGGAATGGGGGGAGGTCTTCCTCCCAAAACAACCAGCTAGCACCCAGGAATCCTGGCCCCTCCCTGCTCTAACCCACTTCCCAGAACTGTGGTCCCCCCACTCTAACCCTAGACCCACCCCTGCCCCAGGGCTGAGAGAGAACCCAAGAGTCCAAAGGCCCAGTCCATCAGCTCAGTTTGGGGGGGGGGGGGTGTATGACAGGGATTCCCTGCACTCCAGCAGTCTGGGACCAGGGTTACCACATGTCACAAACAGCAGGGTGCCCCCACGGCCAGCCCCACACTCCCCCATGAGCCCACCTCCCGAGCCGCAGCAGGGAAGAGGCATCGTACCTACGTTCACTTGACTCTCTGCACAGGGAGTGGGGGGCAGGGTGATTTAGGAGGGAGAAAGGGGGAGCACCATGGGGCATCGTCCCTGGAGGGGGTGCTGTCGCAGGGTGCACCGTCCCCAGAGAGAGAGGAAAGGGAGCAGTTGAGATGGACAAAGGCTGCTGCCCCAGAGACAGACTGGGGGGAGGGACAGAGGGGAAAGGGGCCACCCCCAGTGCAGGGTGAAGCCCCCAGGAGGAGATATTACTAGATTCTAAGGCCAGAAGGGCCCACTGAGATCACCCCGTCTGCTCCCCCAGGGTGGGGACCTGCATGACCGCCTGGCCTCGGTCTGAACACGGCCAGGGCTGAGGGTCCAGGCCGGCCAAGGGCCACACCCCTCACTGGTAAAACCCAGCGCTGGGCTCCAGCTGCCTGCTCCGGCTCACGCTAGACTTTGCCAGCTGGACTGAAGGGCCCTTAATGCCAGTGGGCAGTGAGTCTTCCCTTCCCTGTCCCTGGGTGAAGCCAAATTGACAAGCTCCATGAACCTCTCCTCCTTCCATCACTCCCGGGGCCGTTCCCTGACTCTCTCTAATGGACCGACAGCCTCCGGGTACTGGGGGTGCAGGCATGGTGCCAGCCTGGCCACACCAAGGTAAATCACCTCTGGCTCGCACTGCCTTTTCCCCAGCCAAGATCACGCTAGCCCTTGGCCATGAACTGGGGGTCAGGAGGCGGGGCCCTGTCCCCAAGAGGATGGGGTGGTCTGAGGGGAGACTGGGGCCTGCCCCATCCTCAGAAGGGAGAGATGGGGCAGGGGGCAGGGTCCAGCTCATTACATGTACGAGAAAACCGAAGTGAATCACAAACGATTAGACAGACAGGGACTGGACAGACTCACCGACCCACAGGTCGGCCTGCTACACACAGCACAGAGGGGCTGCGCCCCACAACCACCCCGCCCCCCCGCTCTCCATAGCCCTCAGCAAGGAAGGGCGTTAGTGTTAAGAGTTTCTCAGGGAGTCCAGGCCACCCCAGGACACACAGCCACCATGCCAGATTTCTGGGCCCCCTCCCGTCCCTGGAATGAGTGGTCCAGGACCCTGACAGAGACGTCAGTCTGTACAATCATTGCTGCTTCCTATCGCACCCCACTCCCGGTTCCTCTGCCCCTTTCCTCCCCACGGCATCCTGGTAAGAAACGGCAGCTCTGGGTGGGGATCCAGCCACTATCCAGTCTGTGCACCTGGAACAGGGGTGTCCCAGCGTCAGGAGGGAGCAGATCTGGGCCCCACGGTCCATCGGGGAGGACAGGGTGTCCATGGGCAGGGCGACGGAGGTGCCACCCTGCTGGAGAGTCCACTCATCACCTTGTCCCCCCATGTCACATCTTTGCCCCACTCCCACTCCCAAAGCCCAGTTCGCTGCGCGGCGACCTCCCCGGAGCCTGGCTCTCCCGCAGAGCCACCCAGTCGCCCTCCCCTCCTCCCCCCGTCGCCACATGCTCCTTCTTGGGCCCCCCAGCCGGGGCACTGCCTGCCCCAGCCAGGCGATGGCGCCGCTCGCAGTGCCCCTTGTGGCGCATGAAGCTGTCTCGCCACATGAACTTCTTGGCGCAGACGTCGCACTCGTAGGGCTTGAGGCCAGTGTGGGTCTTCATGTGCTCCGTCAGGTGGTGCTTCATCTTGAACTTCTTGTTGCAGACGGGGCAGTCAAAGGGGCGCAGATTGAGGTGCATGTTGACGTGCCGGTCGCGCATGCTCTTGTGGGAGAAGGCCTTCCCGCAGTGGCACATGAAGATCTTGTTGCCGTCCCCCGAGCCGGCTGCCAGCTGCACGGCCCCGTGCTCCACGGGGGCCTGGGGGGGGAAGACCAGGATCTGGTTGCCCTGCATGTCCATGGGCATGAGGGAACGCTGGGCGAAGCTGCTGCCGCTGCCCGGCCCCTCCTCCAGCCCCTCGTAGGCCGAGGGAAAGTCCTCTGAGGACTCACAGAAGTTTACCTGCTCCTCCAGCTTGGCCCCGGCAGGCTCGCTCAGCGTGCGGACATCACTGATGCTGAGGGGGGGCTCGCCAGGGGCTGGCCCCACCTCCACCGGGTCCTCGTCTTCCTCGCAGGTCAGCACCAAGTCCTCCTGGGAGCGCTCCTTCTTGATGTACACCCACTGCTTCTGAGGCACAATGCTTGGCTGCACGTAGGCTGGGCGCCGCCCTCCACTCGCCCCGCTGCCCCCATCCCCACCGCTATCGCTTACGTCGTCATCCGTCTCCAGGATGAACTTGCTGCCACCGGAGAAGGGCTCGGGGCAGCGGGTGGGAGCCTTCTCGGCCTGGAAGATCACCTCCTCGTCCAGCCCCTCAGAGCTGTCCCGCTCTGTGGTGCCCGCTGCCCCACGCAGCGCGTACTTGGCCGCCCCGTGCTCTGGCCCCTCACCCGTCTCCCTGGGGCTGAAGTAGTTGCTGCTGCTGGGGGACTGGTTCTCGCTCGTGCGGCTGGAGTGGGCGCGGAAGGAGGAGGAGGGCGAGGGACCGGTGGTGCCCCGCCCTTCCTTGAGCAGCTCCGTGCACTTGTCCACGATGTGCCACATCTGCAGCACACTGCCAACGGTGAGGAAGTTGACGATCTCGTCCGAGGCCATGCTCAGCTTGCCAGTGTACGCGGAGCCCAGCACCGTCTCAAAGGCGCCTGGATCCATGACGTTGGGCAGCACGATGGACGTCATGTTCTTGAGCAGCACCTGGTCGTGAAAGTAGGGTGAGGAGGCGGCCAGAACAGCCCGGTGGGCACGGAAGACCCGGCCCTGCACGTGGATGGAGATGTCGCACAGCTTGCCCTCCACCCGCTGCTGGTTCAGGTTCTCCAGCAGGGCACTGGTGATCTCGGGAAAGTCCACCCGGACGATGGCGCCACACGACGGGTCCATGGTGCCAGGATTGCACTGCCTGCAAGAGACAGATGTTAGAGCTTGGGGACAGAGGATTGATGGACTGTCTCCAAGACACTCTATAGCGGGTCCTTCCTCAGATGCTGTGGCCCAGATGCCCAGGGCAAGGAGGGGGCCTCCCGTCTAGGGGACACCAGCCCAGATCCCCAAGCACAGGGAATGGGGAGACCCTGGCGCTGAGGAGATCCACTGAGACATTTAATGCTTTGTGGAATGAACTGTGGGGACAGTCATGCCCCAGCCCTAATCCCCAGGGGTCTGCCCTTTGGACACCTTCCTCCAACTCAGAACTCCCCCACAATACCACTCCCTGCACCCCTCTTGGTCCCCAGTGGAAGTCTGGCTGGGCTTTCCGTAGGGTGTTAATACACAAGAGCCTGGCAACGTGGGGAAAATGAGCCCCAGGCGAAATGAGGGGGTTCTGGGTTACGAAAGCAGGACCAGAGTGCTCTGATTGGGTGCAGTGCACCCATCACACACAGAGCCCCTCCAGCCTCCTATTCCACATCATCACCCACCTCCTTCCCCCAGCATTATCTCACTCACTGCCTTATTCCCAAACCACAGCTTCTCCTCCATGCTCTCCCGCAGTCCCCATTATAACCTTCCACCACCCCAGGACCTCTCCAACCCCAACCCTCCCCCTCCATCATCAACCCACACCCACTCCAGCTCTTCCTGCCACACCTCTCCCTACCACCCCCACCATAATCCCCACTCCACAGCTCCAAATCTCTGGAAAACAAGGTAAACAGCAAGGGGGCAAAAACTACAGATGATGTAAAATTACTCAAGCTTGTTAAGTCCACAGCAGACTGTGAGGAGGTATAAAGACAGCTCACAAAACTGGGTGACTGGGCAACACAATGGTAGATGAAACTCTGTGTTGATAAGTAATGCGCATTGGAAAATATAATCCCAACTGTACATACAAAATGACAGAGTCTCCACTAGCTGTTACGACTCAGGAAAGAGCCCCTGAGATAGTTCTCTGAAAACACCATTCACTGTGCAGCAGCAGTCCAACGGCAATGATGTTAGGAAAGAGATAAATAGTAAGATAGAAAGATACCACAGTGCATGGTATGCCCACACCTTGAATAATGTGAGCAGATCTGGTCGTCCCATCTCAAACGAGATGTCAGAACTGCAAAAATATAGAAAGATGGGCAACCAAAATGATGAGGGAGACGGAGCAGCTTCTGTTTCAGGAGAGATTCAGGAGACTGGGACCATTCACTTCCGACAGGAGACGACGAAGGGAGGAAAGGACCGAGATCTATAAAATCGTGACGGGGCACGTTCTTTATCCCTTTCCAGGGCACAAGAAGTGGGAGTAGAACAAACCACAGGGGACGTTAGGAAGAACAAGCCTAGGAGGAGGTGCAGGAAAGAGCTAGGGATGTTCCTGGAGGGCAGCTCCATCAGCGCCTTGGCCAGGGACACAAGCCAAGCTGTGGGTTCGCCAGCCACTGACAGACAGAGCCTGGCACTGGATGGCACCGATGGGCACTCGGTTTCCTGCTCTGCTCCGTTCCTCTCAAGTCTCTGGCACCAGCCGCTGTCAGCAGACGGGATGCTGGGCTAGATGGACCCTGGGTGCCACCCAGTCCAGCCGTTCCCACCCCCTTTCACCTTCCAGCCCCCAGCTGGGAACAGCCCCGACACCCCCCTGCTCAGGGCATTCCTTCCCCAGCCTCGACCCCAGGTCCCACCGCCTCCGCGCCCCTCTCCAGCCCCATACCTCAACCCACCCGCATAGCCCCATTCACTCCCCGGAGCCCCATTCACCCCCGGGGCCCCATTCACCCCCATGGCCCCATTCACCCCCGGAGCCCCATTCACTCCCCGGAGCCCCATTCACCCCCGAAGCCCCATTCACCCCCGGGGCCCCATTCACCCCCGGAGCCCCATTCACCCAGGACTGCCGCCTCCCAGCAATGCCTCCTTAAATAGCCCCCAGCCCCGACCCCAGGTCCCACCGCCTCCACGCCCCGCTCCAGCCCCATAGCTCAACCCACCCCCATAGCCCCATTCACCCCCGTAGCCCCCACCCCGCGCTGCCTCCTGCCCCACACATCTCCCCTCCCCGCCTGTCACTGTAGCCCCGATGAGCCCCTCCCCCACATCTGCCCCCCACGTCACCCCTCCCCCGCCCCGCTCACCCGCCCGCTCGCTCTCCCGGGGTCTCAGGCCGCCGCCACCATCTTGTTATTCACCCTCCACCCCCCCACGGCCCCGCCCCGCCCCTGCCTGGCTTAAAGGGGCAGGCGCCGCCGCCCGCAGACTGCCACGGAGGCACTGTACGCCGACACACAGCCCTCCCCTTTAACGCGGGAGCGTTTCGCCGACGGAGTTTGCGTTCCCGCACCCCCGCCCTCTTAAAGGGGCGCGCACCTCCGCTGCTCCCTGACACGGGGCCAACGTCGGCCGACATCACCTCTTTGCCTTTAAATACTGTACCTTAAAGGGATCACCGCTGCGCAGGCTAAGTGATGTCGCTGGGAAAACTGTCCTCCGACAGCCCCCCCTGCCCTTTAACCACGACCCCCCCGTCAGGGTCTGGGCCGGAAGGGGGCGAAACCTCCCAGTGCAGAGCCGCAGGCCCCGCCCCCCGCCAGCCCGGCCCCTCCCCCCACTATTGCCCTCATGTCTTCCCCACCCCCCCAACTACACCACTACTGACCCTCCCCCCCTCCGTCCCCGGACAAAGCCACAACCCCACCACTCCCTGGCCCACCCCCCCACCCCATATCCCCTCTCCGCCCAGCTCAGATACAGCCCGGACCCCTCCCCCACCCCCTGTCCCCCCTCCGGCGGCTCAGATACAGCCCGGACCCACTGTCCCCTCCCCACGCCCCCAGCTCAGTCATCGTCCAAACCCCTCTCACCCCAACTATCCTCTTACCATCGCCACCCCCCACCCGCAGCTCACACACCAGCCCCAAGCCATAGCTGCCAAATAAGAAAAACAAGTTTTTATTTGTGTGTTTAAACATTTCATTTGTACAAAAGGGGGAAGGGGTGGCCCAATAAATGGGAGGCTTCTGCCCCACTCCCTTAACATCACCCTTCAAGGACCCCCAAGAAGCCATTTCCCCTCCCCCCAGAGTCCCCAGCCCCTGCGGGGGGGCAGGCGCTGTCTAGTCTGAGTCTGATAGGACGATGATCTCCTCCGGGTCGCACTGGGTCGCCACACTGGTCTGGGGAGAGAGCAGGGACACACAGTCAGGCCCCCTCTCACCCAAGCTCACCTCTGGCGCGGTGCCCCCGTCTCGGCCACTCCTCACCTTGCAGGCCTTGGGCAGGACGTGCTGCGGACTGCCCTGGGAGCTGCTGACCAAGCTGTGGAAGGGCGAGTCGGCGCGGGTAGAGTCGGGCAGGGGGCGGCGGAGCAGCAGGCCAGTGAGGGGCAGCTCCAAGCCCTCACTCTCATCCTCTGAGCCAATGCTGTGAACCTCGATGCAGCTGCTGGTAAGGGTGGGAGAGATGGGGTCATTGGGGAGGGCACAGGAAGGTGTGATGGACATTCCACACACAAGGGCAGGGACCCCCTTTCTCCCACGCTGCCCCACATCCCCCCCACCTGGGCCCAAGAGGCGGGACGGTGCCTGAACTTGCATGTCCCTTAGCACAGGCTCTGCTGTGAGCCCTTTACCTGTAGGGGGGCTCAGACACCCACAGGGGATGGCTGGTGCGGCCACCAGAACTTGCCCGTGACTGCTCCACCAGAAACCCCGCATCCCCAGAGCAGAGCCCACCGCCTTCTCACCTGTGGCACAGAGCTCCCCCAACTCACACACCGCTTGGCCTGGCATGAGCCCCTTACCCCCACCTGTTGCCGCAGGGCAGCTCCTGGCGTCCCCTCTTGTGAGCCGGGGGTCCAGCACTGCCGTTGAAGCTGGTGGAGCTGATGATGCCACCCCCGTTCTCCAAGGGCTGGGCAACCAAGGGGCTCTTGGGGGCCAGTGCCCACGTTCTCTTGGCAGGAGGCTGAGTCCAGAGCCTGGAATCCCCCATGTCGCTGCTGTCCTGCTTGACCACGAGGCTAGCAGGCTCGGCGAGGGGCCTGTCCTGCTCAGTCCGGGAAGAGACTGTCTCAGGAGAAGAGGGGCCCATTGGGGTGGCCTCGGAGAGCTCTGGGGAGGAGCGGGTGGCCACGGGGATGGCCTCAGAGTCCCCTGGGATTTGGGGGGTGGGGGGTGGTGTCTCACTGAGTTCCAGGGGCAATGTCTCAATCTCCAGCACAAACAGCTCCTGCACCGGACTGGGCGGTGGCCCCTCCGCCTCCAGCTCCTCGGGGGGTGGGGGCCTCTCGCCCTTTGCAAGGGAAAGGGGCCCATCCTCTTCATCCTCTTCCTCCTCATCTTCATCCTCCAAATCCTCCCTGCCTGAAGAGCATGGCAGCGGCTCCACGCCCAGCTCCATGAGCTGGTCTCCCTGGTCCCCGGCCGCGTCCTCACTGGCTGCTTCCTCATCTGGGGGAGTCACCACAGAATAGAACCCAGCAGTCCTGCCTCCTAGCCTGGCCCCTGATCTAACTACTAGAGTCCACTTCCCCCACACCCAGATAAAACCAAGAACCAAGCAGTTCTGGCTCCCAGTCTTCCTGCTCTAAGCCGCTAGCCCCTACTGCCCGCCCCAAACCAGGATAGAACCCAGGAGTCCTGGCTCTGTGGGGGGACGTACCCTGCATGGCTGCATCCTCTTCCTCCTCCTCCCCACCTTCCTGGCTTTGCTGCAGCTCTTCCTCTATGTCCGTGTCCGAGGACGGCTCTTCCTCCACCTCCGAGTCCTCCTCCGAGTCCCGGTTGTCCTCTTCACTGACCGCAGGCCCTTGGCTCACAGCACTCCCACTGGGGCTGCCCTGGGGAGGGTGAAGAATGGGACATCACACGAGTCAGGTCTCAGGGCTGGCTACGAGCACCCGTCCTCCCCTTCCGAGTCCAGGTGCCCAGCTGGCAAGTGGTGTGGTTCCAGAGGACAGGTGATGCCAGGTACCTCTCTCCCTTCCCCACGCAGGGGGCATGGCATGTTTGGGAGCTGTCTCCTGCCCCCTCCTCCTGAGGTAGGCCTCGCTGTAGCCCACCCCCACCTCACCTGTGGGCAGGACTGCCCCTTCCCAGGGTCCGGCGCCGTGGGGCAGGGTGGGGGCAGCGGCCCCTGCTGCCAGAGGACAGCACTGCCACAGGCCTGGGCCGCTCTCTTACGGATGCGCTCCTCCTCCTCGCTCTCGTCCTGCATCCTGGCGTAGTGCGAGATGACACTTTCCAGCCGTGTCAGCGCCACGCTGCGGTTCTCCCGCAGCCGCCGGGCCAGCGCCGAGTCCCACCGGGCAGGGTCCATGTCTGCACGTACGGGGGGGGGGGATTAGAGGGGACCTGAGCAGAAACATGCTCCCACTCACAGAGAGCACCTCCCTGGCCCTGCACCCCAATTCTCTCCAGTGAGAATGGCCTCAGTTCCCCACAATGCACTGGGCATGGCTTCACCCTCCCACCCCACCACCACCCTGCACCCTCACTGGACTGGTACTGGAGGTGCAGTATTTCCCCCCAGCAGGCCCCCGCCCCCCAACTGCTCACCAGGCCGATACTGGTCGGTGAGGTGGCTCCCAAAGTTGTAAACCAGGTCGAGGTGGCGGCGCTCCTGCAGTCGGTTGCCCACCTCGCGGAAGGCGTCCTGTGCCATGTTCTGCATCTGGCGCTTGGCCAGGCCCAGGTTATGGCGGGTGCTGGCCTTCTGGATGACTTTGAGGATGTCAGAGTAGTCAGGGAAGGCGTCAGGCCGGTTGATGAAGCGCTCGATGCGCCGGTTCACCTCCGGGTAGCGGGTGCCCCGGTAGGGAATGCGCTGCTCGATCACCCGCCCCGTCAGGCTGTTGCACTGCTTGAGTTCACAGAGCCGCTCAAAAATGCGCATCATCTTGCTCTTGAGCCGGCTCTCCTGGAGGTAGGTGGAGTCCTCACTGTCCAGCTCCTCCAGGTCCAGCTCCTGCTCCTGCAGCCGTCGGATCTCCCCCATGTAGACACGCAGCAGGTTCTCCAGGTAGCGGATCTGCCGCTTGGAGCCAGAGGCACGCTGGCCCGTGGGGCCCTGCCCCTCTTGTGCAGGTGCCGTAGGCTCTGGTGTGTGGGGGCCGGAGGGGGCCGGGGCACTGCTGAGCGCCAGCTTGCGGCGGTGCGTGTGGGCCTTGAGCACGGTGCACAGCTCGTTGATGTAGACGTAGACTTTGCTGCGCTTGCTCTGCACGCGCGTCAGGCAGCGCCCCAGCACGTTGCGGAACTCGGCCGAGGCCAAGAACTCGGCACTGGCCTTCTGGTGTCGTGTGGCCAGGAACGGGATCACCTCGGGGTGCTCCTCCGTCAGCTGGGCGCAGCACTCCAGGAACTGGGGAGAGAGGGCCCCGGGTTGCCCCAGGTGCCTTGGTCAGCTGGAGGAGCAGGTGGAGAGTGAATGGGGGACATGGGGAAAGGCCGCGGGAGCCCATCGTCAGGGGTTTAGGGCAGGAGTAGGTGAGTGAGGTCCTGTGGTCTGCAGGAGATCAGACTGGATGATCATATTGGTCCCTTATGAGTCGGGAAACGTGGGGACAGGGGCATATGCCAGGGAAGGCAGAAGGGACCCCGCCAGGGCACTCACCTCAGCAAAGAGCCGCTCATTCTCAGCCTTGAAGCTGCCCCCATTCTTGGTCATGAGGTCCTGTTTCTTGACAGGGGTCCTGTTGGGCTGGGGGGAAGCAGGAGCGGGCTCTGGGGGCTCCCTGGGTGTAGGCAGTGGCAGCCCGTCCTCATCATCGTCCAGGACGATGATGCTGCTCTCCACTGCAGCAGCCATGGGGGCACTGGATGGGTAGAGATCAGAGGTGCGGGGGAGTCCTGAGGCGACGCTGCATCCCAGGTGGGTTCGGGAGGGGAGTAATCTCCCCACTGCAGGCGGTTTTTCAGTCCCAGAGGGTGGCACCTGCATGGGGAGATAGATCCGTGAGTGCTGGACTAACCTCCATCCCGAACTCCACTCAATGCCAGGTCCACATGGTGCATGTTATGGGCAGTTCCAGGGTAGCGGACACAGCCAGAATTTGGGCTGGGAGAAGAACCAGTAGGGGGTATTCATACACAGGGATGCTGGAAACCACTGAACCCTTGTATGTGATGGAAACCACTTCAGGCTAGAGGGTGTGGCTGAACCTACGAGTATACATGACCCCCAAGTCAGGACGATATCCAGCCACTTCCCACCGCAGCACCAAGGAAGGGAGCATCTGCGCTGCTTCAAAACCCATCCCAGGGTGCCTCCCCAGGCTCAGAGTTCAGCGATACTAAGGCCACAAGGGCCCACTGAAATTAATCGAGTGGGAATAGGACCGGTCCCCACTGCACAACCCCGCAGGCATTCCTAGAGCACGTCTGTCTACAAAAAAACAGCCAATCTTGATTTGAAAAGTGTCAGCGAGGGAGAATTCACCGCCAGCCTTGGTAAACTGTTCCAACCATGACTATTGTGCACCTTATTACCAATTGAATTTCTCTAGCTTCCACTTCCAGCCACTTTGATACTACCCTGAATAGCCCAGGATCAAATATGTGGTCCCCCAGTCACCCCTTTGTTAAGCTACACAACCTGAGTTCCTTAAGCCTATTCCTATAAGGTAATTGTCCCACACACCCCCGGCAGCTGCAGTCACAAGCCGGAGCCATGGTTGGGGGCTGCAAATGGGTCTGGGAGCTGGGCTACAAGCTGTCCTGTGTGCTAGAGTGGGGGCCAGGAACAAGGCTCAGGTCACAGCAATTCAAGAACGGGGGCCTCAGTGGCAATTCCTTCCAACCCCATCCCTCATTATGGCTAGTGCAGGCCCTGCCAAGCCCCCTTGAATGTATGGGGATGCACTCCCCCCAGTTTGGAGACCACTGCTATGAGGCAAGGGTTCCAACCCATTAATTGTTCTCATGGATCTTCTCTGAGCCCCCCTCCAATTTCTCACTATCCTCCTTGCACTGCGGGTTCCAGAACTGGCCACACCAGGACCCAAACCCAGAGGAAAAAGAGCATCCCTGCTGCTGCTCCAGACTCCAGTCTAAATACCCTGGGCTGGCATCAGCTCTTGTAGCAAGTGTGTCACAAGAGGAGTTCCCCTTCCACGGCTTCGCCACCACACCCAGTTCTCCTGAACCCTCCTGCTGCTCTGCGCCAACTCACCCCCCACCAAGCCCCACATCTACACCCTTAGCCCTGCCCCACCTAAAGAATCAGCTCACCAGGCTCAGCACCCCGACAGGAGCCTCTGCTCCCCACATCCATGGCCTCCTTTTTCTGACTCCCCCCAACTCCTCATAGAAATCCCCCAGAACCTGCTTCCCTCTCAGCTCCAATCCTGCCGTCTCCAGAGATAACCCAGCTCCGCTGCACACTCCTCCAGGCCCGGGTACTCCAGCCCTGGCTCCCCACATTCTCCACCCCCGCAGCCCTAGTCCCAGCCCCACGCATCCTCCACCCCGCAGCCCTAGCCCCAGCCCCACGCATCCTCCACCCCCCCAGCCCTAGCCCCAGCCCCAGCCCCA